>CM076584.1:940856382-941045226 GCA_034641835.2 Pinus albicaulis | reverse complement strand
ATGTTTATATTACTGAAAGGAAACTTAGCATGAAAAAAATAATACACTCCTTTCAAATCAATAATTGTACTTCTATCTACTCTTTTTAGCCATATGCTTCATCTTCTATAACCACCAGGTTCAATCTTTGTTTCTAGTCATTCCCTTTCAGATCTTGTGGTTTTTCATGAGGATGACTCACTTGAAAAGAACTCTTTGGAGGTCCAACTTTCTCCTGCATCTTGTGCAATGTGTGGGTGTGCAATTCATGCTTTTTTTTTTCATTGGAACTTTGCTGATCTGAATTTGATTTCCCCCAAATATGTGGAGAAGCATTTGAAACAACAACTCTCTCTCCCTCAATTTTTTTTTTTAAGTATGTCATAAGACAAGCACTCACCTAAGACTCAAATACCACTGAATCATGCTTTCCATCTTGACTATAGAGAATTATAATTTATATGATCAAAGGCCAAACATTTCTTCTTACTTTCTTAGAGACTTCCTTAGGCATGATATTTTTCTCAACACCTGTGGGGACATTTTGGGATGGGTATAAGAAATGTGATGACTAGCATGGAAAGCCACAACATCTAGGTTGTTCATTACAAGGACCATATTAAGAAAGGGCAATCAATATAGGTTGATTATCCTCAGTACTCATACATTAGGGAATGATAGCAGGATGGTGTAAGGATGCTCCAAACACATCCTCCTCATCATAAGGAATGGTAAATTCTTAAAGAATATTTTTTTCAGGATGTTGGAGAGTGGTTCTGATCCAGGAGGATCTTGATCAGTACAGATCAACAGAGTTCCAATTACAATCGATGTCCAGATCAGTCTTCATACACACATTTTCACCAGTTTTGTCGGTAAAAAGGTCCTTCAGTGTCCAGGTCATCACGTGTTTTGAATTTGGATGAAAAAGATGTAAAAGGGGACATGGTACTTATGGACCTAGTTCTAAGGTTTCCCATGGTGAAATACCTGATGAAATGTAAAGTCCTATTCCTAAATACCTAAAAAATATGTCAAAACTAAGACTTAAGGTTTAAAAACCTAACAAAATAGTCTAGCCCTAAATCCTAAGCTCTAACCTAGTCCTATTCCTAAGTGACAACCTGGGACCTAAGCGCTATGGTAAAAATATATTCATATGTCAAAACCTAGTCCTAGCGCAAACCATGATAAATTATGTTGTAAAAACATTAAGTCCTAAACCTAAAGTGCAAAGTTAAAACCTATTTAAAAACTATACCATAAACCTTTTAATACAAGGTTCAGGAGTTGGTTTAAAAAACATTAATATAAAACCAAATAATAAAACAGTGCTTGCTAACCACAAAGCTTAACCGTGTTGGAGATTAAATTAACATATGATAGGTATGAAAACAGCAACGGGAGTTGATTGGATATGTCCGCCAGGTGTAACTGCATAGAGGTTGCGTGGATTAGCCATGTGAACACAGGAAAACTGAATCGTCGGGGTTAAGGCCATAACCGCCGGTGCTATCTCTGACCGCCCACCCATTCACATGCCAGTGGTTCTCATCCTCCACCCGATTAGCCTAACCGTCGGGCTGAGATTTTAATATATAGTTCAAAAATGGGCTTTTTTATTTAATACAACGCTAAGGTTAAGGGATTTTATCCCTAAGGTTCATGTATGGATAAAAATTTGAACTTATCACATTTTTTACTCAACCAAAGTTATTTTTGGCTATCCAAGGTTCGATTCAACCTTATAAAGCCATGGATATTTCATTATGAAATTCAATCTTTGTTTTGTGAAGGCTTGGAGAGAATTCAATGTTCAGTTTCAGAAGGACATATGCGATCTTGTTTGCAACATTGCTCAACCGTCGGGTGTCGGAATTGAGCGCGGAGATAGGCATCGGAAATGTGAGGATGAGTACTTTTTGTTTACAGAGTTCAGGAGTGCCTACGAGCACACTCATTCTGATTCATTTCTGTGTAAATAAATTCCTCAAGATCAATCCTAATAAAAACGAATGCCCACTTGAAAGCGGACCTGCAGATGTAGTTTACCAGGGATGAACTTCGTAATCAAACTGTTTGCTTATTCTTCTCTCTAATTCTATGTTGTGATTTAATCATTTATTTTTTGCTGATTTATGTCGTTTTTCACTTAAAATATTTCTTCAGTTAAGATTCAATCTAAAAAACAAACTAATCAAACTGCTTAAGCACTTTAGTCGATCACATTCGGATCATATTTGGTATCAGAGTTGGTTGTGATTTGTAGTTTGTTTGTCATTGGATGTTAACTAGGTTGGGATTGCAATGTGGAAAAGGCGAGCTTGAGGAATTAGATCTAGAGATCAGAAAGCGGAAATTCATTCATCAATCAACGATGACAGGGACTAAGACTGTTGAGGCCCTAAAGCTACTGAAAATAAACCCATGGATTAGAATCAAATCCAGCAGATGTTTCTAAACATGCAGCAAATGTTGGCAGAATTATATGAAGACAAAAAGATGAGATATGCAGCCTCATCGTTGAAGGCATCAAATAAGGAAAAGGGTAAAGGCAGGGTAGATAAATCTCCTCCTCCATCATCTCCATCATCTTCTTCTTCCTTTTCTACTTCTAGTTCTGAATCAGAAAAAGAAAAGAAACCTAAGAGTCCACTATTGAAACTTGATGTTAAGCTCAAATTACCTATGTATGATGGTGAAATAAACCCTGAGAAACTATATAATTGGGTAAAACAGATAGAAGTCTATTGTTGTATTCAAAATATTACTGATGATAAGACAAAGATTCAATTAGCTACTCTTAGAATGGGGGGTACTACTTTGATCTGGCGGGAAAGTAAGACACAGAGAGATTTAAAGCATAAAGGAAAAGTTATTACCTCATGGAATAATTTTATTAAAGCTCTAAAGAAACAATTCTATCCGTTGGGTCACACACAACAAGCTGTAATGGATTGGCAGCGGTTGCGACAAGGTAAGGGACAAAATTTTCAAGAGTTCACACAAGAATTCATAAAGAAGGAATTAGCTCTTGGTATTTCTTTGGACACAAAAGAAACTTTGTTGAAGTATATTAACAGTTTTCATTCATATTTAGAGCATACATTATTAATGTTCAACCCTAATGATTTTGATGAAGTTTTTGTTCAAGATATTCATGTCGAATCAGGTGGTGGACCATTCAAGTTTACACCAAAGACATCCAATCAGATGGAAATTGAAGACAACAAAAATAAGGGCAAGTCAAAGGGAAAGAAGACTGCCACAACTCATAAGAGATATGATAGACCTATGTGTACACATTGCCAAAGGATCAGCCATGATGAAGCTAGGTGTTGGAAACTTCATTCGAAACTGAAGCCAAAAAAAATCCAAATGAAGAAGGGTGAAAAGAAGGCTGAAACATCAATCCAACAATGCTTGGACTTAGGATCTGATTCAGGTGATGAAAGAAAAATCACTGCTATGGTTACAACAGGTAAAATTTCTGATGCTAGTACTTCTTCTTCTTCAAACATCAAACAACAGAATGAAGATAAAAGAATCGAGTTATTTCATATAAGGGAACTTCAAAGCATACTAAGATAGATACATTGTTTGATATGGGATCACAGGAAAATTTTATTTCTGAGTCATTGGTTAAACAATTGGGTTTGAAAACACATAATCATCCAAATCCATATCCTTTAGGGTGGTTAAAGGAAAGATCTCAAATTCATGTTACTAAACAGTGTTGGTTAAAATTTGCAATCAAAGCTAACTATATCAATGAAGTGGAGCTAGACGTGATATCGTTAGACATTTGTGGAATTGTATTAGGTAGCCCTTATCTTTATGACCGTGATGCAATATTTTATAGAAAGGAACATAGGTATCATCTCATGAAAGATGGGATTAAGTACATCATTCGGGCACATAAAATCAAAGATCACTTGAATTTAATTAATGCTAATCAGATGATGCGCTTAATAAGTTCAAGTAAGAGCTACATATTCAGGTCGATAAAAGAGCAACATAAGGATCTTAATGATACTTGTTCGGGTTGTGAAATTCTGTATGAAGGTAATTTGGTTAAAAAGATAGATTCATTTTAAGATCTAGTCAAAAAACCAAAACATCTACATCATAAAATGGAAATATCACATGAGTTGAAGTTGATGTATGTTGCCACTATTTCTAATGTTGAAATATATCACAAGTTAGTTATAGAGCATAAAGAAATAAAGCAACAAATTCTAGGGAAGGTTGGAAAAGAATTGATGCGATCCAGTTCACCCATAATTTTGGCTCATAAGCAAAACGGGATATGGGAAATAAGTGTTGATGTTAAAGTTGATTCATTTAAGCAGAAAAATTTCACAGCATTGTTAGATCATTAACAGCCATATGAATTTAAAAAATATGTTAAAGGTTATGTAATGGAAACAGTGATTCACATCGATTATTAGCTGCTTCAATACTTTCATCCATATACTAAGTTGCAACAATCTCGCTACAGTTGGATGGGATTTCTTCAGCAAATTCACTTAGTAATTAAGGATAGGGAAGGTGCAACAAGTAAAGTAGTTGATATGCTTTCTTTTAATGCTTCAGTAGTACTGCATAAAATTTCATTGGTTCGTGAAAGTTATGTAGAAAAGTATAATACTGATGATGATTTCGAAGAAAATTTTGAATCACTAACTCATAATGCTCGAATAGAAAGAGTGCAGGTTATTTGAGAAGTTCATCTTTCTTGGATTGTAGGATATTTCGGCATAAGAAAGACTATGGCATGAAGTCAAAAGTATTGTTACTGGCCTCATATGTATGAAACAATTGTGAAGTACATAAAATGATGTGTAATGTGTTCAACAAGCAAGACATGCAATTGAAATATTGGTTTGCACGTGCCACTTCCAGTTCCTTTGCAACCATGGGGAAGCATGGAGTTGGTTCAAGGACAGACGGAAATGGTGAAAAGGATCAGGATACATATTCTTCGAGGTGCTGCAGTAAAAACCCTAAGTTTTGGGATGAATTTGTTACTTATGTGCATCAAGCTTACAATAAAGCCTTACATTTTTCTGTGCCACGACAAGCATTGAGTCAAGTCAGGCTCAAATTGTGCCATGATAAGCATCAGTTTCAGGTCAATGATCAGGTATTGTTGTATGTCATCAAAGTCAAGATGAAAGTGAGGGAGCTGTATTCTCACTTATTGTCAGCTTAAAATCAAGCTTTTGTGGTCCAAAAGCTTTTAAGTGGAGAGGATTGATCCAGGAGGACCTTGATCAATATAGATCGACAGAGTTCCAAGCACAATCGACGTCCAAATCAGTCTTCATACACGCAGCTTTGCCAGTTTTGTCAATGAAAAGGTCCTTTAGTGTCAAGGTTGTCATGTGTTTCGAATTTGGATGAAAAAGGTTTAAAAGGGGACATGGTATTTATGGACCTAGTTCTAAGGTTTCCTATGGTGAAATACCTTATGAAATGTAAAGTCCTATTCCTAAGTACCTAAAAAATATGTAAAAACTAAGACTTAAGGTTTAAAAACCTAACAAAATAGTCTAGCCCTAAATCCTAAGCTCTAACCTAGTCATATTCCTAAGTGACAACCTAGGACCTAAGCGCTATGGTAAAAATCTATTCATATGTTAAAACCTAGTCCTAGCACAAACAATGATAAATTATGTTGTAAAAACATTAATTCCTAAACCTAAAGTGCAAAGTTAAAACCTATTTAAAAACTATACCATAAACCTTTTAATATAGGGTTCGAGAGTTGGTTTAAAAAACATTAATATAAAACCAAATAATAAAACAGCGCTTGCTAACCGCAAAGCTTAACCGTGTCAGAGATTAAATTAACATGTGACAGGTATGAAAACTGCAACGGGAGATGATTGGATATGTCAACCAGGTGTAATTGCGCAAAGGCCACATGGATCAGCCATGTGAACGCAGGAAAATAGAACTGCTGGGGTTATGGCTATAACCGCCAGTGCTATCTCTGACCGCCCGCCTGTTCACATGCGGGTGGTTGTCATCCTCCGCTCGGTTAGCCTAACCATCGGGCTGAGATTTTAATATATAGTTCAAAAATGGGTTTTTGTATTTAATACAGCACTAATGTTAAGGGATTTTATCCCTAAGGTTCATGTATGGAGAAAAATTCGAACCTTATCACATTTTTGACTCAACCAAAGTTATTTTTGGTTATCCAAGGTTCGATGCAACCTTATAAAGCCATGGAGATTTCATTATGAAATTCAATATTTGTTTTTTGAAGGCTTGTAGAGAATTCAATGTTCAGTTTCAGAAGGACATAAGCGATCTTGTTTGCAGCATTGCTCAGCCGTCGGGTGTCAGAATTGAGCACGGAGATAGGCATCGGAAAGGCGAGGAAGAGTAATTTCTGTTTATAGAGTTTAGAAGTGCTTGCGAGCACATTCATTCTAATTCATTTTTTTGTAAGGAAATTCCTCAAGATCAATCCTAATGAAAATAGACACCCACTTGAAAGCAGACCCGGAGATGTAGTCCACTAGGGACGAACTCTATAATCAAACTATTTGCTCCTTCTTCTCTCTGATTCTATGCTATGGTTTAATCATTTATTTGCTACTGGTTTATGTCACTTTTCACTTAAAAGCTTTATTTAGTTAATAGTCAATCTAAAGGAAAAACTAATCAAACTTCTTAAGAAATTTATTCGATCACATTCAGATCAGGTTCCAACCTCATTTTCATATGGAGAAAATAAAAATTTATATTGCATTCAAAATCTAGTAGACTTAATCGTTTTTGGGATTTCAGGATCGGGGTGGTTGCAATGTTTCTGTCATGTATGAGGATATGGAACTAGAATTTAATCATGACCCTAGTAAAGTGTACCTATCATTTACACAAAATCTAGATTTGACATGATTTTTTTATCTTATTTTAATGTGATGATATGTTGGTATTTGTTGTAGCATGTTTTTGTTGGGCCTTTGGTCTCTTAGCACTTGCTCGATTATTTATGAATCTGTATATGTATTATATATAATTTCAAAGTTATATATATATATATATATCCTTGTTTCATGATTTTTTGGGGGTCATGGTTCCAATAGTTTCTTGATTTGCATGTATGCATTTATGTTTCACTATACCATGCATCTTAGATAGCAACACTTGTCCCATAGTAAACTAGTGCTATGCCTAACTTCATCAGCCATCAATGCTCTGGTCACATCTAATGGTAAGGATTTTCTTCTCCCATGTATCAACATAATATCATTCTTATGCTATGAGGAAGGAGAATTAACTATTGAGAAAAAAAGGTAAAAATGTGTAACACTACCGCTTTGTGAGAAGGTGTTCTCCACTAAGCTTAGTCTCTCCCTTAACATCTCAATCTTCCCCTTTGACAGGGGCTTAGTCAAAATGTGCACAACTTCCAAATTCAGGGGAACATACTCAAGAACCATTGCTCTCCTCTTGAACTTATCTTCCAAGAAATGGTACCAAACTACGATATCTTTTCCTAGCACTAGCAGCACCTTGTTATTTTGAATCCATAAAGTCATGAAACATCAATTTTTCATCCTCAACACACCTTAACCGATAATGAAATGTGCCCTTCAAATAGTGAAGAAAATGCTTTGTAGTAGTTGAGTGAATTTTCCTTGAACTAGCTCAATTTATTTATTACAAAGAAAAAGGAAAATATGAGGTTGCTTTTTCACCAAATACCAGAGGTAACCTCTCTTTCTGAGAATCTTCATCCACTGAATCTGGAATTCTACGTCTATCTTCTCTTGTTAGCCACATGCTTCATATTCTACAACCACCTGGGTTCAATCATTGTTTCCAATCATTCCCTTTCAGATATTTTGGTTTTTCATAAGGGGGGTGACTCACATGAAAAGAAGTATTTGGAGCTCCAACTTGCTCCCGTGTCTTGTGCAATGTGTGGGTGTGCCATGCATGCTCTGTGTTTGCATTGGAAATTTTCTGATCTAAATCTGATTTCCCTCAAATCTGTGGAGAAGCAATTGGAACAATTGTCTCTCCCTCCTCAACCTTCCCAAGATGCCCCTAAGACTCGGAGGACCAATCCATCTCATCAAATTTCATGTTTTGACTCACTATTTTATTTTTTTTCTAATAGAATGTAGATCTTATAAACTTTGAAGGACTCACTATAGCCAAAAATCCTTTTACCATGAGGTAATGCTTCAATAGAGGTAATGCTCCATAATGTAGCTGAATGGTTCTCCTCTGCCCAAGCTAGCAAAGTATTTCCTAGGAAAATATTGTTGAAAATGGCTTTAGAGAATACATTGAACTACCTTCCCACATTGGCTAAAGAAATGTTAAATTTATGGAATCAGAGGCAGAGTTCAGGGGTAATGTCCCCTTCGTTGGGTGGCTAGGGGTTTTTACAGACATCTAGTGATGCACCTTAGGTGATGGTGTTAAAACCTAACTCTAATATCCTAGGTGAGTGCACCTTCATGCATGGATAATGCTTCTATAAATAGTGTGCTCAGCTGGAGAAGACTAGGTCATTGCATGCATGCACTGAGCCACTGAATTGAATACAAACTAATGCACGACCTTCTTGGGATCTATGCCCTGCAACATTCACTTTTCTCATATATAATTGGGCCTTCTCTAAATCTAAAATGGGAAATTAACTAATGATGGTGCATGCATGCATGCTTCCGCCCCCTACAAACTTATCTACATAACAACAACACTCCCAAAGAAAACTATTGCTATGCCTATCTTCATTTGTTATCAATGTTGCAAACATATATCGAGGCAAGGATATGTTGTTGCAGCTACGATATGAGGAAGGAGAATCAACTATTGAGAAAACAAGGTAAAACTATAACACCTGATATTTGAGATTCTAAATGTAACTGGCCCAGTTTTTTCTTGCCATCAACTTGGGATTGACAAGAATTTAATTCACTGCACCAGAAATTTGAAAATTTGGACAATTTTAGTTATTGATTACATGCTTATTTCTACACCTTATCGAGTTTTGATTGTCAAGTCTGAAACTATTTCCTTGATACCCTTTTAGCATTTTCCCCTTTAGTATAAAGTGGTCCTTTACCAAGCAAGTTTCAAGTAAGTATTATTTCAATAATTTCAAATCTTTAGTTACCTTATGAATTCCTTAAGTTTCATTGATGTATCTTGTTTTCCATTGTCTTGATTTTTATTTGGATACAGGCCTTAGTTCAAGCGCTACTATGGTCCACAAAAGACAAGATTTTTCCTTAATATGGTTTATACAAACTTGATTTTACCTACTATTTAATACCTCATCAGCCTCACTAGTGAGCCAATGCGTTGTTGGCCACTAGGACTATCAGAGCCAAAATATTGCATTTTGATGTTAAACGAAAATCCACATCAATAAAGAATGATTCTGAGAGTTTCTATATTTCAAACACAGAACATAAATTCTTTACCCAAAAATCCATGTGTTGTGATTAGACTGATCATGGTTTGCAAACATATAAGTGAAAAGATGTTATTGTGGCACTATTATGAACTCAGTTCATTAAAGAGCCTGATTTGAGACACACACTCTCTCTCTTTCATAAAATGCTTCATATTTAAAATAAAAAGGATATACTTGCATTTTACACTTTAAAATGTTGCCAGACAACCAAAGTTAAAATATGTTATTGTGGCACTATTATGAACTCAGTTCATTACAGAGCCTGATTTGAGGCACACACACTCTCTCTTTCATAAAATGCTTCATATTTAAAATAAAAAATATATACTTGCATTTTACACTATAAAATGCTACAAGACAACCACCACAAGTGACAACTGTGAGGCAAAGAGTTTTTCCAATCAAAATCGGCCATAGAGGGCCATCAAAATTGATGTGTCTTAAAGTGTTGTAGCACCCAAAGACGTCATCTCACTAAATGTAATAACAGGTTCCAAGCATGGGCAACATTGCCTCTAGGTTTTCCCATATAAGCCTAATTAAGAGAACGATAGAGTGTTATTTCCCCCTTTTATTATGTTGATAAAACTCTTCTTTAAGTATTGATATAAATGATGATAATATCATTTTTCCCATATACAACTTTCTCGGGGAGACCCTCCAACAGTTTCTTCACATTCTGTGAACGATGCTCTCATGTTGGTAGACATGTGCCAACCCTCAAGTGACCCAGTTTAATGTGAATGGTGCTTTGTTGTTGGTAGACATGTGCAAACTCTCAAGGGACCCAAGTGGATTATAACTTGTGAACTTTGTGGTCATTATGGCTTTGGCATGGCATGCCAAATCACTTGAACTAAACATTGGGGATATAAAACAATGTTATCTATCTACCTACCTACCTTTCTACCTATCTATATATATATACACATATTTGTTTCCTTTTCCAAATAAACCTCATGAGTATTTTTTTTTCTCAAGAGAAAACCTCGTGGAAAACCTTTCAAGTATTTTTCCATGATCCATGGATGGTAAATTTGGTAAATAAATGGCCCTAATTAGGGTGCTTAACTGTTAGGGGATGAAGAGATTTGAATGTGTAACCTCCCTAACTTTGGGTGAGATGTCTCACACTTGATTCATGACATATTTGCATACATGGCTTACATATCAGTGAGCAAAGTAAAAAAAAAAATATTGTTTCTTGAATTAAAAGGACATGTATTGGAACTTTCAAAAGAAGGCTCTGAAAGTTGTTGACTATCACAGAACCTGTGAGCTATATCAACAACAAAAAATAAACGTTTTATGGCTTTAAAAAACAAAATATATCATTGTAGAAGTTAGAGTATCTGTCTGTAGAGAATTTTATAGATAAGGTTCATGAATGAAATCATTTGTATGCCCATGCTGAGAAAGTGAAATGGTCCAAACACCCCACTCCAGCCAAAATGCCTTTTTGAAAAGCCATCAACCACCTTGTTCCTATCCCTGTATATATGGGACAACGAAGTGTGTGGGAAGGTCATCATTTAGTGTTGTTTATCATCATGGAGTGGCTATAAAATGAAATTTATGTGTTGATTATTTTCAGATATATATATATATATATATATATAATGAGGTTGCTGGTATATGTAAAATGTCATGATGTGATTAACACATGAATTAATTTGCTATTTTTAATCCTATATCATAGCTACAAAATTATATATATATATATATATATATATATATATATATATATATATATATATATATATATATATATATATTTATGTATGATACAATCCGAAGACCTTATCGTGTAGCAACATCATCATATTAGATCAGTGCAGCTCTGGTTCATACTATGTCTAGCCCTAATCCTTAGATTTAGTTTTCTTTATAGCATTAATGATATCTGGTTATAAATTAAACTTTTTACGGAAGTAAAAATTGACACTATTTATTGTCCATTGTTGTGGGCAGGTATTATAGTAATATTAGTAGGGCATTTATTTTATGAATAATTGTGTCGGTTGAGAAATGTTGTGTAGATCTGTCGAGCAACGCTTTCCCTAAAAGCAGGAAAATTTTTGAAACAACAATGGGAAAATGTGTCGAGATTAGAGAATGAAGATAAAAGATAGAAGTGGCCATCAAAAAAATAGAATAGTATCATGTATAGTGATTCAAAAATGGCACTCAATGTTATTACTTTCAGAATGTCGTGTTGATTGTGTGAAAGTTGTGTTGACTGTGTGGTAAGGAAGCCCACCAACAACAAACTACGAAATACATTAATATAGAAAATACTAGATTTCTCCATTAATTCCAATAGCTAGGCTTGGCATCAAATGACCAAGCAGAATAACTCTCTCTTTAGAAAGGCTTGGAATTAGCACAAGAAAGAAATATTTGAAGGCTCACTGTGTTTGGAGATTCAATTCTCGTAATCAATCAAATGGCATGGTAAAAAGTGTAAAGAGAACTACTCTCCCACCAATTCCTCAAAAAATCCACCTCTTCTCACTTCAATTTGAAAATGATTAATTTTTTCATATCTTCAGGGAATTAAGCTCTTTAGCAGATGATTAGGAAAAAAAAGGAGCCACTCTAGCCCAAGGAGAATATGAAATTAATTCTAGGAGAGCTAATCTTGTTCCCATTCCATAATCATGCGATTTTATTTAATTTATAAAAGGGCCTTACTGGATCAAGGCAGCAACACTGAGTATAAGGATAATATCATACTGCTAGAGTATACAAGCTCTCTCTCCAAGCATTCATCGTGTGCTCTGGAGAGGCGGAGCCAAAGTCATCTGCTTATAAAGTATATGAACGACACAAATAATCGATGCCATCACTTTGTCTATTTCAGTAAGCCATTTTCAAAGTCAAGAATTTTTGGTTGCGTCATTAAATCTTGTCCCTTAGATATGGTTTCCCCATTTCAAAGTAAATCTCGAGAGTTAATTTCCGGACCTTATAGTATAACAAAACTGTCTCTATTCACTTTCAGAGGCAGGAAATGGAAACTTTGACTCGGAAGGACTGCTATGTTTTATGTTGCATTTCATTGGTGTATTTTTGTCAAGCGTGGAGGATTCGAGTCTAATCAGACTTTAAAGGATTAAAGGTTGGCAATCAAAATATATGTTTTGCTAGTAATATTAGTAGGGAATTTATTTTATGAATAATTGTGTGGGTTGAGAAATTTTGTGTAGAACTGTCTAGCAAGGCTTTCCCTAAGAGCAGCGAGACAAGTTTTGAAAAAACAATAGGAAAATGTGTCCAGAATAGAGAATGAAGATAAAATATAGAAGTGGCCAGCAAAGAAACTGGATAATATCATGTAGATTGATTGAAAAATGGCTCTGGATACTATTACTTGAAAAAAAAACAATCTAGAATTGACTGAAGCTGGGGTTGGTAGGACAAACTGATGACGATGATTGACAAGCGAACAATTTCCAGTGTAGTGAAGTGTGGATAGGACTGTACGCTCTTTACAGGCTACTTGTTGAGTCCCTTGACATTCCTAATCATAATTCTTTAAAGGGTTCTAGCTCAATGGAAGAGCACGTGTATTATAAGAAGGAAGTTAGTGGTTCGATTCCATTATGCCCTAACATGAATTAATCAATGATATTGTAGTTATTGTAGTTTATCTTTGATTAAATATTTTATATATTGATTTATTTCAATGGTGAGGTATTTTTCTAGATTGATTATTTTTCTAGAGACAAAAGTGACGATGTATTGTCTTTGAATGTAATTTTTTATTGTCTCTAGAGAGACAATAGTTAGCAACAAAGACGTTGTCTCTTTAAAAACAATATGTCTTTAATCCCAATTATTGTCTCTAGAGAGACAAAAATGAAATTGTCTTTGGAGAGGCAAAAATGAAATTGTCTCTCAAGACAAAAATGCTTTTGTTATATATTTTCTTTATCCAAACAATATTTTAATTTTAAGACAATTTAATTTGAGACACTAAACAATGCACAAATTTTATTTTGCCTCAGGTTAAGACAATTTACCCAAAAATTATCTTAAATATTGTCTTAAAACCTTCCTTATGAATGACCTTACGGCCTGCTCTTCAACTACTTTCCACCAAAACCACGGATTCTGGGTTTCTTCTCTCTAATCTGGATAAGAGCACGGGAATTCTCTGTGCCACTATCTGGTGAATGATTTTGCTAGCGAAAACGGCACAGATGAGAAGAAGCACGAGGAGTGCAATGGAAGCGAATATAATTATATAAATAACCAAATACTCTAAATATAAAAGCTTGCCAGGGATAGTGGTCACTGATGCAATATATGAATAGTATATAAATCTCGTAAGAAAGGTGAATGAATACACCTGTGGCGCTGATAGACAAGGCCAACATGTCACTGGAGCAGGCTACGTTGGCCACCATGTTTCCAATGAACACGCACATAACAGCCCTTCCACTGAGTGCCATGAACATGCTCGTGATAATCTCTAAGAACGTTTTTTCTACAGATTCAAATTTGAGCTTCACAGAGTTCGAAATGTTCACAACAGACTAGGACATCAATCCGAGCAACTGAAGACTGAGAACTTCGAAGGAAAGAGAGTCTCCTGGAATCCCGTGGGCTTTCTTGCTCTTTGAACGCCATGCATCTAGACATAGCAGTAGCAAAAGAGATGCCGAACCAAACGATAGGCTCAACAAACTCACAAGAATGATCTCATTCGTAAGAATGTGTAAAGTGGTGATTTAGAAATACTTTTTATTAGCTCTTACATCTGGGAATGGCATGATGTTTCAACACACTCTTAGAAGAATAACAGAACGCTGCTTTTACTTTTCCAAACTCTCTCAAGCACTCAAAATGCCATTCCAACGTCAATGCCAATGTTCAATGAAAATGGATTGACTTCCTTGAGTTTTTTTTCCGTTATGCTTCTTCTTCCCTGGTTTCTTTATGTGATTTTCTTCCCACTCTTTTCTAAGGCCTCTCAAAGGTTTCATCCTCCGAGGAGTAAGAATTTTCTAATGGCTTCCTTCTAATCATTTCAGCATATGAGGGTGGAGAGGAGGCACCTGGGATTACTACAAAGGGGGATGTTTCTTCATTACCTTTTCCCAAGGAGGGGGAAGTATTTTTCTGTTCTATGATTTCCAAAGTTGTTACTGAGGGGTCTATAGGAGTGTTGAACTCTTCAATAGGTTTTTCGGCTTCAACCGATGTGGGAACATAGCTCCTGTCCCAAGAGTCTTCCCTACTGCTAATACTTTGGTCCCTTTTGTGGCTCCTTTTCCTTTAGACTTTTTTAGGGCTACTTTCTGAACTAGAGTCCATTGTTCTGCTTTCAAATTCTCACTTTCTTCTTCTACCTTATTTTTGCAGTGCCTTGCAAAATGGCCATAGCCGTGATAGTGCATGCATTTAAATGGAAGTTGCTCATAATCTAGCTCCTAGATATGGGTCCAGTCAGCAACCATTAGTTTGATAGCTTCAAGTAGCCCAACTTCCAAATCCACCTCAACACATATACGTGCACACGAGTATTGATATTTTCTCACTCCTTGATCAATATATTTTCTGAGGGTATTTCCAATGGCTTGGAGAGACTTCTGGTTCCAGCAATGCAGTTGGAGATGTCAAAGTTGCACCCACACTGGAACAGTTGAAGGCACATCTTGAGCGGGATCGAAGTTAGGGGTCCATTTATTTAAGTATAGTGCCTTAGGACCCATAAAATATGGGCCGTTTCTGAATATGAGGCTTATGTCTTCCACATTCTCAAAAACAAAAACAAAGTACCCTTTTCCTAAGAAGTGGCTTTTGATGCCTTCCGAGACTAAAGGAATCTAGTTCCTCTGCACCCAATCTTCCACAGCTTTGGGAGAGGGCCATAGGCCAGTAAACTATCCAATAAGCCTTCTTTAAGCCAGGTTTAATGCAGATCGACAAGTTTCTTCGATTGGAAGGGCCACCGAAGGGATGCTATCGAGCTTCTTCATGAACTTTTGTTGAGATTCATTCAGAGGGCACTTGCTTCTGGCTGCTATCAGTTTCTTGAGTGCAAGGACTTCTGGAGGAGGAGGAAGGGGAGCCTCGGGTCCCCCTCCTGATGCCATGGTGACTGGGAGGTTGCAAGTAGGTCAGCCCGTGCTCGACCTATCAGAGCGCGCGCTAACTGGTACAATAATATCATCTAGTCATATATTTTAACCCTAGACTAAATTAGTCATTTTTAGTTAGATCACTTAAAATTGATCAAAATTATTAGTAATTCACTTGAGATAATTTTGGTGGCTAACTTTTTGAGTCACTTAGTCACTAATTTCATCATTTTCTACTAGTGCATCCTATTGGAGAAATGGATGCCAGATGATTGGAAAATGGCTCCTCAAGAAGAAATAATTCTCCAGGGCCTCCACCTAGCGCCTAACATGGTCTCCCCAGCTTCTTGGAAAGTTATGCCTGACATAGGGGACACCATCAGGATCTTCAAACCTCCTTTCGAATTTTTCATCAAACTCAACTTTGATGGAGCCTCGAAAGGCAATCTGGGGCAAGGAGGGGTTGGAGGGACTTTTCGAGATCATCAAGGCACAACAAGATTCATATATGCTAACTCCTGTGGCTTTGCCAACAACAATGAAGCATACATTATGGGAATTTTGAGGTCTAAAATGGGCCTCCTAAGAAAAATGCACAAAAAAAAAAAAAAATTATAAGAACCAATAGGATTCAAGATGATGATGTCAACCATGGGGGATGATTCACCATTTTTCAAGTAAAAGGGTAAAAAGATTAAAAAATAATAAAATAATAAAACTACTTTTTCAACTCGTATTTTGAACTTATCTCCCAGAGTTTTTACTCAAATTTTGAGCAAGAGTACTCACTGGATGTAAAATTTAATTCCTCATCCAAGGAGTACCCATGTTGCATACTTTCGATGGACCCTGCCACACAAAATATGATAAATACATAAAAAATGTGATTACAATCACGCTTTTCATCTATTTCTTATTTTTCCTGTAGCAGGACCCATCGAAAGTATGCAACATGGGTACTCCTTGGATGAGGAATTAAATTTTGCATCCAATGAGTACTCCTGCTCGAAATTTGAGTAAAAACTTTGGGAGATAAGTTGAAAATATGAGTTTAAAATGTAGTTTTTTATTTGTTCCCTCTAAAATTTGATGATGTAATCAAATCTCACTTTATTATTTCAACTATTTTTTATAATTTCCTTATGAGGCCCATTTTAGACCTCAAAATTCCCCTAATGTTTCATAGGAGTGCAACAAGTTCTCCTCTTGGCCATCAGGCTAGGATACAGAAAGATGGTAATCGAAGGAGACTCTCAGTTGGTTACAAACACACTCACAAAACTTAATCAAGGAACGAAGTGGGACAAACTTAGCCAGAGATGGTGTACTGCTTAACATGTGCAGGGATTGGAGGATACAATCAAGAAATTTGATTATATCATTATCACCCATGTAAGGAGGGAAGGAAATAGAGCAGTTGACCTCCTAGAAGATTGTGGTTGTGCTCACCCGAATGAACCTATTGAATTAAGCAAGCATCCTAATCTCGGGGAAGAACCATGGATCAAGCTGCAGAGCATCATAGAGCAGGACAGGTCTGAGGGTAGAGCTCACCCATAGTTCTGGGACTCAGCTCCCTGATCGGGGTGTAATGAAGAAGATCAGCCCTCCCATTAGTGTTAATGGTAGTGGCCTTGGGGTTGAAGCCCACCACCTTCCACATGAGTGGTAAGGGAAACAGACTATACTGTCGCATGCATCACGAGGTGAGGTGGATGGATAGAGGCCCATGCATGGAGCTTAAAACAGGGTGGAGGAAGGCATGGGGGTTTTGTTATGACATAAGAATTTGGTGCAAGCACGAAAACAGGATAAAAAACCTCCATTGCACTTCCACCATGACGAAACTCGGGTATGTGCTTGGTTTCCACTCCCTTGTTCATGACATGTTTATGTTTTTTGATTTAGACTAGTCTCTATGGGAGCCTAAGGGGATTAAGTAGGACTGGTATAGTCTTCTGCTGGGTAGGGGAGAGCGGAACCATTCTGAATCTGGTTGGGGGAAGGTTGGGGTTATTTTGGGTATCTGCCTCTAGGTCGGAGTAGGAATTGGGCATGGCCTCAGAATGCGCCCGAGTGCGAGTCTGTTGGGTAAGGGATTCCAACAAGAAGGAATGGTGAGGGGTCAGGCAATTCTGCCAGGGTATAGAGTTAAGTAGCAGTCCTGGGTTATTTTTAGTTCAAAGGCTTTGCTAGTTTATACCACCTTGAGCTACTTGTGCTCGGTGTGCATGGGGAATGGGAGAGGGAATTCCACCCGGGCCCGAGAAATGGGCAGTGACGCCTCCTCTATAAATTTTGAGGGTGGGATCTATGACAAGAGAGAGGACACCATATTGAAGGAAGGTGGGAGCTCTTTGGGTTATGGGGATAATTGCTGGGGTGTGCGTGATTGTGAGGGACATAGGGTGCTAGAAATTAAGCACGGTATGAGGGCGATGGGTCCACAGAGGGACGGGCAGGGGAGAAGTCCTAGGAAGAGGCCCCCGGGTCACCTTTCTTCTGATAACTGGGATGCATGGATCTTTGATCATTTTCATTATATGGAATTATTCCTTCATTTGATTGTGTGGATAGGTCACCTACCCGGAAACCTAGTCAAAGACTATGGGATGGCACGCTCCAAGATTCCTGCAACTCACGACCATTCCAAGAGCCCTGAAACTTGAGGTCATGGCCGAAAAGATAAAGGGAAGGCAATAGAAGCCCAACCCAGCTCACCCCTGAGCAAGCCAAGAGGATGGAGGTCTGCAATCGATGTGATCCAAGAGGTAGCGAAAGCATACCACGAGAACACATTAGAGGAAATTCAAAAGCTCATTGAAAAATGGGAAGCTAACATAAATAGATATGTAGAGACAAATATGGATACTAAGGAATGGAGAGGTTTAATATCAGATCTAGGAAAAACAAGAGTTAGACTACCACAATTCAAGCAAACATTGTATCTTTATTGGTCTATGAATATCATCCTTGGAAAAGCCTTGGAGAAGATCTCTATGAGCCTGGTGACATTAGCCCAAGAGTTCCCAAACTACAAGAGTGATTTCAATAAGATCAAGTTCCAGCCGAGGAAACAAGATGGGCGCCTCAAGCGTATATATTGACTATCACCTCCCGTGTATTTCCAAGCCTTTTGAGTAGGATGGTACCTCGGTTCAGGATCTGACACCAGTGAAGTCGGTCTCGCTTCCAGATGAGGCTGAGTAGTTCATGACTGTTTTAATCTATCTTTTTTATGAGTATTTATTGCGGCTAGCATTTAAATTTCAAGTGTCCAGTAAATATGTTAGTCAATCTGTGAAAAATTGTATATGTGTGAGTATACAGGCTTTGTTTGCTTGGTATGACAGACTCAAAACCTTATTTTTTTGGATGGCATACCATGCCATCAGGTGGCCAACAGACTCGCTTTCCCACTCAGGGCGGGTTGAGACCACCAAACTGGTAAATCTATTTGTTTGTTGTTTATAAAATGAATGAAAAAAGAGTCCTACCAAGCTTACAAAAAAAAGTACTATAAAATGTATAAAATTAATAACAATAACAATTTCTAAAATTAAATACATACATCTATGTAATGAAATAATAAAAAATATACTAAGTATAATATAAAAAATGAAAATCATACTATACCATGTGCAATACTATTGGATTCTCAATGCCATGAGCCCATAAAACACTATTATTAAGTTGAAGAAAAATTTAATGGCACATGTACATATTATATATAGCTCTATCAAGCTATTTGTCTCCATTAAGCTCCATAGCATGACAGAGCTATGTAGTTTAATTGAGGGAATTATTTAGTCCTAGATGGACCTTTTAAAAGCTTGACGGAGGGCTTAGAAAATACCCTCACAAAGATACATTTTCAACCTTTGGAACACAAGTTCTTCCAAAAAAGAGTTACCCAACTCCATCGAATTCACCCTTAATTTATTTTGGAATCACAATAATATAAAAATATTTATCTTAATTGGCGTATTCATAAAATTAATAATTATGTATTATGGTTTTGTATATATAAAATATTTAGAAAATAATTACTTTGAATTTGTTGTATTTATGGTGCAAATTTATATAAATGAATTTTAGTTTTACATATAAACATGACAAACAAATAAATATTTGTGACTTTAGTTCTAATTTATATATTCATAATATAAATATTTTTAATTTTTTTATGGTTATGGTGGCAATTCACATAAATAAATCCACTTGTACATGCCAACATGGCAAACACAAAGTTAACTACCCTACTTTATAGAACTTGACAATATAGCATACACCACTTCTTTAAATATATGGTGATATACTCCACTTCCAATAAGATCAATAAAAATTTACTCCAGTTTAACACCACATAGTAAGAGTGGTGCTAACTTGTCCATCAAATATGGTGATATACTTCATTTTTAATATGATACATAAACATTTACACCACATTAACACCACATAACGTAAGTGGTGCTAACTTATGGTGATATACTTCATTTTTATATGATACATAAACATGCTAACTTATGGTGATATTTTTCATTTTTAATATGATACATAAACATTTACACCACAATAACACCACATAACATAAGTGGTGCTAACTTATGGTGTTAAAATAGAGTTTTTCTTGTTCTGTATTGTCTTCATTTGATATGGTTTTGTCTTAATTGTTGATTGTCCTAAATGAATTTCGTCTTAATTGCCATTGTCTTAATTGTTCATTGTCTTAATATAAAGTTTCCTCTTAAAATATTTTTGTCTCTCAAGTTGTTTTTGTGTTAAATATAAAGTTTTGTCTTAAAATATTTTTGTCTTAAATATAAAGATTTGTCTTAATTGTTTTTCTCTTAAATATAAGATTTTGTCTTAAAATATTTTGTTTCGAATCGCATGAGCGGCTCCTGAACACCATGTTTCAAATGAACACGCACGTAACAACCCTTCCACTCAGTGCCATGAGCATGTGATAATCTCTAAGAACGTTTTTTCTACCGATTCAAAGTTGAGCTTCACGGAGTTCGAAATTTTCACAACACGCCACGACATCAATCCGATCAACTGAAGACTGAGAGCTCCCAAGGCAAGAGAGTCTCCAGGAATCCAGAGGGTTTTCCTGCTCTTTGAGCGTCATGTGTCCAGACATAGCAGTAGCAAAAGAGATGCCGAACAAAACGATAGGCTCAACAAACTCGCAAGAATGTGTAAAGTGGGGATTTAGAAATACTTTTTATTAGCTCTTACATCTGGGAATGGCATGATGTTTTAACACACTCTTAGAAGAATAGCACAACGCCGCTTTTACTTTTCCAAACTCTCTCAAACACTCAAAATGCCATTCCAACGTCAATGCCAATGTTCTCTATGGCTATGGGTTTCACAGGCAGTACTGAATGTTTTACATGTTTGGGTACTGAATTGTTTCTTTTTAATTATCATCATAGATCTCTTTTAAATAAATAAGCATGTGCAAATGTTTTATTATTTATATATTAGGGAGTGTGTTTTTTTTTAATGTTTTATATATTTGGGAGTGTGTTTTTTTTTAATTATTAATATAGATTTATTTAAAATAAAATAACGAATTAATATGAGCAGAAAGAGATCAAATTTCAAATTTATTCACTGATAATTTTTTTAAGAATACAAAATATAATTAGTAATTTTTTTTTAAAATTGTATTTTTGAATGCTATATATTTTTATATACAACCAAATAAATATTTTAATCATAAAAACTTATTTAATGTAAATTTTAAATAGTTTATTTAAGGTTTAAACATCTTAATCACATTTTTGAAAAGTATAAAGTTTAAATATATTGGCCACACATTTTTTTTTAATGCTAATTAATTTACAACATTTTTTTTTAATTATAAGTTACATCATTTTTCTATTTTAAAATTTGTTGGAATTATAAGTAAAAGTTGTAAACTTTTCACCATCAAAATCTCTTAAATTTTTTTAATGTAAATTTATATAATCGAAAACCCATTTTAAATAATAACATCAAAATAAAACCCAAAAATACACACTAACTTACAACAAAACACCATAAAATTAAACTCATAATAATAAAACAACCCACCATTAAAATATTGTGAGATATTTTCTCAACGATGAAATGCATGTGCCTGGAATAGCATTGCTACGACGAAAACAAACAAATGTGCTTTAAATTTCATTAATGTATTGAAGATTTTATTAGATAAAAATCTCACGATATTTGAACCAAGTGGATTAATATTCTACAGAGGCCCATTGGATTAATACTATGAACAGTATTTTTCTGAATAGAATAATAATCTCTCATGACTGAATAGAATCTGATAATGATGAGCCGAAGAATAACCACATAATTTTTCTTACCTGTTCCATGGCCCGGCTGAAGGACACTCATACTTTCGGATTTTAAAGATTCTTGCCCAGTGATGAGGTAAAGAATAGGATTTGTTTACAGAGGGGAGGAATTGTTTGGATGGTAAAAAGTAGTTGAAATTTTGATAAAAAAATATTTAAAATTTTTTGCATTAAAAGTGTTTGAATCATGTTTTTATAGTGAAAATGGATTCAACAACATCAAAAATTTCTAAAAAACTCAAAATATTAAAATTTGATAACTATAATTTAAATTTACAAAAATCATTACCAATTTTTCTTAAATTCTTACCAAAATTTCCATAATTTTCAAGAAAAAAAACAATCTAATATAATTAAACTACGGCTAAGAAAATATCCATCTTTGGTCGCGAGTTGGATCCTGGTCTACGCCATGGCCCACGTAAACATAGAGACGCAGACACCCGGACGTGATGGTGACCCAAACATTTAAATAATAAGAAGTAAATTCCTGAGTGCGTTTAGGTGGGCCATGGGTCGGACCAGGTTCTACCGAGTCCCGACGAAAAGGGTAAGATATTCCGAAGAAAATGAACAGATATTATTTTGGACATTCTACATTAATCTTTGACTTCGTCTGTTTGAAAAGTTGAAACTATTTGATATGACCGTTAGTTTACCAATGAAAATAAACACTCGGCCGCGTTTTATTTGACATGAGAGAATGGATTTGTAAGAATATAAACACTCTTTCTAATAATATTCTCTATTTTAATATAGGAAGAAAGCATACGAAACAAAATAAAAACCCTTTTATTTAAGGTTGTGATCATATTTATTAGTTCATGTATGGATCTTATCTTACTAAATTTGTGACTCTTCAACTACTCTATATGATTATTGGGATTTTAAATTTGTCAACCCACTATATATTTTCATATCACTCTCATTTTTGCTATTCAACTAGTTTGTGAGAATCAAGTTCGATAAAATTGAGAGCTTGCTATATTTTGCTCACTCATGTGATACTTTCAAAGATAAAAATTAATTGAAAGTAACAAATTTGATTAATTGTATGTCCACTTCCTCATCAATGTTTGGATTCTCCTTGAAATTTGATGTTCAAGCACATCTTACATTTGCATTTGGAAAAAAATGATGTCTATACATTTGTTTCTTAGCTAAGAACATTGTTTGTCATCCTCTTCTCTTCATTATTCTTCAATTGTGGAGGATTCTTAGCAAATGGTTCTTCTCTTGCACTAGGAAACAAACTTTGTGTCCCTCCTTGTCTTTTGTAATTTATATCATCGTCTCACTCCTCACATTTGAGTGAAGTTGCATTAGTAATTTGATCCTATGCTAGCTCTCCTCCTCTTTCTCTCATGAACCTTTTTACATCTAAATTTTTCCATGAAAAACATTCATAAGTGATCTACAATAAATTGTTATATAATTTTTCATCTATCTTGGTACTTTTCAGATACAACAAGTTGAGGAATCAACTTATAGGGCCCATTTTAGTGACAGGTCCTTATTTGGAACGTTGACGTTGAAACCTTCAAAAGTTAATTTAAAGCATCAATTTTTTATTTTATTTTTTGTCAAAATTGAACAAGCATAACTTCCAATCCCTTCATTTTTTTCCCACATGGTGAGACCTTCCCAACAATGTGAAAATCACCTCAACTAGAGCTTTTGTGTAGAAATTATGCTTTCAACAAGTTGACCTACAATGTTAGCCACCATGTTATTGAGTGGATACCATGTCATGCCCATTACTCACACATGTGGAGATAGTCATCTGTGTACTTTCAAGATGATTCTACAAGTCTCAAAACCTAACATTGATTAAGGGTTGACATATAAAAAAAACCCTAACCCTAGTAGATTATTAGGTTTTGTTAAATACTAGGCCACTAGGAAGAAAAGGGGTTCCAATCTTTAGTTCATGAAATCAAAGATGAATCATTATATTAACATCCTTAATAATTTTTTAAATGAATTAAAATAACCAAAATCAATCATAAGCATTAATTAATGAAAAAAACAATAATTTTTAATATAACAACATTGAAATGATCTAAATAGAATTAATGAATAAGAGATATATGAGGTTGATTCTCCCCATCCCCACACAAATGCACAATATCATCCTAGCAACATTCACACAAATGCACAATATCACCCTAGCAACATTCATTCACTTCTCGCTAGAAAAATGGCACTCAACTAATTAATTAAGGATTTTCATCACTTAACTTTATTTTAATTAATTTTTCATGAGTAAACAACTAATTTAACAATGGGAAACAATGAAATATAAACTTCAGTTAACTTTAAATAAAATATATCAACCATCAATTTGAAATTTTTGGGACTATACAATTATAATTAATTAAGTACAAGAAACATGTATGAGTGTCAAACAACTCTTTTGCTTATAATTCTTAATAAAACAAGTGCTACATAGTAGCTTTTACCTGCCCCTTAGTAAAAAGATACATGTCTAATTGCAGGGCTACTTGTAATACATGGTGTTGCTTTCTTCCATATTGAAATTGTGCAGTTAAACTATTAGATATTTTCTTTTAGAAAATAGTGAAAGAGTTTTGAGTTGTATGATTTATATCAGTATAATTATTTAATTTCCCCATTAGGAATTAGATATAATTAGTTGCAATGTATGATTATTATTTTTTATCTAAGTCATAGTATTTTGAGCTAGAAACTTCTATATAAAAATCATTTTGAGAATGCACTTTCTTATCAATTGTTTTACATCTCATTAACTACAATATCCAAATATTATGTGATGTTAAAGGTTGTAGTTTACTTAATATTCGACTGGTTTAATATAACATCAACACATATCGAATGTATGAATTTTCCAATAAGAAGTGAAAGTTTTTAGCCAATTAGGTGAGATAATTATGAATAAAATAATTGTAACAAAATAAAAAAATTCATTTCCTATGTTCAAAGTTGATAAAGTTAAAAATATATAAAATAGTTGAATAAATTAATAGAAGGTCAACTCAATACTTATTGCATGCAGGCATAATAAGCGCTTTCTAAATTTTAGATGAGAAAATTTATTTATGATGGATAGATTTTAAAATCTTATCTAGATGATATAACATATGAGTGGATGGTTTAACTTTTTATAAAGCTTCCACATCATAGATAAGTTAGAATTAAATTAGATTTAAGTGTAACTAATATAACTTGGTTAAAGACTTTTATTTTAATAATTAAAATTTAAAAATTAAATGTTCATAATAACTAAAATAGTGTTAGTGTCTTAGGTGTAATTTTAGTTGTTAATATTAATGGTGTGAATATCATTTACTTCCATTCAATTTCAATAAGGGTTATTTATAATATTTCTCTAGTTTTTGCTAAGATAATTTTAAACTTTAACTTGTAGTTGTATTATTAACTTTTAGTAGTTATTAGTCTTTAACTTGTTCTTAGCGTTAGAAGATGATGATCTCTTAGCTAATCAAAACAATTTTAGGTCATACTCTAGGACAAAAAATATGGTTTGGAATAATCATTAATATCCAATGCATACTCAATATTTCATGTAGTGCTATGTGTAATCTAAAAGCACCTAATCTTTGGCCCTATATATAAAGCCTCTATATTAGAATTTTATTGCACTTTAACCTTATACATAAAACAAATATGATAAGTTATGACATATTCATACATAAAAATATCTACATTGAGATTTTTTAAATAATCATTTACATCAACATATTCAACTATTAAAATATCCATATGAGTTTGAAAAGAATTTCTCTTTTGTAAATAGTGTGTATATTTCTCTTGGTAAGAGGTTTAATCTACAACCAATGATAATATATTGTCTTAATTAAGGTTAGATGTTACTTTAAAATATATTACCCTAATGTTATAGCCTCAATAATGAAAATATGAGATGTTGACCTTCTTGTAAATAATATTTAGGTTGAAATTACCTTTTCATATTGGAGTAAGATTTAAAGTTATTTTTTATTGACTAATTGCTTATCTTCTTTGAATATAAGGAAACAACTCAATAACCAAAAACTAAAATACATGAATGAAAGTCTATCTCTTACATAATACTAATAGATTCTTGTATGTGACCAAATTATATTTACATATAATAGATATTTGGCGAAAGTAAAAGTTTACTACTTTAGACATCACCAATAAATTATTATAAATAATCAAATTATATTTACATATAATAATAATGTTTCAAGCTAAATTTTTAAAAAATTATATTTACATGACCAAATTATATTTACATATAATAATAATGATACAAATTTTAAAAAATTAAAAAATATATTTACATATAATAATAATATTTCAATTTAAAAATTATATGAAAAAAAATTAAATTAATAACGTGAAATTTTTTAAGCTCTTTTTACTTAAAAAACCGAAGTAGATTCAAAAATTCATAATTACTTCATCATACTCTTTAAACTCAACTACAACCTTCGGATAAGAGTAACCACATTATCGGGCTCCCTCATACCTTATGAAGCATTACAATGTCTTGTTATAAGGTTTTCTAATGCTACGCTGACAACAACATGTGATTAAGTAAAAGGAAACATGGGTTTAAGGAAATATTATAATCCATTCTACGCCTATTCTTCGTGTATTCACAACACAAACAAAGAGAACAAAGAGAATTGCATGTGGAGGAAAAAAAAACTACGTACAAGATAGAATATTTATTGTAATAATTAAGATACATTTATATATGTTTATGGGGTAGATGGTGATTACGCATATTCATTGGGTGTATTGTTAAGTCACTCGTTGATGTGAGGGTCATTCCTTCAAAATTATGTGGACAAAAATCTAGTCATGTTAAGGCTAGTGTGGCCAGAGCCTTGGGTTATTTTGACGGCGTATATGTCCCTAGATTATGATTTCTCAAACAAAAAGTGATTTTGATGCTTTAAATGTCCCTAAGTTATTGGTTTTCAAACCAAATATTAAACTAATTGTAATGCGTGAAGGTCACCAACAACTTGATAAATTAAAAGAAAAATTAATATATATATATATATATATATATATATATATATATATATATATATATAATTAAGATAGCTTTATTTACATTATAAATTTTGATCATTGTTACATCATCATCGTAATGATGAGCATGCTTACGGTTTTCTAAATTTGAAGCAACCATAATAATTACTTTCTTGCTAGATAATAGTAGGACAGTTGCATGGGTAATTCAGGGCTTTGACATTTATGCATGTAGAGGGAGTGGCCCTACATAAACTGAATGAATCAAAATCATATCTAAGAATGGAATATAAATCTAAAAGCGATTCCAATCGAACCAATACGAAATTTCCACTTTGAAATATTATCATATGTGTATTAATAATGTTTTAAGAGCATTATACCAGATCTAATAATTATTTCTAGTACTTAAGTGATGCTCATGTGACTGAAAAAGTCTAAAGTAAGTGACACTACAAAATAAATAGCATAGCAATAAGCTAGAGCATGAGGTTTAGTTTGTGTATTTATTTTATGTCTACTATCATTGTAGTGCACTATCTTCATTTGAGATAAAGTACAAGACTCACACAATATTGTACTATCGACATGAGTACATTTGCAGTGAGAGTACAGATAATGGCAACAAAATCTAGGCATTTTCCATTAAGAAGTGATATTTTTTAGCTAATTAGGTGACAGATAATTGTGAATAAAATAATTGTAACAAAATTAAAAATTCATTTCCTATGTTAAACTTTGATAAAGTTAAAAATATATAAAATAGTTGACTAAATTAATAGAAGGCTAACTCAATACCTGTTGCATAATACTTGCCAGGGTAGGCATAATAATGTCTACAAATAAAAATAAAATTATAAATCATCATGCACAACAACAAAAAATATTATGTCTAATCGTGTCAAAGCATGTCTAATCCTAATAAGTAGTGAGATATGATGCATGGGAAAATATATTGATACCTAAGCTCATTTACGTAGCAAAATGCTACATTAGAAAATTGGATTGCATTCCTTGAACCGAAATTCTTTAGTTTCATTTTTCTTCAATGTTGCAACTTCCCAAATATTGTATGTTCACCTCTCTATTACATTCTTTTAGCTTACCTAGTGTCCAAGAGGTTTAAGAAATTGCATCAAAGCATCTTTATTTTTATTTTTCAATGGCCCAATTATTTTTCTTTTTCAATGGCCCAATTAGTGAAATTTCATTTCCAATATGCTTCAAGGTCCAATAAATCCTCTAAAGGAAAAGTGCATAAAGTTTGACTTTTTGTTTCACTCTTTAGCTTCCCATCTACCTTTTATATTGTGGTCAGATCTACCACAACTACTTGGGGAAAAACACATGACTTTCTTTCTTACTCCATTATTTCAATGGCCACACAAATATGCTTTGTTCTGTAGTGATTTTTTTAATTGTTATGGAGCATCTATAAGTAAAAACACATCATTGGTAATTTTAATGTTGCATCTATATTTTTTTTGTTATGAACCATGCATTTTAAAAATGATGGGTTGGGAGGATGAAATATTCATTCCAAACACCTGTAGTTATGAAAGTGTTAAGCAAACACTTGTTTAAAGGGAAAGAGTACGTTAAGCCCTAGATAAGCTCCATGTTAATGGTAAAACTCCTTAGTAAGCCCTAAATATTGAATTATTATTTCTTTGTTATTAAATTATTATGTAGGCTGAAACCTTTCGTTGTACCCTTTGATTATAATTGTACCCTTTTTTCTCCTATATACACACCAAGGAGACTTAACCTTAGTATCATCATATCTTATCTTGTATTCTATTAGTTATAAAAAGAGCTTCCACTTTGAAGGTAGTATCTTCTAAAAAAATTATTGATATTTTGATTATCTTAATTATGTTCCTAACTATTTTAGAAAAATAAAACTCTAAGTAATCCTAAAGAAGGAAAGAGTCTACACATACTTTCATTAAAACTCCTCATGATTGATTTTCTCTTGTTATTTCAAGAAATCCTTTCCTTTTAACAATAATATTAATGAAATATCTTAATAATATGAATGATCCTCTTCAATTGACCCTCTTTAGTTTCATAAATTCCATATTGGCATAAATTTTTATTGAATATAATGCACTAAATTTTGTCCAAATATTGAAATGCCAAGAGAAACCAACTTCAATTAGAATCAATTTGAGGTACGGTTAGATATATCAATTAAAGGATTCTTACATGTTTATTTCTGTTGTGAAAGCTCACTTTAGGAAGGAATTTTTTAATATGGTAATAAGGAACCTCTTTCGGGCTATGGACTGTTGTAAGAATTGAAGCAATGTCGGTTTAAATAGAGATGAGGATAACACATAGGAATTTATTTTAATCACCTAGAGTGAAAGCCCCAAGTCATGCCTAGAGACTATTATTTGTGGATTGAATGCTAAAAAATTAGTTACCCTCACAAATTGGTTGAAAGGGAAGATATGTTGGTTACCCAAAGTTTAGTGCTTGATGGGAATATATTTCTAATTCAAGAACACATGTTCTCATAGCTTAAAAATAAATTCTTATAGTCCCACACATGTCCCTATATCTCCATACAAGATAACACATAAATAAATAATCCCATTATCGCTATATGTCCATACAAGATAGCACATAAATAAATAATTCCATTATGTAAAAATTATTAGAAGGAATTTATGTTACATGCATCATTTACCCTATTGATAAATCATAATGGGCAATTTGAATGGTCATCCATCCAAAGAAGAATGACCTAAAACAATTATGAATCTTCGTGGAATTTAAAGTTTTAAATAAAGTAACAATAACTAACACATTCCCAACTCCTCCCAATGAAATCATAAACAATGTTCTAGTTCAAGAATGCTATTATGTTACTAGAGAGTACCAATTTCTATGGAGGATAAATAAAAAAATAAAACATTTTTGGTGGAAATTAAGGGTGAATCAGTGTAAATCACTTTTAACAATATATAAAATTATTAATAAAAAATTACCTTTGGATTGCACTTTTTCTGCATCTTCTTCACATTCAAATTTTCCCTCTAAATATGAATTTTAATTTTAATGATTAGTGGCTTCAACATTCATGACTAGGGTAGCATCTTCATCATTTGGTTCATCACTTGAGAAAAAATGGTTTTATATCTTCTTTTATTCTTTGTGTACTTCTTCCTTCTAAGTTGACTTCACTGTCTTTGTTTCATATGCAGTGTGCATGTCACCTCCCTCATAGATACATTGCATCTTATCCAACTTTTATTTTGCAATATCACAATTAATCACCTTATCATAGTATGATTTGGATAGCCCAATGAATATTGCATTCATGGCTTTTATATTATGTGTATTGTTATTATTTCCACCCACTAGATATTGCTATACATCTAAGAAAAGATCCATTAGATAAAAATCCATTCTTACCTTCTAGATTACATACTTTGATCCATTCAATAATGGTGCTTCTTCTGGCAAAAATCCATCATGACTAACAATGGTCCATTGTGATCTACCCTCTAATGGTTAAAATGTTTATGAAGGAACCTATTGTGATACCAATTGTTGGAAATTAAGTTTATACTAAGGGGGGGAAATCACTATAAAGAAATTTTAATAATATAAAGGACTATTAAACACATCCACACAACAATTAATATCCACACATTATGAACATAGGATATATGTGGAAACCCATTTGAGAAAAAACCACAAAAAATATTTTTATTAAATGAATTTTCAAGAATAAACTTCAAATTACATTAATATTTGTGGACACCAACCTATAATCAAATCTAATCCCCTAATATTAATAGGAACCATCCTAAAGGTGACAAAAATCCACTAATATTTACAAGAATCAACTTGAAGGAGACACCACTCCCCTAATCTCTATAGGAAAAAACCTAAAGGAGACACCAAACCCCTAATATTTATAGGCACCAACCTAAAAGAGATACCAATTCCATTTCTTTGTAGGAACCAACCTACTGGAGATGCCAATCTCCCTGATCTTTAAAGGCACTAACCTGAAGCAAACACCAATCCCCTAAAATTTATAGGCACCAACTTGAAAGAGACACCAATCCCATAATATTTAGAGGAACCAACTTGTGCTTCCACTCATATCCCTTTTTCATACATTTTAAAACTCAGATCCAATGGATCTTCATTTAAATTTCACTCAGACAATAATATTTAACCCAAAATTTTCTTTCTTTCTTTGATATTTCTTAATAGAAGACTTTTCTTTTCTATTTTTTGTTCAAATCAATCTTCCCTAAAATCTATACTACATCTTATAAGATATACTTTGGACATCATTTCTTTCTCTGGGACAACTTCTCGATTATTTCCTCAACTCTTTTGACTTGCAATTTCTCTTCACACATCAACTTCACACACCAATTATTTTTTCATACTAATTAAATCATCCTTTTAAATAATTCAGATCTCTGAAATTCTACACCTTTAACTTCTTCCAAAGACTCTTGAGCATAATCTATCTCAAATACATCAAATCATGCACTCAACTCATATTTACTTCATGCAGTGGAGTTCTCTCTCATAAATTCTCAGGGAATGCCTCTCATATTTCTTGTCCACAATAGTCTTATGCTTACACTACATGATAAATCTTCCATTTTGGTGTTGTTTAAATTCAATTTCATATCTAAAGACTTTCACAATTGGCCCTGATTCAGACATGTTTTATTTTATGAACTTAACTTTTTGCACACCAAAACAATTAATTTTTTAGCCTTATCACTTCAGCTAGAACTGAGGCTACTCGTGACCTAGTGATGGTAACTATGAGCTTAAACCCTTGGATGATCTGCACACTCCCCATATTCCCAGTTCCTCAAAACCTTGTGATCTATCCATTTCTAGGTCTAGTGCTTGATACTAGTGTCTCTATTATCGAGGCCAAGGTTCATATTGCATTGGTCTATAATTATTTCAAAATATCTATGCCCAGTATCCAACTATGGGCCTCGCATGAGCCATTCTTTGGCTAGATTCGCTAAACCTTGATTTTTAGCCATTTTTTCCAAATCAACATATAGATAAAAATCTCGCCAAACATAGTTCTTGCATGAATCCCTAGACATTTTTGTCTGTAAATTCAATCCATGGTGGAACAACCATAAGCTACCACATGTTCCTTCTTCCACCTCATCATTACCACGTATATATTGCCAAGTCATGCTAGCCTAGCCTTGGATTTTTACACTAAAATGTCACTCTAGTATCTAGTGCCTAGTGCCTTGATACCCAAGGGAGGGACCCACCATAGCTATGTCACCTACCAAGCCACACTCCACATCAACTACTACAACCAGAAAAAATTTGTCACATGTCTAGACGTTGACATGTACCTACCATGCATAGCTCACCAAATATCCATTTCGGTGGCCAAAAATTCCATATATTAATTCCATGTTTCATGTTTGAGGCTACCATGTCATCAAGCTTGTAATATATCATTCATGTGGACTTTCCACATCATATCAACCTAGGAATTTCGATATCCGAGTATCATTAAGCTTCCTTAATCATCTTTGATAGTCACTTAATTAGGTTTATTTGATTTTCAATATTTATTAGTGGCCATGATTAAGATGGGATAGGTTCGTGGTAAAACATTAATTTTTCCCTTCTATCATTCCCTGACCCATCAATCTTATCTAGACCAACCTATGCTCCAATGTTGTGGACCCTTCTATTGATACTTGGCTTAATAAGATTATTTAAATTGACCCACACTCGTACTAGATCTTGCTTCTTGGGGGTGTTTATACTATTTTTCACACTAATTCTATATGAATTTCTATAGGTCAACGATCTATTGAGCTAGTCCATGCTTGTTAGAGGTCCAATATATTGTATGGAGCTTTGACTAGGATGGAACCTTTCTTAATTTCCCTCAGTTCAAACACATTTTTATCCTCATATATTTTAGAGTTATAGGAAGTTCCATATGCCATTGGAAGGGTCTTAGAACAATTTATTAAATCATGCACATCTCATTCTCAATTGGGTTATGGAACTAGAGAAGAGTGGCCTTCAAAGCTAGGTTACCTAAATTATAACTTCATCCTTGATATCAATCTAAATATTGTTAATGGAAACATGAAAAAAATTATTGACATCAATGACAACATGTTCTAAATCACGCCTCCTAAATTTGTAGTCACTCACAACACACATTCAACAATCTACATACACATACAATAATTTGTATCTAAATTGGCTCCTTTTCATATTGTGTGATTTCATTTGGGCTAAAAATCTCTCCAACAATTTTTTCAAGAATTTTTAAAAAGGATTATAAGAATTGTGTACAATTTGGATGCTAATTTCCATGGATGATAAAAGAAAAAGGACATTTGTATCTAAATAAGATTCCTCTCCTTGTGTGATGTCATTTGGACTAAAAAATGCTCCAGCAATTCTTTCAAGAATTGTTGTAAAGAATTTCCAAGAATATAGATACAAAACTATGAATGTATACTTTGATTATTGGATTATATATAGTCTAATGATATATAACATACATTTTTTAAGAACTATTTTGGAAATATGTCAAAAAATACAACTTTTCCTTAATATCAAAAAAACATTTTTTCAATGGAAATAGATATACTACTAGGACACATCATATCCAAATATCGTACCAAAGTAGACATGGAAAAGAAAAAAATTATTCTTCATATGAAGCCTGATGTGAATCACAAGAAAATATTTTTTTTATGTGGAACATTATAGAATGTTAATCCATCATTATTATGATACAAATTTTCCCATCGATGAGCTACTATGAAAAGATGTTGAATTCACCTGCAATGATGAATTCAACATATCATTTGGATTACTTAGGAAAAAAATGCTAGAAGCTCCAACACTAACATTTCTTGATTGGGATAAGAAATTTTATGCTTCACATTGATGCTTCAAATGTTGCGGTTGGAGTTGTCTTAGCTCAAGATAGTGATGACACAATCAACCACCATAATGCTGACGCTAGTAGGAAACTCAAAAAGTTAGAAATAAGCTATCCCACTACTAAATTTAAAGGATTAACTATGACTTTCACCCTTCAAAAAAGTTGACACTACTTACTAGCTTAATCCATTCACATTCTTCATAGACCACTAGTCACTATAATATCTTGTTCACTAAGAAATTATTGATGGCTATTGTCATTTAAAGCATTTAAATTTTACATTATCTTTTGATGAGGAAAAATTAACGTTGACATAGATCATCTATCCTACCTCAACATAGGTTAATAATGATAAGGACTAATTAAATTACTTGAAAAACACTTTCTTAGAGTTAAGGAAGAACCAACAAATTTAGCAGAATAGCTAAATTTTTGGAAGAAGGAAAGGATATTGAAGAAATTCCTGAGAATAATAAGAAATTCTTGGTGATGACGATTACACCATTCTAAAAAACTGAGTCGATACTTGCACAAGTTAGGACCCAATGATGTCCTAAGAAAATGTGTCTTAGAACATGAATGATAATGTATCTTAGATTAGGCACATCTAGGACTTACACGAGGACATTATCAAGATGACACAATGACATGGAAGATTCTTGAGGGTGGCCTCTATTGGTTAAATTTTCATCTATATTGTTGAAAGAAAGAAAATAATTGTGAAATTTATGAATGAATGGGTTGACCAATGTGGGAAGAACATATGCCCATGAACTCAAAATCCCATGTTTTAATTTAAAATATAGGCAATTGAAATTTTCATTCCATTTAATTAATGTGGAAGAAATATGTTATTACTATTGTCAAGTACTTAATGAAATAGGAAGAAGTACAACCAATGAAATCATGCATTAAATCTATTGTCATCGAATTTATCTATGAACACCTTATAACAAGGTTTGGTTGTCCTCTAGTCATTATTAGTGATCAATGTATCAATCTGTTAAATAGTACAATTAAGGTATTAGTGAATAATTTTTTTATCAACCATAGAAAGGCATCATGATATCATTTACAATAAAATGGTGTAATTGAATCATTCAGTAAGAAAATACAAAAATGGATTTCAAAAATATGTGGAATTTACCATGATGATTGGGATGAAAAAGTTCCAATAATACTATAAACATACATGAAAACTTATAAAAATTGACTAGATAGATGCAATTTAAACTAATTTATGTCTAGGAAGTAGTAGCTCCACTAATTCTAGACCAATGTTATAAAAATATATTATGTCCTAAAATATGATATTGGCAGAGCTAAGCAACAAATCTTCTACCAATGACGGTGAATCCAGAATCGGTGGTGGAAACCATAGCTCCTACCCAACCCTCGAGTTCCTCTACGGTCGACCTAGGTTTGTTGCAGGCTCTAAGCCTATGGCCCTACACTGCTCCTACCCTCTGTAGCATCTGCCATGGAGTAGACTACTCTCCCCACAGGGCTCTCTTTCAAAGCACAGGTTGTGGGCTCCTCCCACAGTCCTAACCTCTCATTCTTCACGCGCTTAAAAAATTCTTCAGCCTCCCCCCGTTTAGATTAGGAGCTACATCTGAGCTCCCCTTGTCAGGAAAAAGAAAAAGAGAACCACGTTCCCAAACAGATCCCCTCTGCATGTGGTCAGCAAGACACGACAGGGGATTCAGACTAGACAACACACCTGTCAAAGAACCAGGATAACAAAAACTCTGAGGCCAAGGCAACGCATCAGGATCAGCAGCAAACCACGCATGTATGCCATCCAAAAGCTTTGGAAATCCCAGAAATAGTCATTCAAGATCTGGATATAGAATTTTATAAAGAGTACATGAAAGAACATGCCATCATATGGAAATTTATAGGAACCTGGCCCTCAGAACGAGCTCTTAAAGGCTGGATCCAAGCTAAATGGAACCCTAAAGGGGAACTAGAACTTCAGCTTGGATCGAAGGGTTTCTTCACCATAGTCTTTGATCTCCTAGAAGACAAGGACAAAATCTTCAAAGGGGGTCCATATTTCTTCAACTCAGCAGGTCTGTACATGAGATTCTGGAAGGAGAACTTCACTCCTGAAAACGAAGACTTCACTTGAGTCCCTATCTGGGTCAGGCTATATTCTCTCCCCACGGATTATTGGGCACCCTTGGTGCTACAAGCCATTGGCAACGGTCTGGGAGAATACATCAAGATGTCAGAGGGTACTAAGAATGGTCATTATATTTCATATGCTCGAATCTGTGCATATATTGATGTCTCTGGCACCTTACCGGTAGCCATCAACTTAAATTTCCGAGATGGAACTTGGACTCAAGCAATGGACTATGAACATATACCATTTCGTTGCAGAAACTGCCACAAACACAGTCATGTATTTAGAGACTACCCACAGAACCAGCCACCTCCAAAAGAAAGTCCATGAAGCATGAATGACGAGCAAGGATTCACCAAAGTAAGTCACAAAAGCAAGAAAAGCAGAAGGAACAACACAGGAAGAGAAACACCAAAGCAGGCCCATCAAAGTAGATATGAGATCCTTGCTCCTTATACAAAGGAAACCGATCAGTATAGCAACAACAAGGAACAAAACAATGAACATAACAAGGAAATGGATACAGACATGGAAAACACATGCATTATCTCTCAAGCCGAACAAGCAACTCAGGAGAACAATGAGATGGACTTTACGCAAGGCCTACCTACCTCAGAGGAAAAATCAATAGAGGACATCCTAATGGGAATGGACCTGCAAAAGATTGCAAAGGAATGGACCCTGAAAGGGTTTGAGGGTATACCACAAGACTACCTCCAAAGAATCGAAGAAGCATATACTCTGCAACAAAACTTCCGAAAACAAAGAGAACATCAAAGCAAAGGAAAAAATCAAGCCAGAGGGATCAAGACAAATCTTAAAGCTAACCATCATATCACCAAAGGGCAACAAAAAAGAAGAGGAAGGAAAACAAATAGCCAACATCTCCAAGAGCTCGACATCGAACTCATTAATGCGGGCAAGGTAAAGGTTCTTTCCCTAACTCCCAATATTTTATCATGATCTGCACTTCTTGGAATATAAGGGGACTTAATAGCCTTACAAAAATAAGGATCATAAAATCCAAAGTTAACTTAGGCAAAATGGACATTCTAATGTTACAAGAAAAAAAAAGTGGACTGACTGAAATGGAGTCCATCCAACTAGCCTGCTTTAAGAAGCAGTATAGTCATGTAGCTATTGCCGCCACGGGAACTGTGGGCGGCATAGCCACATTCTGGAATGACTCCAGGTTTCTTCTAATTGACTCCTTTGCCTCCAGACATGCACTCACCACAATTCCCCAAATCATAGGAACCAAAGAACAACTATGTTTAACCAGTGTGTATGGCCCCCATACTATTCATGAGCGCCTAGACTGGCTCAATCGTCTCACTTCTCTCCTCCAACCTCTAGATCATAAGTACAAAATCTTGGTAGGGGACTTCAATATGATCCTTCACTTGGGGGGAAAAGGGGATTCCTTCGAAAACTAGATTCAAACTCTCAAGCCTTCCAAAACTTGATAGATGATATGAGCTTCATCGACATTCCCACTAAGAATGGCATGCACACCTGGAATAACAAGAGAGAAGGCAAGTGTCAAATCAACTCTAGACTTCATCGCTTTCTACTCTCAGAAGATTTATTCATCTCCTCTCTAGAAACAGAAGCCAGTATTGCTCCACAAGCAGGCTCAGACCATTGGTCGATTGTTCAAAGCATTAAAATCTCCGAGAGGCCAAAGAACGCCCCCTTCAGGTTTGAAGCGTTTTGGCTCTCCCACCCTGATTTCCAAGACAAATTCAAGGAATGGTGGGCCTATTCACCCCCTCAGCATGGAAGTGAGATGCAAATCTTCCATCAAAGACTCAAATTCATCAAGCAGGAATTAAAAAAATGGAACCAGGAAACCTTTGGAGACATCACTGCAGAGAAAAAAGTCTTAGAACTAAAAATGAAAGCTACTCAATAGAAAATTATCCAAAATGGCTTGACAGAGGAAACTAAACAAGTTGAAATGGAATTAGAAAAACAATGGGAGGATAGGGTTTCCCAAGAAGAAACCCATTGGAGACAAAAATCCAGGGTCAGATGGCTGAAATATGGGGAGAAAAATACCGCTTTCTTCCATAAATCAATGATCCAACACTGAAAGCATAATAGGACTCTCAATCTCAAAAATAAGCAGGGCCATCTTCTTAATACCCATCAAGAAATTGAGGAAGAATTGCATCAGAAGTTCTCAAGCATTCTCAACGATGAGGGTCACCACAATGTGGAACAAATCAGGAAGATCACCAACAAAATTCCATCTATATTGACCAGAGAACACAATCAAATGCTGCTAAAATGGATTACCATTGAGGAAGTGGAAGAGGCTATTTAGTCAATGCCAAATGGCAAGGCTCCTGGGCCAGATGGCTTTACCATTGATTTCTATAAGGCCTGCTGGAGTATGATCAAAGATGAGGTCTATGATTTAGTGGAGGAATCTAGAGTGAAGAAATCCATCTTTCCCTCCCTCAATGCCACCTTCCTGGTGCTCATTCCTAAATCTGACAGAGCAGACACTCTGGATCAATTTAGACACATTTCTCTGTGCAATGTAATCTACAAGATTATCTCCAAGATTCTTGCCAGTCGTATCAAACCTCTCCTGCCTCTCTTGATCTCTGCAAATCAAACAAGGTATGTTGATGGTAGAAAAATTATGGATAGCATCATTCTCTTGCAGGAAATCATCCACTCACTCAAAAATCAGGGCAAACAGGGAATGCTATTCCAGTTAGATATGTCCAAGGCTTTTGACAAGATCAACTGGAACTACATTAGACATATGCTGGCAGCCTTCAGGTTCAACAAAGATTGTATCAGATGGATCATGGCTATGGTTTCAGGGGCTTTCTTCTCTGTCCTTCTAAATGGCTCCCCTTCCTCTATCATCAACCCTTCGAGGGGTATCCGACAAGGGGATCCTATTTCCCATTTTCTCTTTGTCATCATGGAAGAGGGTCTGGGGAGGTCCATCTCTGCTACCTCCTCTAGCAGTCTTCTCTCTGGCCTTAACCTCTACCCCCCCCTCCCTCAACCCACCAGAAATTTGTGGACGACACTCTCCTCATGGATGCCCTATAGCCAAGGAAGCCCTTGATTTCAAGAAAATTATGGAGGACTTCTCCCTAGCCTCTGGCTCTACAGTCAACAATGCTAAATCCAAAATATTTTTTCTCAATACACCCTCTGTTATCCAAAACCATATTACCTTTATCCTTGGTTTCCAGAAAATTTGCTTCCCCTCCAAGTACTTGGGAGTTCCCCTTACGGAAAAACGTTTGGCCAGCTCGAATTAGGAATCTCTCATCTCCAAGCTCAAGAAAAAATTATCCAACTGGACCTTTCGGTCCCTCAACCTTGCTGGTAGATTAATCCTGGTTAGCTCTATTCTTCAGCCCATGCCTCTCTACAATCTTTCAGCCATAGCTTCTCCGAGATCCATATCAAATCAGATCAGAGCTATTCAGAGGGATTTCCTCTGGAAATTCAAAGCCAATAAAGGGAAGTGGGCTTTGGTGACTTGGGATAAGGTCTGCTCTCCCAATAATGTTGGCGGTCCTGGCCTTCGTGACCTTGACCTCTTAGCCAAGGCTTTTAGGGCCAAGACCTGGTGGCGTTGGCTCACTATTCCCTCCTCTCACTGGGCCTTGCTTTGGAAAGACAAATATGCCCCCACTCTCCCCTGGGACTCGCTTATTAGGCTTTCAGGTACCCTCAAAGGTTCTCCCATCTAGAACCAAGCATGGGCCAACATAACGCTCATTCAAGACCATAGCTTCTAGGAGATTGGCAATGGTCAGAACGCCTTATTTTGGGGGGATGCTTGGGAGAAACAACCCAAATTTGATTTAGAAATCTACAAGCCTGTCAAAGAGCAGCTTGAAGCAAAAAATAAATGCAAAATCAAAGACTACTGGAAACTCAAGAGAGACTCAGAATGGAGGGAATGGGTGAACATCCAAGATTTTCTGCCCAACAATCTCCACCGGTAGTTCAATATCCTTTCAGTGGAGCTCAGTGATAGGCAAATTCAAAAGGAGGAAGGACCAGACATCCTGAGATGGGGAACAAAAGCAGCAGGGAAATTTAACATCAAAGAAGCTTACGACATCTTGCAAAGCCCCACCTGAGACCAATATGAATGCAAATGGCACAATCTCTGGGGCAGGAAACACTGGCCGAAGATCACTCTCTTTCTCTGGCTGGTTATGCACAGGAAATTTCTAACTTGGGATAATCTTCAAATGAAAGGTTTCATAGGGCCTTCAGTTTGCGTGACATGCCACTCTGAAGCGGAAACGACCAATCATATCCTCAACACTTGCCCTTATGCTTCCAACATTTGGTCTTGGCTCCTTCATGTCTTCAAAGCCTCTGATTGTTCTCTTGACTCCATCCATTCCTCGCTGGAAAATCAGCGCCCTGCTTTCTCCATTCATCCCCTCATCAACTTATCCTGGAATCTCCTCTCGGGCATTATCTATTGGGCCCTTTGGAAGGAGCGTAACGCCCAAATCTTCAGGAATTCTGCCTCTAAAGAAGAACAGACACTCCAAAAAATAAAATGAACCCTTCGCGAATCAGCCTTCATACCCAATCTTCAGAACCCTCCTAAACCCCCTCCAACTCTGATATCCATATTCTCTCCCTTCTCAACTTTTCCCCCCGCCCTCCCTGCACCATCACCCTTGCTGATTCCATCACTCCCTTGCCCCTGTCCAAAGTGTCACAATATCGACACTTTTTCTATTGTTTTGCAAAGTGTTGCTATTATGATGTTTTATAAGCGTCGGTCTTCCGACAAACCACAACTATCGGTCTTCGACGATCACAAACTATCGTTCTTCCGACACTTTTCAGGTTTTCAAAAAAACGTCGCAATTCTGACATTATGGCTTCCAATGTTTAATTCCTACGTTTTACAAACCGTCACAATTCCGACGAAATTTCATCCAAAGTTAGAACGTCATGCGTCTGATGCTTATGTAACATCGATTTACCGACGAAAAAGTTAAAAATATTTTTTTTTAAATGTCGCTCTTCCGACGATCGAGGCGTCGGTCTTCCGACGAAAAAGTAAAAATATTAAAAAAATAGCGTCGCACTTCCGAAGATCGAGGCGTCAGTCTTCTGACGAAAATGTCAAAATATTAAAAAAAAAATAACGTCGCTCTTCCAACGATAGAGGCATCGGTCTTCCGACGAAAATGTCAAAATATTAAAAAAAATAAAGTCGCTCTTCCAACGTCTAAGGCGTCGGTCTTCCGACGCTTGGTTAAAAATATTAAAAAATAAATAAATTCCACCAAATGTGCTAGTTTTAAGTAATATTTTCCATATACAAATAAGTAATATTAACGTTGCTCTTCATCTCAACTTGTATAAGCCTCCAGTTGTCACCACTTCAAGTTTTATTATTGATTTTTCATGCCTCCAATATCATTGAGCCCTCCACAGTTGAATCTTTAATCCTCCACAAATTTGTCTTACCTGAGCTTCAAATAAACATTGGTATACACTTCTATAGATGTGTTCTATCTAAACTCCAAGGAAGCAATAATTTACCCTTCAAATATAATCCACATATGTGTTATCACCACTCTACTTCCACAAAGGTAAGTCTGAGGTGTTCTTGGGCTCAAAGGTAAGTCTAAGGTGTTATCACCACTCTACTTCCACAAGCTAGAATGGTATACGAAACATAAGTCACTGAGTCTTATCACAGTCTTGTAAATTAGCACTGAGCTCATAAATAAAAATAGGTGACTTAGCTAATTTGAAAGTTTTGTCCAAGCATCAGTAAATAAGAGATAATCTAAGATTTTAATAGATGTTCTCCGCATAAAATATGTCAAAATCCTGTAGCTATATCCCTGGCCTGAGACTACAATGAAGAGGTCCAAAGTATGGCAGCTTCAATAGAACGAAGCCTCAATATAGGGTTGCATTAGGTCTGAGAGTTTAACTGATTCAAGTCTTAATAAAAGGCTACAACACAGAACCGAGCTCTTATGTTATATCTCTGTCCTCCAATAATGACAAACATTAAATTCTCTTGAGCATGGTAATAGAACTAAATTTGTTTACAACAGTCCACAAGATATCCATTCATTTCTAGAAATTTTTCAAGAAGAAAATGAAAGTCACATGTAACAAAGTATTATGAAAAGACTTCAAGAAACCAGAACTTAACCTAAATATCCTAAAACTAAAGTTGGAAACATAGTCTCTCCAAGGTTTTTTATGTTGAAATCCTCTGTTCAACATTAATACAAATGTCGAAAACAAGTTAAAAGATGAACCAAATAATAGCATTCAAAGGAAAGACTAGGATGTCACCATTTCTACCTGCTATCCTTGAAAAGAAGGTGAGATTACTTACATGATTTTGTGTTTACAAGGTGGACTTGAAGACCATGTTCATCCCAGAATGAGCTCAAAATGTACTTTTGTTTTTGGATTCGTGAAATAGAAGGATAGTGTTGTCAAAAAATAGTGAAACGGAGATCCCATAGAGGGCCTCCACCTTTACCACCCATGGATTTTGAAATGAGAAACTCTCATCCATAAATATGAAGTCCAAAGAATGTGAGGTAGTCGACACCCTTGCTTGACTACTATGTTAATGTGTATAATAGACGTCGGAGATGATCATTTGAATCTCATATAGGGTCATAATTATAGAGATCGCCAAGCATAGGATAGGTATACCTTCAGCCTCTCAAATAGTAGGTTTCTTCCAACTATCTGAAAGGCTTAACAGGTGTCCATGGATCAACAATATACTTTTTCTTCCTCAATAGCATTTGGGAGGATTGAAAAATAGTCAAAAGTGCGGTGATTCCATTTGCAATGACTAAACCTTAAACTTGCAATTTCTTCCTCTCTACCAATATCGAGATGAATTTGTCTGCTCTTCTGGCAAAGAGCTTGAACATGGTGTATCCCAACATGATAGTCTCACAACCAATTGATTCATTTTGATAATCATATTTATAAAGATGATTGATTTAAGAAAATTCGTCGGGGGTAAGGCCAGAAGAGACTATATAAAGCAAAAGGTCCGCAATATGAATAGCTAAGATGGTCAGAGTATTTTTAAGGAATTTGTCTTTCAAGTTTTCTAGCTTCTAAGCCTTATTAGAATGGAATTTGAAAATTTCTCTCAGGATCATGCAATAAATGTAACAACAACCATACAATCTAGGATTGATGATGAAAGGTGGTTGGTTGCAGATGTCATATAATAAGGTGACATTATTTTGAGCGAGGTGTTAGAATCAGTAATGGTGCAAGTAGGCACTTCAGTAAGAATCTTCTGTACAAGGATTTAGTGTAGACACTAATTTGTTGAAGAATCGCTTTTCATTTGTAGAGGATGTATTACCGTATTAGTGTTTTCCTCAATATGCTTCAATAACAAAAAATTTTACATTTTATTGTCCTAAATTTGAAAAGGAACCCAAAATATTACCACATCCAGGCAACTAAACACCTGTGTTTCCTACATCTTGAACTACACACTAGCAAAATTGAATCTGATGGGCTAATATTTGATCAGATTATTGTAGCATATTAAACAATTAAACTTTTTTTTACAGTAGGACATGACTCTCTATACCTGGCTCAAACCACATTAGAAAAATTCATCATGGTTGTATGCAGAGCATAAATATTTCAAGTCACAAGAATCCAATGTGAAAAAGAAAAAATGAAAAATCGTGCACACAAATAAACTCAATTAATATGTGACAGCTATTGCACAACAAACATTTCCAAGGATAACATCTTTGAATGGAAATATGTCTGAACACTATTTCTGGAAATATTTTTTGTCAAAATTTCTATCTTCATCTGTTGTGAGTGTTTACAATTGTTGGAGTGATTTCATACATTATGAGAATCTCCCTTTTAGTCATAAATGTCGGTAATTTATCTATTGAACTTCTATAACCACATAACTCTGATGATAAACATAAGTTATAATGCACCTTATAACCTAATTGGCTAGTACTAAGTTGAGTTTCCTAGTGACCCTTGTTACCTTTTCGTGTTATTAATCTCACAATATGTAGGTTTTTCATACATGTATCAGGTGTGTAATTCAGAAGAAAAGTATCAGAACCAAAGCTTTAAGTTCTATAGAAGACAATCTTTTCAAATACAAGAGACTTATTACTGGCTAAACCAAAGTAACATGTGAGAAATACCAAAAAAGGTTCCTGACCAACCTGATAGTTCTTAAGGATTATGTCCTGGTATTCTTTGTGCCGTTGTGCCTATCAAACATAAAGAAAAAAAACATGTTAGATAATAATCATGTGTATGTGACTGAAGTTTTCATGCTCAAACAAGTCACTAAATAAGCAAGCATAGAAAGGTGGGAAGTAACAATCATATAAAGAATAAATGGTATTGGTGTAGTCATTATTTACTAGAGCGAGAGAATCCAATATAGAGGCATACAAATTAAAAAAATGTGATGGCTTTCTTTATATAAATATCTGGATATTAGTTTAGTAATTGAAAACTACGTCAACTGGAATGTTATATACAAATCTACTTATTATTTGGGCCAACTTTCTAACTCAAGATGCATAGTGTTCAACTAATAGTATATGTTGCCATTACCTTCCTGGCAGAGACAGATAACAGTCTGTTCTTCTATCACTGAAACTTTCACACTGAAGGAATTCACGGCCTGGATGAAATTTTGCAAAAGTGAAGAAAGCTACTGTCATGAAGGGATGTATTGACCCAGTCATATTTGACCACATCTACAGAGAGCCAAATATTTAAAGTGGTGCACATCAAGAAGTAATAGGCTCGCTCCATCTATTAAGGTTATATATAATTCTAATTCAAATCTGTTTGTAGTTCAAACCTAGGTCGGCTAAATGGTAGTATACTTACTAACTTATTGGAAACCTTTCCCAGACAATATGAAGGTTTACAAAAATGTTTCTGAATAACTATAGGAATTATTGCCAACTTAGTAAGAATTCTTTCATTTACTAAAAGACTTGCTGGAAAAGATTTCAGGACATTGTTTTCTGCTAAATACTGCATTAAGAGACAAGCAGACACAGTCCAAAAGTTAACAACATATAAAACATTTTGTCAATTTACATGACAAAAAATTTAATGCATCACAGCCAGAGTTTTCGTGAGCATTAATTCTTTGGGAAAAGGACTGATATGAGCAACCTCAACAAGACCTTGAGATACTCTACCAATCTTGTTGCATACCTTTCCAAAGCTGATATAGAGTACTCTACCAAGGGGTCAACTCTACTGGAGTCATCCCCACCTAGGTGTGTCCTGGATTAAGAGTGAGGACTTGTTATGATCTATTATGGTAACTATCTATAATGAATTCAGTTGATTACAGAGAAAAAAATAACCAACTATGGTTGGATGACAGTTATAATTGTAGAATGATAGATTAACAGATGAGAAAACAATGAAAAATTTGAACAAAAAGGGTCGGATAGTTATCATCAATTATTTATACATTGTCTTGTCTTGTGCTCTCTCCGGCAAACAACTTTGTTGCAATTATGAAGATAATTGGTCCAAATCTAAAGCTGTGTCTGAACTGATGTGTTTAGATAGTAAAAAATGGTATTGAAACCACTACATTACCCAGTACTCGAAGAATAAAGGAGGAATGCAGAGAATGTCCAAATTCCAACAGAAAACAATTAACAATTTCAGTGCAGGCTGGTTGATTGAACTTTTTCAGCAACCCCATGGAAATGTGTTATAACTTATAGCCAAGAGGCATAACCATGCACAATTTATCAAGAACAAGAAGAGGCACAATTGGTTGATGAACCTTCACTAGTAACATGCATGTGTGTGCTGGGAAAGGAATAAATAGCAGCACTAGTAAGCCTTCCCAGAGCTGAAAAAAATCTCACCTAAGGTTACAAGTTTATATTAATAGCATGTAACAGATTAAACAATTTCGTGTAATAATGCAATTGGTTGATGCAATGATTGACACATTGAATAAACCCATCTAAAACCAGGATTAATGTATTACCTCCCCAGATTGAGGAGCTTGAATTTTTATTTTGTATGAGCATATCAATTCCAAACACTGTTTGCCATTCAAACATTGTTTGTCTACTTATAGGGTGGATTAAATGCATTTTTACATTTGGAAAATTCCGCTATCTCTCTTGAGCTTCTTGCTGCATTAATGTGGATGAATATATTCTTCATTATTTTGCAAGTATTTTTTAATGCTATATTTCTAATCTACTAAATGTCTAATGCATGGAATCTTGTCTTATGGTCTGTAATGTGCCTTAATTAATGAAATTTTGGTAGTGCATTGAATTTTTTGAAATTTTTCATGTGTTATTCAAGGATATGATAATGAATGAATGTTTCGAGAGGTTATTTTGCATATTGCATCCTTAAAATTCCATTAATTATTGTGAAATGAAGTATAAACTTCTAGAGTAGCTGTGTATTTTTCCTGTAGTTGTCTCATTAGGGCTACCGAAGCTACCTCTAGGACTCTTTCAAGAGAAAAGTTATCAAATCAAGGTATTTTTTACTCCAGTTCTCCCAATAGCTAGACAAGGGTCCTAAATCCTTGGCAATCACCCCTAACTCAATGAATCATCTTTCTTTTCACCTCTACTTTGCTTCTTTTCCTCATCCTTTTAAGGATAAGGAGGCCTCCCTAGGGCTTTAAACATAGTGAAAATAATTATAGAAAATTTAAAGAACTTAGAAATAAAAGAAAATTCTAGGAAATTATTACTTCAAAAATCACCTAACAATGATTTCAATAATAAAAGCATGGTTTGCCATTGGAAACACATTGAGGGAATTAAGAAAGGGGGATTGAAGAAATTTATTTACCCCCAGATATGTTTTTGGAAACAAAATGGAAATGATAAAAGTAGTAGAAAACCAAGAAATTAAAACCTGGAGATGAAGTAAAATTCTCTAAAATCATTAATTCAAAAATAACCAACGAAAAATAGTGATTTCAATGATCTCCTCTAAATAATATAAAGAATGAAACAGAAAATAAAATTAAAGTATTATAAATCAATTATCACCTGAACAGAGTAACAAGTCTAATGATCACCTAGACAGAGTAACAAAAAAATCCTTCAAAGATTCATCAAATCAGCGGGCTTGTTTTCCAGTCAAACAGGGGTGAGTATTTAAAAATTATTATCACAAGAAGCAGACCTAAGGTGATAGGTTTCCTTCCTAAAACTAGGCAGGAACCTGTCACTTCAATGTTCCAACAAGATTTCTCAGGGGTGCATAAAGGATGCTGTCAAACAAGAGGATAAAAGAAAATAACTAAATAAACCATGAAAGAGGCCTTTGTGTGCTATGTAATGAAGTTGAAGAGAATCACATGCTTTATAGTCTTATGTACAAATGTCAGATTGAAATGCTCAATTAGACAAGAGGATGTGATTTTCGCTGGTTTACTTTCAGGGAGGAAGATGGAAGAAAATAGACTGTGAATGAGGGCTCTGTGCACTATCAAATGGAGATGAGGAGAATTCAATGCTTTACTACCTTATGTACAAATGCCACATTAAAATGCTCAATTAGAAAATAGGATGATATTTTATCTGTTTTATTGTACAGTCAAGGCGAAGATGGAAGAAAATAGACTGGGTTTCCGTGTGTTATCTAATGAACTTGAGGAGAATCACATGCTTTACAGCCTTTTCCATGAATGTTTGACTGAAACTCTGAATTAGATAAGAAGATGATTTTTATAACCTGTACTTTCAAGACGAAATGGAAGGAAATAGAGGGTAGGGCTATATGGAATTTTCAGGTTGATTATTTCTTCTTCCTCACTACCTCCCTCGAAGAGTTTGATCATGCTTTGAAAAACCTAGAGATATGAATCTCTGATCCGAATCGGTTTTGAAGATACAGAATATTAGGGCACAAGGTTTCTCTAGACTACAGTTAAAATGTATAGGAGCAATAAATAAGGAATTTCCATAAATTAACAGGAATATTCCATATTTCATCCTAACCCTTAATACTATGGGAGAGAACTGATATTACTCGCATGCTGGTGGAGCTCCATTCTTATTTATATATATACTCGAAATCCTAATCAACAGTACTGCGAAATAAAAATCAAAGAACATCGTATGAACAATAGTTAATCAAATTTACTACCTGAAAGAGCTGGCAATATCATGTAGGAAGAAAGATTGTCCTCGATAGTAGACTAAAACAAAAAACTAGCAATATCATTTAAACGAGCCTAGTTCATTTGTGGCACTAAAAAGCCTTAAACACTGAAGTATTGTAAACTATTGCCAGAAGGCATTACGCACAGAATCAGAAGCTTTGTAGTAATTTTATGAGTACCTGTTGCTAGGGAATGCCATCGTGCATTCTGGGAAAGCTGACTTCATCCACATCCTTTCAACTTGCTTGTGGCTGCCTGAAGTCTCCAAATTCCCCAAACCCTGCAAAGAGTAAGTAACCACTTGGATTTACCCATCTAATCAGAATAAAAAGAAAACACAGTGGCTAGAAAAGAATGATCGGTAATAAGAGACATCTGAGTGGATTACCTGTTCCTACCATGCTGAGTTACTGTAGGTTGTTGAAGTCAACATAGAAGTACTCCAGTGGAAGGAGGAATTGAGATACTAGAAAGCTAAAGGGGACCCTGTCTTGTAAACCCTCATCGAAAGATAGCAAAATTTAAGCAAAATGTGACATGGGATTTGGGGTAATGAGTTTCAGAAACAGGGAAGGCCATGACTGAGCTGGTGAAACTAACCGCAGAAGCAACCCTCTAGTACCAACTCCAGAACCCTCGACATCCAACTGAGTGGAATAGTGCGAAACACTGAAAGAGATGGCCGAGAAGAAACCCTGATTATCTGTCGGCTTCTCTGCACCATAGGATTAGATGTTACAAGATCAATGGTGTAAAAGCAACCAACTGGCTGTAGTCGGAGGTTCGAAGCACAAACGAACTCTGCGAAAAAAACAAAATTTTCAAAATACTAAATGAACAAACAAACTTTTTAAAAGATTAAATGAACAAACAATAAAAGAAAAAAAATGAATTTAAAATGGCCTTCATAATAAAATTTTGAAGTGAAAAATAGAAAATTAAATAATTTATAAATATTAAGATTGATAAATATTAATTTATAAATATTAATATTCCTAAATATTTAATTAATCATCCCTAAGGGTTAAAAATGGCTCAAATGTCTATTATCCATAAAATTGACGATTAAGATAACTTTGCTCTATGTTCAAATGACAGGTGAAGGAGGATTTACCATACTTAATATTCTTAGTAGTATCTTATGAAGTACAACATGTCATAGTGATAAGTTTTTATTGCATTAAATCATTCTAGTTGTAGAGCAGAGTTAGAGTTCTAGGAGTATGTTGAAGCCTTGAAAATCGTTGCTTCAAACATTGGGGGAAAACCACCCGGTCCGGACCTTAGGACAACTCCTTTTCCGTTTGGTGTGGTGGCTCCGACTGGATTTATAGGACTATTTTCCTAATAATAAATGGATTGGTGATGGAGTGTTTGTGTAAGTGGATAAATGGAACTATCTAACCCGGGTATTAAATATGAATACAACTTAAAGATTGTTTCAATTAAATAAATAACCATGAAAATGTATTATTTTTCAATAGAAAGATGCAGTATCATATAATGATAACTCTGTTTAAGAAATTAAACAGAGCTAGAATAGCACATCGCATTCATAATTCTTATATATCATTTGCACATACTATGATAGATGAATATTTCTATATCTTCAGAAATGATATGATAAAGAAATAGTTGAGAAACAAGAATATATAAATGATAGCAAATTTCAAAGAGAATACTTCATTACATAAAGAAAATAACAGTAAATCGATAGAATTACCAAATTCATTAAGATATTTTCTTGATGCAATTCAATATCCAGATCCTACACTTTAACTTAGAAAAGTCTTCAAGGTACAAAAAATCAACTCTAAAAAATAATTCACCATGAAATCACAAAAAGTGATCCTTTATAAAAATAAGATAGTCAATGGAGTATAGAAATGTACTATCCAAAGTCAAAATATTACAAATTCAGGATCCCTTTCTAAATGCTTGAAAGGGGTTTAAATAGGAAATTAACAAAACAAATTAACTATAACTTATGCTAGAAACCATCATTGGAGATCCGAGAAAGGACTTGCAATATCAAATAAAACAGATTTACTGAATTTCTTCTATATTCAATGTGATGAGGTGGCAGACTTTGAGCATATCTTTAACTTCGGTTGGATGACTCATCTTCAAATGCAACTGACTAGTCTATGTGGCATCGGATAGCTATGGAATGATGTAATTTATGGCATTAGAAAGGCATTTGATTGACACCTTCCAACTTTGTGGTTTGATCAAATATGTCCATAGGACATCCCATGTAATTTCCTGTATTTTTCTAATCTTTTGATTCTTGTTGATTAATTCCTGCTTCCATCTAGTATCAGTTCTTTCACCTTTGGCAATTTTCCTGGAGTACAATCTGAAATTCAATTAGTAGCATATAAACTGTCATTAACTAATTGTGTCAGATTGTTCATTATGGCTCTGGCCCTTGATGTAACACATTCTTCTTTAATCAACTGTGTATCGAATTCAACAAAAAAAATTTCTTTATGCCTTTCTTCGATCCTTGGAAGATTTGCACTCTTTCCTTGTTTAGAGTCCTACCATGAAATAAATTCTAAAATCTTATCATCTGCATTTTCAAATTCAATTATGGTGCTAATTGATTCATCGATAAGGGATGATGTTATTTCACATAAAGGTTCAGCTTGTGCGATTATTTGACACAGATAATCCAACTGCTGAGACAATAGCTTACTTTTTTCTAAAGCTTCTATTTTAAATTGATCAATTTTAGGATAATCCTTAAATTTATCCAATCTTGCTTGAAATATTTTTTCTTGCTCTGCTTTGGCAGTTTTCTCATTTTGCAGCAAGGTTTGTAATTTGGATACTTCTTGAGATAGCTGTTGTTGTTTATTCAAAGCTTGCTGATCAAGCTTCTTCTTTTCAATTCTCAATTGTTCTTCCAATTGTTTGGCTCTAAGTCTTTCTTCTTCCAACTGCTGCTCCAACTGCAATATCTTTTGTTGATCACCTGTTGTTTTCTCCTCTAGCAATGCTATCTGTAAGACTTTTTTCTTTATCATTTGATTGACTTCAGCAGCTTTATCTATAGTGGTTGCATTGTAGGCACCTGCATATTGTGATAGTTTGGTAAGATCCTCTAAAGGATTTACCTCAGTATTCTTCCATACAACGTTCATTAATTCAACTTGTGAATTTTCAAGTGATCCTTTATCTATCTTCCTTCTTTTCCTTTGTTTTTTGACCACATCCCTATGCTGAGGACTATAAAAGATATCCAAAGGAGGTATGTATTCAACTCTTAATGCAATTTATTCTGATGGGTGTTTAGGAATAATCTCCATATCCTGATTGTTCAGATTATCAACTAGAGGATTATTTTGTTCCCCTATTTGCTGGGTAAATTTTTCATACTGTTGTAGTAAATGGGAATTAATAATCACTTCAGTAAAATTTCCCTCTTTCTATGTGATATTTTCTCTTTCAGGTTGATCATCGGGCTTATTACCTGTATCTTATTTTTTAGACTGTACATTACCCTTGCTGCCAGTATTCTCCTTTTCAGTCTGCATATCAATTTTGCTGGTAGACACTTCTTCTTTTTCTTTGCTGGCTGTATCTTCCTTTTTCTTTTGTTCTATTTCCATACTTTCATTTTCTTGCAAAGGAATCCTCAGCTAGTCAAGGGGAATTTTAAGTAATCTCTGGCTTCTGAACTGCATAAATTTTTTCATATCTTCTGCTTGAAACTTGGATTTAGATAGATCATATACTCAGGAAAATTTCTCAATTGAGACAAATAAATCATCAAAGACATCAGGCTCATGCTCAAACTTAGCAATTTGGACCAAAGTTGTGAAATCAAGAGCCACTTTATTTGGATCATATTATCTTCCTGGAACGGTTGCAAGCTTAAGATCTCGTATCTTAAAGACTTCTTTTTCAACATGCTTAGACTCATTAAGGGTATGGGTTCCACAATGGAAAGGAAAAGTAGGCCACATAAATGTTTTGGAATTATTTAAACACCTGGACATCCCTCTTTCTGTCAATTGGTAAGAAATTTCTTGAGCTAAAAGTTTGTCAGGGACATATAGAGGTAGGACATGAGGTTTGACAATGCTTCCAAAAACCCTAATATAGGTAAACCTTTCTTCTCCAAACCAATTTTTTATTAGGGATATATCAAGCTTTGCCTTTTCAGAGAGCCGGGGAGGAAATTGGTTAAAAATGGTCTGGTAAATTGGTAACATGAAGCCATGGAAAATTCTATATACAAGGTTCTTGAAATGAGCCTTCCACAAAAGTTTATGGTAAATGTGAATCGGGATAGGTTCCTGTGAAGTCCATTTCCAACCCAGAATAGGGAATTCAAAATTAAAACACAGAGCATCTAAGTTATAGGCACAGAAATGAAATGGGGGAGTATTTCCACTATCTTTATTCTTTCTATAGTCCAGAATCTTATTTTCTATTTTGTCAGATAAATAACTGACCAATCCATAATAACAGATCCTACAGCAGCCTTAATCAGGGGTACCATTTGAATAGAAAACCTTGCCGAATTATTACTTCCAAAAAGTCTGCACATCATTGCAGCAGCATAACAATATGGAGGTGCGAGAGACTCTATAGAATACATACCTGAGGCATCATGCTTATCTTTTCCTGGAGCTTGTCTCTATTCTGTAATTGGGTCTGATTCAATTTCATTTCTTGAGGTAAAATCTGCTATGAAATATTTTTTGTAGATCTTCTAAGGATTTGGTAGATGGTACATTGCCTTGATGTCTTCTGCTCTAAAAGACCCAAACATTTTACCCCCAACTGTCATGAATATTTTGTTTGTGATGGTGGTGTTGTCTATCACCCATTGTATTATGTCATAATATGGGAATACATTTTCTCGAGCCACAATTCTATGAAGAAAGGACTTTGTGAGTTCCTTGAGGGGATTGTCATCTGAATCCGATACTTCATCTAGCACTGTTGCCTTTACCTCTGTAACTGTAGGGTCTTCTTTTTCAAGCAGGTTATAAACGTCTTCCCAAGAAAGCTTCCCGAGACCCTGGCATGCAGTATCTGTAACCAACTTGATTTTAGCTGGTTTTTTTTTGGCATTGTGGTAATGGCAGCAGTCTTTGTGGCGACAGAAGTTCTTGATTTCTTAAGCTTTTTAGACATCTTCTTCATCTACTATCGTTTCACTAGTTCGGCGAACAAAAGGGCTGGATGTTCTATAATTCTGCAAATGAGACAAATCTTTCAGTCGTGAGAATAAATGGAGTTAGGAGAGTATCTTATGCGAAAATATTTTTATTAAAGATCCCAATTGATTAACTCCGTATTGAACTTAAAGGCCCTCAATGAGAGTCACATTCATGCATTCATATTAAAATCGATTACCATAATTCATTTGATTTTCCAATTTAATGATGCTCGTACAATCGGAGATCAACGTTATTGAAATGTTGATGTAAAAAATTTTCCCTTTGAATTTTCCGATTGTGATTGACTGATAAATATTTTGCGCGGCGCAAAATAGCATGTAATAAAGACTGAAAATCCATCGCATCGGAGTTTTTGTAGGAAAAGGAAAGACATCTAATATTTTCTGCTGATTTGTGATTAGCGATAAAGGTATATCGCATCATATATTTCCAAAGGGATTGAATTGTTCATGATTTTCACCAAAATGTGATTGCGATGATGGTGGGACCCATCACATCGGAGCTTTTATAAAACAAGTAATATTTTCTTTTACAACATGTGATTGCAATGTGCTGTATCGCATCAGAGTTTATAAAATAGACCAAATGAAGGATAACCTTTTCAAAATGTGATTACGATAAGTTACATCGCATCGGAGTTTTGTAAAATGTGAAACCTTAAGATTCTATCAATTTGTGATTTGCAATTTACTTTATCGCATCGAACGTTTTCACATGAATACATTTACATTTTGTGCCGATGCGATATAAGACTTATGATTGATTGGATCGAAATAAATTCAATCTTACTTTTGTTCATTTGTATTTGAAACATGCGTTATGCGATGCATTACTTTTAAGCAATGAATCTTTTTATTGTTTTTTTTATTTTTTAAAATAATCGGATTTCTTCAAAATCTTTTATTTCTATCTAAAAGAAAGGGGACCTATTTCTAAAGCATAATTTATTCTAAAATTTAGAAACGGGGAGGGTTTTTGTACCATACAACAATTTGCAATTCACTGGAAGAAACAGTTATCTCTGAAAAAATAAAATGAACATTATACTTTTAGTAAGTAAAATTTTTTAAAGATAATGAAAACTATCCTTAGAGAAATTTAAATAAAATCTAACTCTAAAAAAGAATAAAAATCACTTACAATTTATTTCTAATTTCTCAAGAATAAAAACATTTTTGAGTTTTCTCAAGCTTTGATTGGTTTATAATAATAAAGTAAGGGACATTTCCAATTTTAGCTTTTGTAATATACTCTATTATCATAGGCATTGCCTCTGCTACCCGCAAACGTTTATAGTCTCGACAGGGTTACCTTTTAACCATAAACCATTCCTTGCCCCATCTAACTAAGGTCATGACTCTTTAAAATATAAATTCACAAGAGCTATTATCTCATGTTTTTATTTTTTATTTTTTTAATTTAAAATCCATTGTTCTGGTTTGGTAGCCAATTAATAACAATGCCACTCACTAATTGTAATTAAACTGAACAAGCTGGCTCATGATGAGACCCCTTGTCTTATAATTATTACCCTGTTTTGGTATGCAGTATTGGTAATATCAGTTTTATTTCTTCTTATGATCATGGTAAGAAAGCTCGTGATGAGACCCCTTATCTCTTAAGTTTGACATATAATTTCTTAGAATTACATTCTAAAAAATCACAACCTTAATGGATGGGGTGAAATGACTTTTCTCCTTAAGAATCAATGGATGACAATTTTAGGAGTTTTTTAATGGCAAAGCTTGAAAAAGTCTTTACTTTTTATGGATAACCTTTCTCTGCTTAATAAAATTATAATGATTTACAATTTTCTCAAGGTTTCAAAAGATTTTGCAAATGTTTAAAGAAATCTTCAAAGTTTAATATTTTTTTTTTAACTACCCAAATATTGTAATCATTTCCTTACAAATTCTTATTTACATAAAATAAGTATTTATGATATTTTCTTGAAGATATTTTCAAATAGAAAAAATCCAATTAAAGACTATTAACAACCTTATTTGTAAACAAACACACTTGCATAATGGAATATGTACAAGTAAGAAGGAGTTACCTTCTTAAGAAAACAACTTTTTCAACACAAGCCCATTCATAGGAAGAGATTTTCTCTTTCCTGTTAAATCTTGCAATATGAATGTTGATGAGCTTATCTTTTCAGCAATCTGAAATGGTCCAAGCCACATTTTTTGAAATTTGGTATGCTTACCCTTATCTTCATGTGCTTTGTCCCATTTCAGAATAAGATCACCGGTTTGCAAAGTTTTGGATCCGATAGAATTTGAATCAAAAGAAAATTTTATGAGTTGTTGGTGTTTGGCATGAACATTTTTTTCTTTCTCTCTATCTTCTTCTAATTTAAGAATTTGATCAAATCTCAATTGAATAGATGATGAAGGATTCTCTTCAATGAATTGAACTAGGGCTAAAGATGGAAGTATTAGGTTTGTTGGTATTACAGCTTCTTTTCCATAGACTAGATTAAAAGGTGAAGTACCTATTGAAACCTTATGAGTTATGCGATCAGCCCATAATGAAAAAATTAAAGATTTATGCCAGTTCTTTTGACTTTGATCAATTGTTCTTTTGATGATTTTGATAATATTTTTATTTGTTGATTCAACTAAACCATTACCTTGTGGATAATAATTTGTTGAATATTTCAATTTGAAACCTCTTTTGATTGCAAATCACATTATATTATTTCCAGAAAAATAAGGTGCATTGTCAAAAACAAGAGCGTTAGGTACACCAAACCTGGTAATGATGAATTGATCAATGAATTCAGTGATTGCATCAGAATTGGCTACCTTTAAAGGAATTGCTTCTACCCACTTTGTAAAGTAATTCGTTGCTATAAGGATGTATCTGTGTTGCTTGGAAGAATGTGGAACTATTTCTCCAATAATATCAAGTCCCCATTGTTCAAATGGTTGCTCAATGTTTACTGGTTGTAAAGGAAAGGCTGGTTTCCTTTGTCTTCCACTAGCAGTTTGAAAAATCTTGCATTTCCTTACATAATAATGTGCATCTCTGAACAAGGTAGGCCAATAGTAACCAGCATGGATTATTGTGTGAGCCGTGGTATCACCTCCAAAGTGTCCACCTGCTGGTCCATCATGTAATTCCTGCAACACCTTGTGTGCTTCAGTTTTTTCAAGACATCTTAATAAAATTGAATCATAATTTCTTCTGAATAACACATCATCAATGATTTTGAAGTGTTTATATTTTAATATTAAAGCACACTTGTTTTTATAGCTGAGATTAGAAGGAGCATACCCATTTTTCAAATAAAAGATCAGATCATCATATTGAGATTTAGAATCTATAATACTTATCTGATTTATTTGAACATTATTATCTTGATCTTGATGGTCTGGTATGTTGGAATCTCCTGCTAATAATCTACAAAAACCTTGTCCTCTAACAATTTTAGCTGGCTTCATATCAATATCGTACTCTTGTAGAGCTATTACCCAATTAGCTCTCTTTTCTCCTACTTCTTTTTGTATTAACAATTGTCTCACTACAGAGAATGGGACAATAATATTTGTATGTGTTTTTAGGAGAAAAGGTATAAAATGTTTGACTGATTTAAATACAGCAAAGGCTTGTTTTTCTACATCGGAGTAGTTAAGTTCGGCTCCTTGCAGATTTTAGCTAAAGAAAGAGATTGGTGCTTCCTCTTGTTGATCATTGGGTTGTGTCAAAACAACAGCATAGGATGTTTTAGTAGCCAAAGTATACAGGATAAAACTTTTAGAAAAATCAGGAGTATTCAATGTAGGTACATTAATGATTGCCTATTTGATTAAATGAAAGGCTTCTTTTTCTTTATGTAATCATTTGAAAACTAATCTTTGCTTAATCATATTCCACAAAGGTAAAAGTATTTGAGAAAAATCAGGAATAAATCTCTTGACAAAATTGATCTGCCCCAAAAAGGATTGCATGGATTTCTTGTTATGTGGTAAAGAAATTTCAGAAATTTCTTTTACTCTATCAGGATCAATATATATGCCATCTTTAGACACAAAAAATCCTAGGAGTTTTCTTTCATTGAGAGCAAAGAAGGATTTCTTTGGATTTAAAGAAATGCCAAATCTCCTACATCGTTCAAATATATGTTTCAAATCATGTAGATGATTAGCTCTTTTCTTTGAAAATATAGTTATTTCATCAAGATAAATAACAACTAATATATTAATCAATCCCTTGAATGCTATATCCATGGCTCTCTAGAAAGTAGCTCCTGCATTTATCAAACCAAAAGGCATATTTTGGTAAGCATAAGTTCCCCATTTGGTTCTAAAAGTATTTTTCAGCCTATCATCTGGATGTACCAATATTTGGTTATAGCCTGAAAAACCATCAAGAAAAGACATGAGTTCAGAACCAGCTACCTTTAGAAGTATTTGTTCCATCGTTGGAAATGATAAGTTGTCCTTTTGACATGCTTTATTTAGATTTCTAAAATCAATACAGATTCTAATATCTCCATTCTTCCTCCTTACAGGAACCATGTTTGAGACCCAACTAGAATGTCTTACAGTAAAAATAAATTTCGCCTTCAAAATTTTGTTCAATTCTGACTTGAATTGTCCTTCCAGATTGGGATGAATTTTCCTCAACTTCTTTTGCATTGGCTTTACATTGGAAAGCATTGGAATAGTATGTTGGATAACAGAAGTATCATAAGTTTTAAAATCCTCATAATTCCAAGCAAAGACATTTTTGTACTTATTCATAAGTTTGATGAAAACTGTCCTTTCCTCTGATGTTAACTCGAGTCCTAAACTAACATTTTGTGGTTTAGACTCAGTACCAAGATTTACTAATTCAAACTTCAAAGTAGAACTTTGAAGTTCAGCATTAGTAACCTTTTTTAATCTATCTTTGATATCATATAAGTCTTCAAGTTTGACTACAGATCTAGGAATAGTATTTTCATTCTCTTTTGATGTGTTTTGAAGATCCTGATCATTTTCATCAATTATTTGGCCATCATACGATTTTTCTGAAGTGAAGAAATTTAAAATATCTTGATCATGATAAAATACTCTCCAATTGGTGACATTATTTGGCACAGAAGGTCTAAAGATTAATTCAACTGAAAACCTATCTGGACTATAATCTTCAGCTGGGAGGAGCTTGGAAGCAACATTAGCTAACGAATCAGCTAATGAATTCTGAGCTCTAGGGATAGAAAAGATGTTAAATGCTAAAATTGAGTGGTAAGATCTTGAACAAGGGATTTATAATGTTTAAGATGATCTGAAAGATAATGGATGGTGTTTCTTACCTGTCTGATAATAATTTCAGAATCACCATACACTTTCAGGTACTTAACATTCAATCCTATTTCTTTATAAAGCCCTTGGATCAAGGCTTCATATTCTGTAGTGTTGTTTGTACACTCAAATTCTAATCTACATGATAGCATAATTTTTTCCCCATTTGGATCAACTAAAATGCATCCTTCTCCTGCACCATCATTGGATTTTGATCCATCAAAATACAAAGACCAAAATAAAGACTTATCTACAGGTTTATCTACATATTGATCAGAAACATTAACAATTCTTGAAGAATTAGTTTGTGAAAAATTTTCAATTTGTGAAATAAAAGTATTTACAAAAAAAGGTGATTGTTGTGTTGTGAAATTTCCAAGAAATGATTCAAAAGAATACCCTCCGAGAATGTTGTTATTAAAAGCTACAGGTTCATTTTCTTGTTCAAATTCTGTTACAGTATGCATCATGTGTTTTTCTCGCTCAACCTTGATTTGATTTGGTTTCCCTTTGTGAGGAAGCCACATGTGAGAATAATCAATGGAGATATAACCATTAAGTTTTGCAGACCAGTCCCTACTCAATACTAATCCATAAAACTCAGGAATATCTGCAATTAGAATATCAATTCTTTGGACTATCCTGGGATCAAAGGCTAACCTAATGGTGATTGAATTAATTTCTCCCACAACTTGCACTTTATTCCAATCTAATTGAACAATATGAAAAACAGATTTCTGGGGTTCAATGTTTAATTTTGAGCAGACTAAAGTAGGCATTATGTTAGATGATGCTCCTAAACCTATTAAGCATCTATGCAAATTCTTGTTATAGATTTCATAAGTCAAAAGAAAAGGAGGTGTCTGAGAATTTGATCTTTCTCCAATAAGAACAGTATCAGTAGCATCTCCTTTATCTGGTGGTTTACCTGATCCTTTGGCTGCTTTGGCAACTACACCACTTGGTAGAGGAGAAATAGGTGTTGCATTTAATTCTTTTAACAACAACTTCTATTGATATTTAAGTTTGCTGAGTTCATGTAGAGAGATATTCGCTCTGGTTTTCTTCATGTATTCAACAATGTTATAATCCATAGGATGTAAAACCACCAGAGTCTTAGATGTTGTTGTAGGAGGATTAGAAGATGATGGTTGATTTTGAGTAGGAAAAGAGGAAGTTTTCTTTACAGGGGATTTGTCTTTAGTAGTCGAAGTTGAACTTTTCTTTTTGGGAACTGTTTGGATAGGCTCTGTTGTAGATTTACTTATTGTACTTACTGGCATGGCTTCTTGTTCTTTTTCACTGTCTGAATTAGGAAGAATGAAATCCCACATCCCATGTAATTCAACTATTTCTTCTTCTTCATCTTCTTCCGATAATAGAGGTGTTTCTTCTTCTTCATCTTCTTCTAGATCAAACTCTGCATTAGATATTGAATTGGGTGTTTTAGATTCAGTTTTCTGATTCCTTTTGAAATTTCTGAATGGCATTTCGGTAGAAGTTTTTTCCACTTGTTTTTTGATTTTGATCATTTCATTGACAAACTCTTTATAAATTTCTATAAGCCTTCCGTGTCATAAGGATCCCTAGGTTTTTTTTTCTTTGAATCATCTTTGAAGCTGACTTTTTTGATTTTTTGTCTTCAATAGCATTCTTCTTATCCAAAGCAATAATTCGTCTTTCAACGGCAATTGCTTCTTTCATGTTTTCAGCCAAAGTAGGTTTAGCAGCTCTATCTACAAAAATGGCTATATTTGAAGGTAAAGCTGTTATATACAATTCACTTCGAACTCGCTCACTAGGTTTTGAGGTTGTAGGAATTTTATTCAAAAGTTTGTTGAATCAGGAATTAAAATATTTTATGGGTTCTTTGGGTTCTGCTCTCAAATTAGAGAGATCATTAATTAAAGTCGCTATTGATTTTTCATCTCCAAATTTGGTTAAGATATGTTTTTGGAAAATATCCCAACTTGTAATAGATCCCGAAGGTAATGAAAAATGCGAGGATCCTACTGCTCCTTGTAAAGTATAAGGGGATAACCTAACCACAACATCTTCATGTTGTACTGCATTTAAATTTACAGATAACATAAAGTTATTAATGTGTTCTTCTGCTTGTATACCAAGGTCAAGACTAAATTTTAGCAGCCATTTTTTAGGATTGTCTGGAAAATCATGCAAAGGTGCAGGCATTTCAACAACCCCTGAATTAGTCCATGGTCTTTGTGTCATTGTTGTGATAACGGTTGAGGGACTTGAAGAGACAATTGGTGTTTGAGCAGAGGTTGTTGGAATAACTATACTCTTATGGGTTTGAGTTTGGGAAGTAGATGAGTGAGTTTGTGATGAAAAAATAATATCACTACCTGATTCTGATGGTGTTTTTATGGTTTTAACTTGACTAGGTAAAGGAAATTCATTTGGAGGGATACCAAGTTTTTTGCTTTGTGACCTAGTGAGAGGTTTGGAAAAAAAAAATTGTGAAGTAACACTACCTTCGAATAATTCAGACTCTTCTAATGATATTGAGAACCCTTGTAATCTATGAACTAAAGCTTGTATTTCAGCGGACTCAGGAGGTTTATTGTCTGGCAGATCTAAAGCTTGGGTAGTGGGTGTATTGATGTTCTTCTCAATTTCTTCCCTAGAGATTTGAGATGTGGAGCAAATTGAAGAAGGTGATGAGGGTGAATTGCTCTTGGAATGGCCTATAGATTTGGATTTACTTCCCATTCATAGCTTAGGCCCTCCTTCTAGCACCAAAAATGTTGAAGCCTCGAAAATCATTGCTTCAAACATTGGGGGAAAACCACCCAGTTCGGACCTTGGGACAACTCCTTTTCCGTTTGGTGTGGTGGCTCCGACTGGATTTATAGGACCAGTTTCCTAATAATAAATGGATTGGTGATGACATGTTTGTGTAAGTGGATAAATGGAACTAACTAACTGAGCTAATCTATCTAATTTAATCTATAACCTACAAATAACTCTAAAACTAACCTGGGTATTAAATATGAATACAACTTAAATATTATTTCAATTAAACAAATAACCATGAAAATGTATTATTGTTCAATAGAGAGATGCAATATCATATAATGATAACTCTATTTAAGAAATTAAACAAAGTTATTATAGCACTTTGCATTCATAATTCTTATATATCATTTGCACATACTATGATAGATGAATATTTTTATATCTTCTGAAATGATATGATAAAGAAATAGTTGAGAAACAAGCATATTAAATGATAGCAAATTTCAAAGAGAATACTTCATTACATAAAGAAAATAACAGTAAATCGATAGAAATACCAAATTCATTAAGATATTTTCTTGATGCAATTCAATATCTAGATCCTGTGCTTTAACTTAGAAAAGTCTTCAAGGTACATAAATGCAACTCTAAAAAATAATTCACCATGACATCACAGAAAGTGACCCTTTATAAAAATAAGATAGTCAATGGAGTACATAAATGTATTATCCAAAGCCAAAATATTACAAATTTTGGACCCCTTTCTAAATTCTTGAAAGGGGTTTAAATAGGAAATTAACAAAACAAATTAACTATAACTTATGCTAGAAACTATCATTGGAGATCTGGGAAAGGACTTGCAATATCAAATAAAAAAAATTTACTGAATTTCTTCTGTATTCAATGTGCTGAGGTGGCAGATTTTGAGCATATCTTTAACTTCGGTTGGATGACTCATCTTCTGATGCAACTGACTAGTCTATGTGGCATCGGATAGCTCTAGAATGATGTAATTTATGGCATTAGAAAGGCATTTGATTGCCATCTGCTGACTTTGTGGTTTCATCAAGTATGTCCATAGGACATCCCATGTAATTTCCTATATTTTTTTGATCTTTTGATTCTTGTTGATTAATTCCTACTTTCATCTGGTATCAGTTTCTTTCACCTTTGGCAATTTTCCTGGAGTACAATATGAAATTCAATTAGTAGCATATAAACTATCATTAAATAATTGTGTCAGATTGTTCATTATGACTTTGGCCCTTGACGTAGCACATTCTTCTTTAGTCAACAGTATATCCCATTCAGCAAACAAAATTTATTTATGCCTTTCTTCGATCCTGGGAAGATTTGCACTCTTTCCTTGTTCTAAGTCCTGCCATGAACTAAATTCTGAAATCTTATCATCTGCATTTTCAAATTCAATTCTAGTGCTGACTGATTCATCGATAAGGGATGATGTTATTTCACATAAAGGTTTAGCTTGTGTGATTATTTGACATAGATCATCCAAGTGTTGAGACAATAGCTTACTTGTTTCCAGAGCTTCTGTTTTAAATTGGTCAATTTTAGGATAATCCTTAAATTTATCCAATCTTTCTTGAAATATATTTTCTTGCTCTTCTTTGGCAGTTTTCTCATTTTGCAGCAAGGTTTGTAATTTGGATACTTCTTGAGATAACTATTGTTGTGTATTCAAAGCTTGTTGATCAAGCTTCTTCTTTTCAATACTTAGTTGTTCTTCCAATTGTTTGGCTCTGAGTCTTTCTTCCTCCAATTGCTGCTCCAACTGCAATATCTTTTGTTGATCACCTGTTGTTTTCTCCTCTAGGAATGCTATCTGTAAGTATTTTTTCTTTATCATTTGATTGACTTCAGTAGCTTTATCTATAGTGGATGCACTATAGGCACCTGCATATTGTGATAGTTTGGTAAGATCCTCTGAAGGATTTACCTCAGTGTTCTTCCATACAACATTCATTAATTCAACTTGTGAATTTGCAAGTGATCCTTGATCTATCTTCCTTCTTTTCCTTTGTTTTCTGAAAACAGCCCTATGCTTAGGACTATAAAAAATATCCAGAGGAGCTGTGCCTTCAACTCTCAATAAAATTTCTTCTGATGTTTTTTCAGGAATAATCTCCATACCCTGATTTTTTAGATTATCAACTTGAGGATTTTTTTGTTCCCCTATTTGCTGGGTAAATTGTTCATACTGTTGTAGTAAATGGGAAGTAATAATAACTTCAGTAGAATTTCCCTCTTATTACCTGTATCTTCTTTTTTAGACTGCACATTAGCCTTGCTACTAGTATTCTCCTGTTTAGTCTGCATATCAATTTTGCTGGTAGACACTTCTTTTTTTGCTTTGCTGCCTGTATCATCCTTTTTCTTTTGTTCTATTTCCATACTTTCATTTTCTTGCAAAGGAATCCTCAGCTGGTCAAGGGGAATTCTAAGTAATCTCTGTCTTCTGAACTAGCTAAATCCAAGTTTCAAGAAGAAGATATGAACAAATTTCTCAATTAAGACAAAAAAATCATCAAAGACATCAGGCTCATGCTCAAACTTACAATTTGGACCAAAGTTGTGAAATCAAGAGCCAGTTTATTTGGATCATATTGTCTGCCTGGAACGGTTGCAAGCTTAAGATCTCATATGTTAAGGACTTATTTTTCAGCATGCTTAAAATCATTAAGGCTATAGGTTCCACAATGGAAAGGAAAAGTAAGCCACATCAATTTTTTGGAATTCTCTAAACACCTGGACATCCCTCTTTCTGTCAACTGGTAAGAAATTTCTTGAGCTAAAAGTTTGTCAGGGACATATAAAGGTAGGACATGAGGTTCGACAATGCTTCCAAAAACCCTAATATAGGTAAACTTTTGTTCTCATATCTAATTGTCGATTATGGATATATCAAGCTTTGCCTTTTCAGAGAGCCAGGGAGGAAATTGGTTAAAAATGGTCTGGTAAATTGGTAACATGAAGCCATGGAAAATTCTATATACATGGTTCGTGAAATGATCCCTCCACAAAAGTTTATGGTAAATGTGAATCGGGATAGGTTCCTGTGAAGTCCATTTCCAACCCATAATAGGGAATTATGAATAAAAACACAAAGCATCTAAGATATAGGCACATAAATAAAATGGGGGAGTATTTCCACTATTTTTATTCTTTCTATAGTCCAGAATCTTATTTTCTATTTTGTCGGATAAAATAAATGACCAATCCATAATAACAGATCCTACAACAACCTCAATCAGGGGTACCATTTGAATAGAAACCCTTGTATAATTATTACTCCCAAAAATTCTGCACATCATTGCAGCAGCGTAACAATATGGAGGTGCGAGAGACTCTACAGAATACATATCTAAGGCATCGTGCTTATGTTTGTCTGGAGCTTGTCTCCCTTCTCTAATTGGGTCTGATTCAATTTCATTGCTTGAGGTAAAATCTGCTATGAAGGCTTTGTTGTAGATCTTCTGAGGATTTGGCAGATGGTACATTGCCTTGATGTCTTCTGCTCTAAAAGACCCAAACATTTTACCCCCAACTGTCATGAATGTTTTGTTTGTGATGGTGGTGTTGTCTATCACCCATCATATTATGTCATAATATGGGAATACATTTTCTCGAGCAGCAATTCTATGAAGAAAGGAATTTGCAAGTACCTTGAGGGGATTGTCATCTGAATCTGATTCTTCATCTGGCACTGTTGCCTTTACCTCTATAACTACAGGGTATTCTTTTTCAAGCAGGTTATAAACGTCTTCCTAGGAAAGCTTCCTGAGACCCTGGCATGCAGTATCTGTAACCAGCTTGATTTTAGCTGGTTTCTCTTTTGGCATTGTGGTAATGGCAACAGTCTTTGCGGTGGCAGCAGTTCTTGATTTCCTAAGCTTCTTAGACATCTTCTTCATCTAGTATCGTTTGACTAGTTCGGCAAACAAAAGGGCTGGATGTTCTATAATTCTGCAAATGAGACAAATCTTTTAGTCGCGGGAAGAAATGAAGTTAGGAGAGCAGTTATGCGAAAAGATTTTTATTAAAGATCCCAATTGATTAACTCCGTAATAAACTTAAAATCCCTCAATGAGAGTCACATTCATGCATTCATATTAGAATTGATTACCATAATTCGTTTGATTTTCCAATTTAATGATGCTTTTACAATCAAAGATCGGCGATATTGAAATGTTGATGTAAAAATTTTTCCCTTTGAATTTTCCGATTGCGATTGACCGATAAATATTTTATGCGGCGCAAAATAGCATTTAATAAAGACAGAAAATCCATCGCATCAGAGTTTTTGAAGGAAAAGGAAATACATCTAATATTTTCCACCGATTTGCGATTAACGATAAATGTATATCGCATCAGATATTTCCAAAGGGATTGAATTCCTCATGATTTTCACCGAAATGTGATTGAGATGTGTTGTATCACATCGGAGTTTTTGAAAGGAGAAGGAAAGACATATCATATTTTCCACCGATTTGCGATTAGTGATAATGGTATATCGCATCAGAGTTTATAAAATAGACCAAATGAAGGATAACCTTTTCAAAATGAGATTGCGATAAGTTACATCGCATCAGAGTTTTGTAAAATGTGAAACCTTGAGATTCTATCGATTTGTGATTTTCGATTTACTTTATTGCATCGAACTTTTTAACATGAATACATTTACATTTTGTGCCGATGCGATATAAGACTTATGATTGATCAGATCAGAATAAATTCAATATTACTTTTTTTCATTTGTATTTGAAACATGCAATATGTGATGCATTACTTTTAAACAATGAATCTTTTTATTGTTTTTTTTTTTTTAAATAATTGGATTTCCTCAAAATATTTTATTTCTATCTAAAAGAAAGGGGACCTATTTCTAAAGTAGAATTTATTCTAAAATTTAGAAATGGGGAGGGTTGTTGTACTATACAATAGAGTAGTATCAGAGGAATTCAACATTAAAAATGTGATAGAAGTGAATAATTTCATGCAAGGGTGAAGTCTGCCCAACTTGGTCATAAAAACCATGTTGGGAAAAATACTGAGAGGGGGGGTGAATCAGTATTTAGAGCTGAACAATTTTTCTTTTCTTTCTCTTAAAACCATATGTTACATTATTCCATCCAACATGTATGTCCAGATATCTTATTATGTCTTTACTTAGAGCATTGCATTATTCATTCATCGAATGAGCAGTGAGCATGAACATAAATATTAGAACAGACCATCAAACATAAACAACACATATGAACACCAGGATTTAAGGTGGAAACCCAATTCGGGAGAAAACCACCGCTGCTGCAATCTCAGTCTTCAATATTTATTATAGAGAAAACTTCTTACAATATATGCTGGTGCAGACTTATACCAGCACGCAGGCACCCACCTGCAGAAGGCTACAACCTTCTCTCTTTTACCAGCCTCTCCTGGAAGGGAGCTGTTAGCCCCCCCTATAAATTTTTTGGCAAGCAAACGAGGGCTAAATTGTTTTTGAGCCTTCAAGGAATGCATTTCCTCTGAAAACACAGTCTCCTTGAAGCCTCCATGTGTCTTTCATCCTTTGATGAATCCTCACTGCTATTTTCCATTATAAAGCCTCTCTGTTTGTGAAGAAATGCCCAAAGGGCCTTTTTCCCTCTTATTGCACCCCCACCTAGCTTCTATTTTGTTTCTCCTTCTATTTCCCTTCTTACCTTTTCAAATCCCCTTTATATTCTTCCCTTCCCCTTTGTTGGCCATCATTCCCCTTCATTCCTCTATCGTACCCCTTCTTGCCTCTAAATCCGTTGAAATGGGCTTAAAATCCACTTTTAACTTTACCATAGGCCTAAACCACTTCCCCTTTTCTATACCCCGCAAATACATTCCATATAGAACTTTATTATAAAGTTCTTATATATTAACCAACCACTTATAGCGCAGATCGCAAATTGCATTTTCATTGTTTGTGTCCGACCAATCCATCGAAAATATTTGCGATCGCAAATATTTGAGATGCGATGGATCGCGCCATCGCACTTTCCGCCCATCGCATTTTCCTCATCGCACTTTCCGCTGGTCGCATTTTTTCCCATCGCACTTTCTCTATTTGTGATTTTGTGATCCAGCTTGGGCCCACCATACATTTACTCCGCCCATCGCATTTCCACTCCGTCGCAGAGCGCAAAGCACGGTTTTCTGTTTGGTGTTGATTTCCGCCATCGCACTTTCTCCATTTGCGATTTTGCGATCAGACCCCCGAGTCCCACATCCACGGCTCCCCTCATTGCATTTTGTTCATTTCCTTTGTATTTCCTCCATTAGTTAAACCTTTGCATTTTTCATTAAACTTTAATAAATCGCCCTCCGCCCACGCCGGGTCCCACATCTGTGGCTCTGCTCCATTGTTTTTCCCCGTTTCCCTTTGTGATTCACTTAAGCGAAAACCTTTGGGCCTTTACACTATAATCATTTCTTCCGCCACTTCTCATTGTTTCCGATGTTCCCACTGTTCTGCCACCGTTCCTCAGGGCCTCCAAAGCACTTCTCCACCACTACTGCCCAGGTTTATAACAGGTGTATTTTATTACGCAGACAGCACAGAGAGGCCATTTCAGCATTTTTCAGCGGAACAGCAGAAGGAATTCAAAGGGGGGTTGGTGCATGTTATTAATGAAGTTAATGTTTAAACCCCGCATTCAAAGGGAAAGGGCACGATTTGAAGACTTAAGCACGCAAAGGTCATATCCGCGTTTTAATATCAGCAAAATGCATTTCCTCCAGGAAAGACGTTTACCTACAGCATTCCTCGTATCTCCTCAAGCCCTGAAACGATTAATTACACTGACTGAAGCCCATTCAAGACAGTCAAGCAGCAGTTATGGAGGTATGGAGCGGCCTTGCAGTTTTCCCATCCAGTTCATTTATTCCAAAATGGCAACTCAGAGTTCCAGACCGCCGTAAGGACTTAAAGAACATATCCGAGGTCAATCTCGACCTGACAAATGTCTCCAACCAATCTACAGAGTACAGCACAACGCAATTAAGCATAACAGACTCGGTTTCCTCCACCATTCCGTCTTAATGAGACTCATTTTGTTGTTCACCTACTTCTGTTTCTCCCTCTTCTCCTATAAGAATCCCCGAGAACATAATGTAAGGTTGGTTGTTGTTGGCTGCTGCCGTTGCTATTAGAGGGATTCATTCTTGACTGTTAGAACAGTCGTGGGAGGGAGTTACAGAGCAGCTTGTATGTAATAGGCTGGGAGGAGAAAGTCTAGACTGTATTAGCCATTGAGCTTATTGTACATGTCTGGTTTTGCATCAATTAATCAAAGCATATTTCACAGGATCCTGGTCTATTACTATTGGTGATGTCTTTCTTAACTTTGTTTATTACATTTGCGTATTGTTTCATGTTATTTTGGTAGGCAACATAAGTATAACATAGGATTCACCCTTGTTAGGTGCCCTATGTTCCTCCTCTCCCTACCTTTAATGTTTTCTACTTAATGTGTGATCTGAGAATTGGTTTCAATCAATTTAACCAGTGTAGTGGATGTTATTGCCTGCTCTCTGATGTATGAATTGGTTGAATCAGTTCTTAGATGTTCTTGCTGGGTTTAAGCTGGAAGGTTTGGGAACACTGGGGATGAGTGTTAGCCCTGTCCACTAGGATCCTTGCACGAACAGTTGGCCTTTCTAAGATCCCTTCTGTTAAACTTATCTCTGTTTTCCCCTTGGAGTTGCTAAAGCAGACCTGGAGTTAAATGACCTCTGGTCTGATCTATAAGCAGCCCCTTTGTCTCTTTGAGAGCTGCCTTAGAGTATGTCCAAGAAGGTCTGGAGTTAAATGACCTCTGACCTGATCTATAGACAGAAATTTGGTTGTCTTTCCTTCTTTCACTTTCTCTCCTTAATGTTCCATTCCACCATCTGCCTAGAAGATCCTTTAGTGTAGATGACTTGCCCTTTGAAAGCCTTGGCTAGTGGATGCAAGTAATTTCCTTTCATGACTCCATAGCCCAATGGATGGCACTGTCTTGGCCTATCCTCTTTGCTGAAGCCTCCTGCTATTTTGTTTCCTTTCTCCCATTACTTTCTCAGTCTATGATCTCCTGACCAACCCAGCAACGAACCAACCAAATCATTTAAACCCCCCATTTGTGCTTCATACCTAGCCTAATATCTCAATTTGAGCTTTCAAATATATATCATTCTTGCTCTATTTGGAGAGATCCCTCTCCAGGTCCAGGAGGGCTAGATCCTAGGCCCCAAAAGTGGTTCTGATGTTGTCTCATCTTTTGGTATTGCCAAATCTGCCAAAACATGGGAACCCCAACATAATGGCGACTCCACTGGGGAATAGATCAGTCAGCTTTGATTTGGTAAACCACTGTGGTGGACAGTAAGTTGCAAATCATCCACCTGGCGACTCCACAATTCCTGAATGATAAAAAGACTCCACAGGTGATCATCAGGCCACTGATTATCTTGGTTTCATGAGACTCCACTGGGATACCATGTCACAGTACAACATCATCCATGCCGAAGACCAAGCCACGTCACTAATGAAAGACCCTGAACGGTTTGCAAAAATGTTTCCAGATTTCATGGCAGTATGCCGTGATATAATATCTAGTGACTTGGCAGAATATAAGGTGGAGGACCTTCCAAGGGTTATTCCTCTCAGCTTAAAAGGCGGACCCGTGATCAAGAAAAAAATTTTAGAGCTGTTGGCTGAGAGGTATGAAGCTGAGCTCGAACTTTTGAAATCACGAGAGAAATCATACGAGTTCAGATACCCTAGAGCATTCTTGGAAAGTCTCCTGGCCCCTAAAAACAAAGAAATTCCGCTGCTGCTCAAAATGCAAGAAGAAGATGATCCGGCTCTTAAAATCCACTCTGGAGATGCAGTGGAAGACACAATAACCGAAGCCGCCCAGGACGCAAACAGCCTACCAATCATGGAAGGCCTAAGTGAAGAAAGTGCACATCATATGCTCGTTGATCCTGTGGCAGAATACGTGGAGGCCCTGATGCGCTCAAAATACTCCAGCGTTGATCCTTAGCACAGGCCAGTTTCATCAGGAAGGGTCACTACTGCTGGTGACCACAGTTTTGAAGAACCACACGCAGAGCACCCTGTGGTTATCTCTGACAGGTAGTCAGTGCTCATATCCTTTTTTGTTACTGCTGGACTGGCTGCATTGGCATTATTGTATCACCTAGAACATCAGAGATTTCCAGTTAGAGTAGGGTAGGTAGGAAGACTGAAATAAAGCTCAGCCTATGAGCATGTAGGTAGTTGCTTTGAATTTCTGCAAAGTCCAACAAGTCAGACAGTCTAACCCTGGCTTGACTATTTTCAATTTCTGTCTTAGAATGTAGAAAGGAGTCTGCTAGACAGTTTAATCCTAGCAGATGTTAGTTTAGGTAGAGAAACTATGAGACCAACAGTTTAATCTGGTCTCATGGAGTAATAAGGGTAGAAGTAGAATAGGTTTATTTTCCTGTTTGTAAAAATTGATGATGTAAAGGGTATGCAAGTCCAAATGCACCCAAGAAGAAAAATGTTAGGATTTTAGTGGGGGTAGGTAGCTGTATGGGAGAATGTTACTGCTGATTTGATGTCTTTGTGATTTGTGGTAGCTGATCATAGAAAGAAGAAGTGGATGGTTCAAGCAGCAGGCACCTGGCCTACACCAAGAGATTATTTTCTGAATTCTTGACTACTTCAAGAAGAAGCCATCCCCATGTGGAGCCACTGTTAGCCCCCCCTATAAATTTTTTGGCAAGAAAACGGGGGCTAAATTGTTTTTGAGCCTTCAAGGAATGCATTTCCTCTGAAAACACAGTCTCCTTGAAGCCTCCATGTGTCTTTCATCCTTTGATGAATCCTCGCTGCTGTTTTCCATTAATAAAGCCTCTATGTTTGTGAAGAAATGCCCAAAGGGCCTTTTTCCCTCTTATTGCACCCCCACCTAGCTTCTATTTTGTTTCTCCTTCTATTTCCCTTCTTACCTTTTCAAATCCCATTTATATTCTTCCCTTCCCCTTTGTTGGCCATCATTCCCCTTCATTCCTCTATCGTACCCCTTCTTGCCTCTAAATCCATTGAAATGGGCTTAAAACCCACTTTTAACTTTACCATAGGCCTAAACCACTTCCCCTTTTCTATACCCCGCAAATACATTCCATATAGAACTTTATTATAAAGTTCTTATATATTAACCCGCCGCTTATAGCACAGATCGCAAATCGCATTTTCATTGTTTGTGTCCGACCAATCCATCGCAAATATTTTCGATGTGATGGATCACGCCATCGCACTTTCCGCCCATCGCATTTTCCTCATCGCACTTTCCGCTGGTCGCATTTTTTCCCATCGCACTTTCTCTATTTGTGATTTTTCGATCCAGCTTGAGCCCACCATACAGTCTTTCCACCCATCGCATTTCCACTCCGTCGCAGAGCGCAAAGCACGGTTTTCTGTTTGGTGCTGATTTCCGCCGTCGCACTTTCTCCATTTGCGATTTTGCGATCAGACCCCTGGGTCCCGCATCCACAGCTCCCCTCATTGCATTTTGTTCATTTCCTTTGTATTTCCTCCGTTAGTCAAACCTTTGCATTTTTCATTAAACTTTAATAAATCGCCCTCTGCCCACACCGGGTCCCACATCCGTGGCTCCGCTCCATTGTTTTTCCCCGTTTCCCTTTGTGATTCACTTAAGCGAAAACCTTTGGGCCTTTACACTATAATCATTTCTTCTGCCACTTCTCATTGTTTCCGTTGTTCCCACTATTCTGCCACCGTTCCTCCGGGCCTCCAAAGCACTTCTCCACCACTACTACCCAGGTTTATAACAGGTGTATTTTATTACGCAGACAACACAGAGAGGTCGTTTCAGAATTTGTCAGCGGACCAGCAGAAGGAATTCAAAGGGGGGTTGGTGCATGTTATTAATGAAGTTAATGTTTAAACCTTGCATTCAAAGGGAAAGGGCACGGTTTGAAGACTTAAGCATGAAAAGGTCATATCCGTGTTTTAATATCAGCAGAACGCATTTCCTCCAGGAAAGACATTTACCTAGAGCATTCCTCATATCTCCTCGAGCCCTGAAACGATTAATTACACTGACTGAAGCCCATTCAAGACAGTTAGGCAGCAGTTATGGAGGTATGGAGCGGCCTTGCAGTTTTCCCATCCAGTTCATTTATTCCACAATGGCAACGCCGAGTTCCAGACCGCCGTAAGGACTTAAAGAACATATCAGAGGTCAATCTCGACCTGAAAAACGTCTCCAACCAATCTACAGAGTACAACACAACGCCATTAAGCAGAATGGACTCGGTTTTCTCCACCATTCCATCTTAATGAGACTCATTTAGTTGTTCACCTACTTCTGTTTCTCCCTCTTCTCCTATAAGAATCCCCGAGAACATAATGTAAGGTTGGTTGTTGTTGGCTGCTGCCGTTGCTGTTAGAGGGATTCATTCTTGACTGTTAGAACAGTCGTGGGAGGGAGTTACAGAGCAGCTTGTATGTAATAGGCTGGGAGGAGAAAGTCTAGACTGTATTAGCCATTGAGCTTATTGTACATGATTGGTTTTGCATCAATTAATCAAAGCATATTTCACAGGATCCTGGTCTATTACTATTGGTGATGTCTTTCTTAACTCTGTTTATTACATTTGCGTACTGTTTCATGTTCTTCTAGTAGGCAACAGAAGTATAACATAGGATTCACCCTTGTTAGGTGCCCTATGTTCCTGCTCTCCCTACCTTTAATGTTTTCTGCTTAATGTGTGATATGATAATTGGTTTCAATCAATTTAACCAGTGTAGTGGATGTTATTTCCTGCTCTCTGATGTATGAATTGGTTGAATCAGTTCTTAGATGTTCTTGCTGGGTTTAAGCTGGAAGGTTTGGGAACACTGGGGATGAGTGTTAGCCCTGTCCACTAGGATCCTTGCGCAACCAGCTGGCCTTTCTAAGATCCCTTCTGTTTAACTTATCTTTGTTTTTCCTCTAGAGTTGCTAAAGCAGACCTGGAGTTAAATGACCTCTCGTCTGATCTATAAGCTACCCCTTCGTCCCTTTTTGAGAGCTGCCTTTGAGTATGTCCAAGAAGGTCTGGAGTTAAATGACCTCTGACCTGATCTATAGACAGAAAATTGTTTGTCTTTCCTTCTTCCACTTTCTCTCCTTAATGTTCCATTCCACCATCTGCCTAAAAGATCCTTTAGTGTAGATGACTTTCCCTTTGAAAGCCTTGGCTAGTTGTTGCATGTAATTTCCTTTCATGACTCCATAGCCCAATGGATGGCACTGTCTTGGCCTATCCTCTTTGCTGAAGCCTCCTGCTGTTTTGTTTCCTTTCTCCCATTACTTTCTCAGTCTATGATCTCTTGACCAACCCAGCAACCAACCAACCAAATCATTTAAACCCCCTATTTTTGCTTCATACCTAGCCTAATATCTCAATTTGAGCTTTCAAAGATATATCATTCTTGCTCTATTTGGAGAGATCCCTCTCCGGGTCCAGGAGGGCTAGATCCTAGCGCCCAAAAGTGGTTCTGATGTTGTCTCATATTTTGGTATTGCCAAATCTGCCAAAACATGGGAACCCCAACAGGAGCTACTACCCCCTGTTCTTGTTTACCAGCCTCTCCTGGAAGGGAGCTACTACCCCCTACTCTCGTTTACCAGCTACCACTAGAAGGGAACTAAAACCCCCTTACTGAAGGCTTCGACCCTCAGATCTACTGCAAACCACGTTTCATCAATTTTCACACTGGATCAAGCAGCTTCAACGCAACCCTTTATTCAATCATCAACAAACATATTTTGCCCAAAACTTCATAACAGAACAGTGAGACCACTGTAACCAGAATATCAGAAATAACCCAGACTTCAGAGAATATATGTATTCAACATCCCGTGTATCCTTCTGTGTATATTAATCTTCAGAAACCCCAACTGTCATATGCACTTTTAATGTAGATGACCCACATATATACGTGCTTTTCCTGTATAGATCTATAATGATATATTTTGTAGAGCAGGCCAGATCTATATAAACTTACCCAGATTCATATGTGCTCTTCAACAGACATGTGCCAGCTCTTCATTGTTTCTTCTGTTAAATAAACTCAAGACTCATCACCTTGAGATCAATATCTCGATGGGTGCATCATAGACTCAAAATCATCAATCAAGCACGTCGTCTGTCCATATAGATATTCCTTCGAGGAATTCTTCTTTTTCAACCCTCGCACCTGCTCACCGAATTATCATCCTTTTCCCTTTATATATAGATTTCTCCTTTATTAAAACCTTGGGTCAAAACCATTTAATTGCTAATGGTATTCGTGGACGGTATTCCTTTTAGTTTATCCCAAAGGGCTTTATAAAATGTTCAGCGCTTTTTAAATAAATTAATCTTTCAATAAAACTTTGACCCCTAGCCCACATATGCGCCGACCATACCAAGATACACTTCACGCAAGTCCATTGCCCGATCACCGTTAGATTGCGATCCTCCAAGATCAACGGTACATATGCATATCACTCGACCTCCGATGCCGAATGTTAACGTGCGATGGACGATCGTTATCAGCAGTGGTGGCGGTTTTGCAGGGACGCGTGTCAACACTTCTATGGAATCGCTCCCCATCCAGGAAATACCACCTATCGTCAAGTGGTGGTGCGATGAAAACTGGAATCCGCTTTCACTGTTCATTCTGCACATAAATGTGATTTAATTGTTCTTCCTTCGTGATTATGTTAATGTAACTCAGGTTATGTATATATATATTCATATAACTTTTTGGTTATTTTAAAAACTTTACACTGCCCCCGTAACATTACTTTTAATCAAATTTCAATGAACTTTTAACCCAGACTTCAATCCTTGACCCCGGGCCCACATCGCAGTCGGCCATTTGAGATGTACGATATGCAATGGCGCGATCAAACAAAAGTGCGCAAAGTTAACATTTGTGATTTGCGATGGGATCGCATCGTAAATTGGTGATCAAACATATGGAAAAACACTTTGTAATATGCGATGGTGCGATCATGCGATGGCGCGATGATTGTATATCGCAAATATCCACATCAACAAGACATTTAAACTTCAAAACTTGCGATCTTGCAATTTGCACTAAAGTGGTGGGGACCACTTGTCCTCCCTTTTAAGAAATTTAAAGTCTTTGGTTGTTTTATTCAATTTTCTTCTGCAAAAATACTTTTCCCATAACAAAACTTAATTCTCCTATGCAATATTTGGTTGCGTCCCATCAACAATCTATTCTCTGTCTATTTTTCCAATTGATATTTTTAGGTGATACTCCTGTCTTTACCTTTGTTCTCTGCAACTTTGCTTTTCTCCTTCGTTGCCCATGCCTTTTCCAATTCCTTTGCCACTGTTTTCTCTGATGTCTCTGCTACCTTTCCAGATCTCCAATCAACTAGCCCTTCTAAAACTGCCTCGGCTAGCTCTTTTCTTTGTTGATGTTTCAAGTGCTCCTCTTTTGGCATTGATGGAGATACATCATTCTTACATTTTTAACACATAGGTTGCTTATCATAGGAAAATTATCAAGAGGTTTTCATCAAGGACAACTTCATCAAACAGGTTGCCATCAAGGACAACACATTGCATCATATAGCCAACAATCTCATTTCATCAAGTAGGTTTCCATCAAGGACAACACATGCCAACAATCTCCCCCTTTGGACTTGATGGAACCATGATGGTGTTTGATCACCACAACAGATAGATACATTGATTACAACCATTATTCAAACACCATGATACTCTCCCCCTTTGACATCAAGGGCAAAGGGCGGATCAAAAAACCAAAATAAGGTTTTTCTTCACAAGTAGAAAGAAGAGCTATGTAGATCTAATGTGTACGGAAGTTACAATGCTCCCTCTAAGTTCACGTTGAATCTTCAAACATATTTTGCAATGAAGTACATGACTCTATGACCCATCCTATCACCAAGGACTCATACTTACATCAATGATCCAACCAAGTGGATTTACATAAGTGACTCAAGTACCCAACCTAGTGGGTTTACACAATTTGACTCAACTACCCAACCAAGTGAGTTTACAAATTTGACCGAGCCCTTTACATGACTGAATATTACAATTTACATCATAGGTCATAGCCTTTTCATCAAATTACACATATGAATTTTTATAACCAATATCAAAAGGACCTCAAGAGAGATCGTAATTCAGAATCATCATAATGCCAACAATGCATTACATTTAGCAAGGCTAATTCTCCTCCTGAAAATATGCATCCAATGCATCCTTTCCAAATGACCAACGCTCCCCCTTAGCTTGTGCATCCTGAACACTTTCAACAGAAAATCATCAAGGCATTTTCACCCAATATCAGAGAATGAAACAGAAATATAAGAGCCGAAACATCACCAGAGAAACCAAACAGCACCACAGCTTGTGCTGAAAAATGCTGACCCAGAAAAATTTGTCAGCAACCAACCATACACGGTTTTCTATGTATAAACTTGCATATATACACGACTGTGTTTCAGGAAATCCGCGTATCCAATTTAATCTTCTAAACTTAAGCAGTTTTGTTCTTCTGAATGACAGAGATAACACCCAGCTTCTGTCTGAGATATTCGAACGCTTCCCCGGATTATATGAGAGAGGAAATATAGGACAATGTAGCTAGGTTTTCAAGTGTCATCCATCAGTTGTAGCATAATCACATCAATAACCAAGCCTCCAGACTCTTTGCAGCATCAACATATTCTTTCCAAGAGGAATTATCATACCAGAACAACTTCTTCAATAGAAAATATGAGTCAAGCAATCATCCATAATTTCATCATAAGAAACCATGTAACATGTCATCATCATTTGAGCATGAGAACCAAGAAATAAGCAGATACAATGCCAACAATCCAATCATTAGTATTTAGACTGATGCTCCCCCTGAATCTTTGTTCCTGATCTTTAGTTATCTTATTGTTTTTCTTATCAGAAAATCATACGCGACTGTCTCCAGCAGAACTCGCGTGTATATGCGTCTTTTGTTCACGAAACCCACGTATGGAAAGTGAAATACTGAAAATTTTACACTGCTTTTTCTCCCCATGAATTTGTACCACCTGTACCTGTCTTCTTCACATCAGATGCACTGTCAGAATTAAACATAACCAGAATTACCAAATCAACCATGAGAATCACCATACATTGCTCCCCCTGTGATGATACATTACTAATTCCTATAATGTATCTCACATCACTCCTGCAGTCATTATGAGAAGTAAGCTCTAGAATCAGATGACTGCATTAAGGTCAATATTCCCTACGTTTCTGACCGATCCTCCTTCTTTTTCCAGCTTAGCTTAAAGTTTCTTATTGTGTGCTGGAAATTGTCCAATTTCTTAGACCTATTCATCCTGCATTCTTTTTCTAGATGTCCACACTTGTTACAAACATAACATCTTACGTGACCAAAAAAGTAAGCATAAGGATCATAATGTGTTTTTCTATTCTTTCTTTTATTGCAATTAGCTGCTTTGTGACCAAACTTGCTGCATGAAAAACAATATCCCTTGAAAAAACCTGGGTACCTTTCTGAGTAGAATCTCTTTGTTTGTGACTGAAATGATCTGCTTCTGCAATTGGCTACAAGATGCCCATAATTATGAAATTTAAAGCATTCAACATTATTGATGCTTCTATAGTTAGGAGGGAATGATTTCCTTTGAGAGTTCATGATTGTCGGTTGACCTTTTGTTTCTTCCAACACTTCAGGTTTTGCATTGATATCCTTTGAATATTTAGCACTTCCTTGTGAACTAGATTCTCCTTTAACAGTTTCATGAAAACCAAGAACAAATTTAACAGAAGGAGACCTTTGACTACTAAGAATATTGTCCAGAATCTTAGTACTATCTTGAAACCTCAAGAGTTTATCTTTTTCTTCTAATTTACCTTTCAAAATATTTACCTCAACCTCCAATTTTTGGCATTGCTTCTTCATACTTTCTTCGACTCTTCTTCCTTCTTCTACTTGATCATTCAATTTTAAAATCTCTTCCTTCAACTCATTTTCTTGTTCTTCAAATGTTTGTAGAAGTTATTCATTCTTCTTATTTTATTTTTCCATATTTGTTTTGAGCAAGATGATTTATGCTTCATGTCCTTCCTTTTCAAATGATAGTAGGAGTTCTTCATTCTTCTTATTTGATGTTTCGAGATCTGCTTTCAAACAGATGATTTCTGCTTCAAGTCTTTCACTTCGATTGGTTACTTTATCCTGCAGTCTTTGATATATTTCTATCTGTTCCTTCATTGTTTCTATCTGTCCATTCATTCTGGAGATCATATCTTGGTAGATAGACTCCTTCCTTTTAAATGGATCTTCATCATTAATTTTGAGGTTTTATTCTAGACTCATACTGTTACTTTCACTATCTTCACCATTGCATGCACAAGAAAGTCAATCACAAGAACAACAATTAGTACCTGTTTCATCTTCTTCATTTGATGCTGCACATGTTTTCTGAGATATCTCCTTTTGAGTAGCCTTCTTCTTTTGCTTCCTTCCCATTGACAGATCTCCTTCAAGAGATTAATCTTCTGTAGAATAACCTCGCTCCGATACCAATTGTTGGGAAAAATACTAAGAGGGGGGGTGAATCAGTATTTAGGGCTGAACAATTTTTCTTTTCTTTCTCTTAAAACCATATGTTACATTATTGCATCCAACATGTATGTCCAGATATCTTATTATGTCTTTACTTAGAGCATTGCATTATTCATTCATCGGATGAGCAGTGAGCATCAACATAAATATCAGAATAGACCATCAAACATAAACAACACATATGAACACCAGGATTTAAGGTGGAAACCCAATTCGGGAGAAAACCACCGCTGCTGCAATCTCAGTCTTCAATATTTATTATAGAGAAAACTTCTTACAATATATGTTGGTGCAGACTTATACCAGCACGCAGGCACCCACCTGCAGAAGGCTACAACCTTCTCTCGTTTACCAGCCTCTCCTGGAAGGGAGCTACTACCCCCTGCTCTTGTTTACCAGCCTCTCCTGGAAGGGAGCTACTACCCCCTGCTTTCGTTTACCAGCTACCACTGGAAGGGAGCTAAAACCCCCTTACTGAAGGCTTCGACCCTCAGATCTACTGCAAACCACGTTTCATCAATTTTTACACTGGATCAAGCAGCTTCAACGCAACCCTTTATTCAATCATCAACAAACATATTTTTCCCAAAACTTCATAACAGAACAGTGAGACCACTGTAACCAGAATATCAGAAATAACCCAGACTTTAGAGAATATATGTATTCAACATCCCGTGTATCCTTCTATGTATATAAATCTTCAGAAACCCCAACTGTCATATGCACTTTTAATGTAGATGACCCACATATATATGTGCTTTTCCTATATAGATCTGTAATGATATATTTTGTAGAGTAGGCCAGATCTATATAAACTTACCCATATTCATATGTGCTCTTCAACAGATGTGCGCCAGCTCTTCATCGTTTCTTCTGTTAAATAAACTCAAGACTTATCACCTTGAGATCAATATCTCGATGGGTGCATCATAGACTCAGAATCATCAATTAAGCACGTCGTCTGTCCATATAGATATTCCTTCGAGGAATTCTTCTTTTTCAACCCTCGCACCTGCTCACCGAATTATCATCTTTTTCCCTTTATATATAGATTTCACCTTTATTAAAACCTTGGGTCAAAACCATTTAATTGCTAATGGTATTCGTGGACGGTATTCCTTTTAGTTTATCCCAAGGGGCTTTATAAAATGTTCAACGCTTTTTAAATAAATTAATCTTTCAATAAAACTTTGACCCCTAGCCCACATATGCGCTGACCGTACCAAGATACACTTCACGCAAGTCCATTGCCCGATCACCATTAGATTGCGAGCCTCCAATATCAACGGTACATATGCATATCACTCGACCTCCGATGCCGAATGTTAACGTGCGATGGACGATCGTTATCAGCAGTGGTGGCAGTTTTGCAGGGACGCGTGTCAACACTTCTATGGAATCGCTCCCCATCCAGGAAATACCACCTATCGTCAAGTGGTGGTGCGATGAAAACCGGAATCCGCTTTCACTGTTCATTCTGCACATAACTGTGATTTAATTGTTCTTCCTTCGTGATTATGTTAATGTAATTCAGGTTATGTATATATATATTCATATAACTTTTCGGTTATTTTAAAAACTTTACACTGCCCCCATAACATTACTTTTAATCAAATTTCAATGAACTTTTAACCCGGACTTCAATCCTTGACCCCGGGCCCACATCGCAGTCGGCCATTTGCGATGTGCGATATGCAATGGCGCGATCAAACAAAAGTGCGCAAAGTTAACATTTGTGATTTGCGATGGGATCGCATCGCAAATTGGCGATCAAACATATGGCGAAACACTTTGTAATATGCGATGGTGCGATCGTGCGATGGCGCGATGATCGTATATCGCAAATATCCACATCAATAAGACATTTAAACTTCAAAACTTGCGATCTTGCGATTTGCGCTAAAGTGGTGGGGACCACTTGCCCTCCCTTTTAAGAAATTTAAAGTCTTTGGTTGTGTTATTCAATTTTCTTCTGCAAAAAGACTTCGCCCATAACAAAACTTAATTCTCCTATGCAATATTTGGATGCGGCTGTTCTCTGTCTATTTTTCCAATTGATATTTTTAGGTGATACTCCTGTCTTTACCTTTGTTCTCTGCAACTTTGCTTTTCTCCTTTGTTGCCCATGCCTTTTCTAATTCCTTTGCCACTGTTTTCTCTGATGTCTCTGCTTCCTTTCCAGATCTCCAATCAACTGGCCCTTCTAAAACTTCCTCAGCTAGCTCTTTTCTTTGTTGTTGTTTCAAGTGCTCCTCTTTTGGCATTGATGGAGATACATCATTCTTACATCTTTAACACATAGGTTTCTTATCATAGGCAACTTATCAAGAGGTTTTCATAAAGGACAACTTCATCAAGCAGGTTGCCATCAAGGACAACACATTGCATCATATAGCCAACAATCTCATTTCATCAAGTAGGTTGCCATCAAGGAAAACACATGCCAACAAACCAAGTGCATCCTTCATGTAGGAAAAAAAAATAAACATGCAAATTTCATTATATAACGGGTTTGGGCGGGTGCCCTCAAACGAAACAACATGGCGTGCACGACACGACAAAGGCACAAGTGAGAAAACGACAAACTGGTCACACGAACGTGCACAAGGCACTCGTGCGGTCACAAATTAGCAAATTTGATACAGCCAACCTCAGATGAAACGACCTGACCCGACCTAAAAACGTTTGGACGGGTGCCCTCACATGGTGTGCTCGACCGAACGAAGGCACAAGGGAGAAAATGGCAAACGGGCCACACGAACGTGTACAAGGCACCCATGCGGGCACAACTTAGAAAATTTGATACGGCAGCCCTCAACCGAAATAACTTGACCTAAACACATTTGGGCAAGTGCCCTCAACTGAAACGACCCGACCTGAACGCATTTGGGCAGGCACCCTCAACCGAAACGACCCGACCTGAATGGGTTTGGGCGAGCGCCCTCAAATGAAATGGAAAATGGGCCACATGAACATGCACAAGGCACCCATGCGGTCACAACTTAGCAAATTTGATACGACTGCCCTCAAACAAAACGACTCGACCAGAACGGGTTTGGGCGGGCGCCCTCAAATGAAGCGACAAATGGGCATGCCCGACCAAACGAAGGCACAAGTGATCAAACAACAAACGGGCCGCACGAACATGCACAAGGCACTCGTACGGTCACAACTTAGCAAATTTGAAACGGCTTCCCCGACCTGACCCGAATGCGTTTGGGCAGGCGCCCTGATCACATGGTGCACCTGACCGAACGAAGGCACAAGAGAGCAAACAAAAAATGGGTTGCACGAATGTGCACAAGGCACCAATGCAGTCACAACTTAGCAAATTTGATACGACCACCCTCAACTGAAACGACCTGACCCAAACGCGTTTGGGCGAGTGCGCTCAAACGAAACGACTTGACCCGAATGCATTTGGGCAGGTGCCCTCAACCGAAATGACCCGACCCGAACGAGTTTGGGTGGGATACCTCAAACAAAACGACAAATGGGGTGCACGAATGTGCACAAGGCACCCATGCGGTCACAACTTAGAAAATTTGATACGACCGCCCTCAACTGAAATGACCTGACCTAAACGCGTTTGGGAGGGTGCCCTCAACCGAAGCAACCCGACCCAAATGCGTTTGCGCGGGCACCCTCATCCGAAACGACCCGACCTAAACAAGTTTGGGTGGGTGCCCTCAAACGAAACAGCAAACGGGCCACATGAACATGCACAAGGCACCCATGTAGTCACAACTTAGCAAATTTGATACGACTGCCCTCAAACGAAATGACTCGACCCGAACAGGTTTGGGCAGGCGCCCTTAAACGAAATGACACCCAGACATGCCCAACCGAATGAAGGCACAAGTGAGAAAACAAAAAACAAGCCGCACGAACGTGCACAAGGCACTCGTGCAGTCAAAACTTAGAAAATTTGAAACATCCGCCCTCAAATGAAATGACTCGACCCGACCTGAATGTGTTTGGGTAGGCACCCTGATCACATGGCACACCCGACCGAACGAAGGCACAAGAGAGCAAATAGAAAATGGGCTGCACAAACATGCACAAGGCACCAATGTGGTCACAACTTGGCAAATTTTGATACGGCCACCCTCAACCGAAACGACCTGACCCAAATGCATTTGGGCGGGCGCCCTCAAATGAAATGACCCGACCCAAACGCATTTGGGCAGGTACCCTCAACCGAAATGACCCGACCCAAATGGGTTTGGGCAGGTGCCCTCAAACGAAATAGCAAACAGGCCACACAAACGTGCACAAGGCACCCATGTGGTCACAACTTAGCAAATTTGATATGGCTTCCCTCAAACGAAACGACTCGACCTGAACGGGTTTGGACAAGTGCCCTCAAACGAAACGACACACTATGCCCAACCGAACGAAGGCACAATCGAGAAAATGACAAATGGATTGCACGAACGTGCATAAGGCACTCGTGTGGTCATAACTTAGCAAATTTGAAACGACTGCCCTTAAACGAAACGACCCGACCCGACCTGAGCGCGTTCAGGCGGGCGTCCTAATCACATGGCGTACCCGACCAAATGAAGGCACAAGAGAGAAAATGAAAAATGGGCTGCATGAACATGCACAAGGCATTAATGTGGTCACAACTTAGCAAATTTGATACGGCCACCCTCAACCAAAACAACCTGACCCAAATGTGTTTGGGCAGGTGCCCTCAAACAAAACGACCCGACCCTAATGCATTTGGGCAGGTGCCCTCAATCGAAACGACCCGACCTGAATGGTTTTGGACGGGCGCCCTCAAACGAAATGACAAACGGGCTGCATGAACGTGTACAAGGCACCCATGCAGTCACAACTTAGAAAATTTGATACAGGCGCCCTCAAACGAAACGACCCAACCTGAACGAGTTTGGGTGTGCGCCCTCAAATGAAATGACATGTTGTACCCGACTGAATGAAGGCACAAGCGAGCAAACAACAAATGGGTTGCATGAACATGCATAAGGCACTTGTGTGGTCACAACTTAGCAAATTTGATACAGCAGCCCTCAAACAAAACGACCCGACACGAACAGGTTTGGGTGGGCTCCCTCAAACGAAACGACCCGACTCGAATGCGTATGGGCGCGTACCCTAAAACAAAATGACACGGCTACAAGAAAATGGTCATCTAGACAAAATTATTATGGCCTCATTGGAAAATTCCTAAAAGAAATGCACTTTTAATGTTTTCTAACAATTTCAACAATTTTGGCACTGCAATAATCATACAACAATCATGACATTTACAATAATGCAAATTAAATAAAGATGAATGAGCTTCTCTTGGTTTCAAGAATAATTTATTCTGTACTGAACAGGGCCAACCACATGAAGGTGGAAGCTCATATGGCCCCTCCCATCTCCCTCACATCACTCTCATTTTCCCAATACCCAATCTATGAAATAGAATGCGAACAAACCAAAAATTAATTAAGGTCGTAAACAAAAATTTCAATATGTGTTTGTATAAATACATAATTTTAGTTTAGCTTGTACAATAGTAAGGCCATTATTTATTGGTTTGAAATAGTAAACAACATGCAACAAACCCACATAATTAGTAAATTATTTAAAGACAATAATTCCTACATATTAAAATATCAAGTTATAACATACCAGCTCATACTCGAACATAACATCTGTATCAATATTCTTCTTCTATATATTCTTGATCTTCATCCAACTGATCGACATCTATACCAACATCTGATTCAGAAACGGTGTCGAAATGATCGACCGTGTCATAATCATCATCAATTATGTCATTTTCAATAATATCCTCATCGACATCATCATCAATAATTGTTGCCTCATCTCCTATGCCTGGTTCATCTTCTAATATATCTTCTTCGTCTGTCAATGCATCTTCCTGCTCATCTGCCACTGCATCATCTTCTTCTTGATCAATATAATCTTCTTCCTCTATAGTATACTCTATTGGCCTTCCTCTTGGATTATATCTAATAGCAAATGACCATTCGTTCTCACCTGGAACCTCTAAGTAAAAGACTTGTTCGCATTGGCTTGGAAAAACATAGCGATCTTTTCCTGCTTCAAACTGTGATGTTTTAACCATTGGAAATCCATTGTCATGTTGAATAAGTGTTCTATCATCATCTGTACATTCATTCGTAGCCTATACCATTTGATGTCGAATAAAACTATTTTGAAGGAATTAAAGTCACACTCAACTATATCATCTAAAAACTCATAATATTTATTTTCAAATTCTTGAGGATGTCTATCACTCCTGGAGGAAACATTAGTGACTTGGAATACTGCAGTTATCCCACTATTAGAAGTTTTTCTGTTATCATCCAACTTTTTAACGTGAAATTTATGACCATTGCACCACATAGCCTTGTGGTGTTTCAATTGCAATATGCCAAACATGAAAAAGATGCATTCTCAATTAGTAATTAATCATATAATTTACACAGCATGAAAATTATTTGAAAAATCAAACTTTTTTTCACATTATAAATATAATATAAAATAAGTAATGAATAAAATAGGTGAATTAATTGCTTACCTTTCTATCTTTCAAACCATATGCTAAATCAATTTCCTTGTCTGTAACATTTCCATCTCCACTACGATACACTTCTCTAACCAATTCAGACAGTAGTTGCCATGATAACCTACCGTCATTATGTGCTTTACATGTTTCAATCCATTCACTTATCCACTCAAGATTGTTTGCAATGTATAAAAGTAGTGCCTCATAATCTTGAGCACTTGAATAAAAAAACAATAATTCACCAATATTAAATATAACTTATAACCATGGTAAATTATATTAATTAATAAACTATGAAAGAATAAGACCTAAATGAATATAATGATCATATACATGATGTAAAAAAATGAAACATTATATGTATTATACATAATAAATCTTTTACCTCTCACTTTTTTCATTCTACCTTTTCCCAACAGGTGCTCCACTTCAAATTTTTTGATGGAGTTCACATCCCAAATGAAATCCACCGCCCTCATAGCTGGCACAGCTAATATAGGAAGAGAATGACTAATATACACCATGGATTCATATACCACATATCCCTCCACTATAGAACCCTCAGGTCGTGCTCTTTGTCTAACCAAAACCTTCAAGGATTTCAGGTGCCTCTCAACCATCCACATTGACCTTGTGTGTACTGGTCCACACATTTCAATCTCCCCAACTTGGTGTTTCAAGTAGTGTTCTTATGCATTGAAAAATGTTGGAGGTAGATACTTTTGCATTTCACACATTAGCCGAGGAATTTCTCTCTTCCAATACTTTATTTCATCTTGATGGATTTCTTTCAATGACAAACATCTGCAAATCAATACACAAGGTTATTTCAATGAAACATAACATATATTTCATTACAAGTAAATTAACACATCATGTCATTAAGTACAAAAAGAAATTGTAGCAATTAGATTTTGCGTATAAATCAAAACTACTTACCTCATGTATTTACTAAGACCATATATAACTTGTTTGACATCATTGTCAAAGTCGTTTGGGAGAGATATAGGTAGAACATACTATAAAAATAAAAAATGAATCGTTATTGGTTTTCAAATTAAACAGAAAAAAGGAAAATTTAAAATATGTATTCAAGAAATAACATACAAAAACATGTACCAAAAAAATTACCTTAACAAAGGTATGCCAGTCATGTGTTTTCACCCCATTGAAGTCACCTTTCTTTGTTAAGATATTATTTATGTTTGAAGCAAAACCTGTTCGAAATTTAATTCTTCTAACGACCTCTTTTACATCATTGCTTTGTTTTTCTGTTAATAACCATGGAATATTATTATAATTTCGACCTCCATTGTTATTTGATCTATCGATCACACTTTTCATTGCATGATTTGATTTCTCAATGTCAACACAAATTTTGTCAATTTTATATCTATCATGTGCACCATCTATGGTTCGCCATAACTTTTCTATCACATTCTTCTCGACATGCATTGTATCAAACAAATGAGTTATTTTTAGGTCCTCATAGTATGGCAACCTCCCGAATTGAGAAGGATAACATTTCATTCCAGGTGGAAGTACAATATTAGTACCTTCACCACAACGATGACCTTGATATCAAAGAATAAAATAAGGCAAAACAATAATTATAAAATACAATAAAATAAATTCATTAGTTATAACAAAAGTTCCAAACATTACATAAACAATTTATATATATATATATATATATATATATATAGAAAAATTACATACTAGCTGCTTGACGATTATTAATTCTGTTATATTCCAACTTCCACAACCGAGGTGTCATTCTTCGTGGTTTTAATCTAGTTTCTTCTTTATCATTGAAAAGATGTTTTTCAGTAGTATGATACTTATGGTTCCTAGAGAGGAAGTGCATAAACTCATCAAACACCATCTTTCCTAAGTCTGGCAAATGACGATACGTCATCTTAGGGCCACAAATTGGACATGCAAATCTACCCTTTGTTTGAAGACCTGCAATAGATGGATCAATAACAATTATACTACGAGATCATTTTTAAAACATGCAATATGGTATATCTAATTTAGATAATTATGTATTATATTAAAGTGCAACAAAATATTACATACCACAAACATGTGTTAGTCCCGGGGCATCATGAATTGTCCATACAAACATTCCATGACATTGAAATCTCTTCTGCTTGATTGGTTTAGTGATGTCATACATAGCGATGTCATGCCATAACTTTATTAGCTCATCGATAAGAGGCTCAATATATACATTCATATCTTTGACCTATTACTTAAATAATTGTTCAAAATTATGGTACATAATAATTAATACCATGATATATGTATATATAAGTAAGTAAATAAATAAAATATATATTTATGCAAACAACAAGAGAAATGAAAATGTTACATTCGAAAAAGTAATGTATCAAATACCTGGAATAATCATAGTCAACATTATGTACTCCCTCTTTATTGACATCCAAGCAGGAATGTTGTTGTTGATAACGAAAATAGGCCACACTGAGTAAGTAGATCTAAGCTCTCTGAATGGATTAACACCATCAGCTACCAATGAAAGCCTGACATTACGAGGTTCATTTTTAAAATCTACATATTTTTCCTCGATTTCTCTAAATGCAGAACCATCTGCAGGCATTCGAAGAACACCATATCCACTTCTATTCTTTGCATGGATATCCATAAACTGTGCTATGCTGTTACACCTAAACATTCGCTGCAAACGTGGAATTATGGGAATATGATGAAGAACCTTTTGAGGCACCTTTTTAGTTAGTTGATCTGTTCGATATCTACTGGTACCACATTTCGGACATTATGTTTTCAACGCATGTTCTCCATAATATATAATATGATCTTTAGGACATGCATCTATAGTGTTATATTCCATTCCAAAGTGTTTCATAATAGCACGTAGATCTCGATATGTTCGAGGTAAAGTATTTGACGATGGTAACAAATATTCACCCAACAATCTACAACATAAACAAAAACTAGTTAATGTGAAGATTATTAATGATATATATATATATATATATATATATATATAAGTATTGAATTATTATTTTACACATTTATTACAACTAAAAAAAGGGAAAATAATCAACATTTACATATATGTGATCATATATACATATTGCATACCTTAGGAGTTGTGTCATACATCTGTTCGACAAATTATTCATAACCTTTAAGTTCACCAACAACAATGTAGCAGAGAGAAGAGTTGCATTTGAGTGTTCAAAAAGTCATTCACTTGACCTTTTAATCAGAGGTACATCATAAATACCGTCACTATCTCCACCATCATCATCTGACTCACCATACAAGTCTTGGAGCATTTGATTTGTCCCATCATTAATGTGAACTGTCTCATTACTGTCATCATGATCTACCTACATGGGATCATTAAAATTACCTTCATCATTCGCTTCATGTTCTTCACCTTGTACAACATCATTTCCAATACTAATATTTGCTGCAATATTCTCTTGTACTGGTGCAACATCATCTAATCTACTACTATTTAGCTGTGGAAGTTGGTTGATCATCTGCAAAAATTTGGGGGGCAACTGTGCCTTTATGAAAATTACAAACATTAATCATTAAACATTAGTGCGCATATAAAAAATATTAAAATAATATAAAATTTTACAATATAATCAAAATGAAGATAGATAATTAATTACCATGGGATGATAGTCATTCGATCCACCATAAATGTTCCCATATTTCCTACAATGCATTGTTGTTGTTGCTATTAAAACTCTAAGATTATTTCTCATACAACATTTCTTGCAAGGGCAATAAACTCTACCATCACCCCTTTCACCCTTTTGAATTTTTTTTCCACCTCTAATGTTTTCTTCCATTGATGCAAATTATCCTATAAAGAAAATAAGAATTATATTTAGCAATTATCTCTCTCAATGGTGTAGAAAACCCAAGACGTGTTGAACTCAATGGGAGCTCAATGAGCAAAAAGAAAATAAAAGTGATCAAAGTTTGACCATGATAAAAGGATCAAAGGTAAATAATGAATGGAAAACCCTGATCTTATTTATAACAAAATATTGAGTTATCCTTGATAATTGTGCATAGTAAAATATTATTAACCAAGATCTAAATCTAATAGCTTGGAATATTTTATGGCTAAACTAGCTGTTAGGATAACGGTTAGTTTGACTTTGAAAATTAAGATCAAATAATAACGGCTAGTTTTATTTAATTTAGTAATTAATTAATTATTTAATTAATTGTGATAATATATATATATTAAGTGATTAAATAATTACTTAATTAAATATAACGGCTATATATATATATATATATATTATTTTATTTTTATTTTTATTTTTATTTTTTTTTACAATTGGCTAAACTAGTCATTAGAATAATGGCTAGTTTGATTTTGAAAATTAACAACATAACTTCCAGCATGATCCTCATAAAACTAACTTAATCCATATTGGTTTACTGTCAAGTTTGATATTTCAATAATTTTTTATATGATTTTCATGAAATTATTAGAGTTTTTGTTTAGTTGGTTTAAATTTGACTTGAGATTTCATGTCAACCTCATGAAATTAATTTACCAAAAAAGAAATTAGACAAAATTCTAATGTAATTAATTTTATTCACCAATCTAATAACTTATTTCAAAATTATATAAAATATATATATTTAAAATATAATTGTTAATATATTTGAAATGCAATGTGAATTCTATAACAATTTTAGATATTTATTTTTCAAAATTTTTATTCTATTTTATATTTATATATAAAATTAAGTTAAAACTCTATTTAAAAATATATTTGAATGTGAAATTATTAATGTGATGTTTATTTTGAAACGAAACTGCCTGACCCGACCCGAACGTGCCTGGTTGGGCGACCTCACACAATGCGACATGGCAGGCTCGACCGAATGATGCCACAAGGGAGAAAATGGCAAACAGGCCACCCAAACGTGCACAAGGGACCCGGGCGGTCACAACTTAGCAAAACTGATACGGGCACCCTCGAACAAAACGGCCTGACCTGAACGCACCCAGTCGGGCGCCGACCTCACATGGTGCAACACGATGTGCCCAAACGAACGTCGATGCCTCAAGGGAGAAAACAGCAAATGAGCCACTCAAATGTGCACAAGGCACCCGGGCAGTCACAACTTAGCAAAACTAATACGAGCGCCCTTGAAAAAAACCACCTGACTCGACCCAAATGCGCCCGATAGGGCGACCATGCATGGCACAACACAGTGCGCCCGATCGAACAATGCCACAAGGGAGAAAATGAAAAACGGTTCATCCGAACGTGCACAAGGCACCTGGATGGTCACAACTTAGCAAAACTGATACGGGTGCCCTTGAACGAAACGGCCTGACCCGACTTGAACGCAGCTGGTCGGGCGACCTCACATGACTCGACATGGTGCACCCGACTGAATGATGCCACAAGGGAGCAATTGGAAAATGGGCCGCCCAAATGTGCACAAGGCACCCGGGGGGTCAGAACTTAGAAAAACTAATACGGGCACCCTCGAACGAAACGACCCGACCTGAACATGCCCGTTCGGGCGACCTCACACAGCATGACATGGCACGCCCGACCGAATGATGCCACAAGGGAGAAAATAGAAAACAGGCCACCCGAACGTGCACAAGGCACCCAGGCAGTCACAACTTACCAAAACTGATACGGGTGCCCTTGAACGAAACAACCCAACCTGAACGTGCCCGATTAGGTGACCTCGCACAGCGCGCCCGACTGAATGATGCCGCAAGGGAGAAAATAGCAAATGGGCCGCCCGAACGTACACAAGGTACCTAGGTGGTCACAACTTAGTGAAACTGACATGGGTGCCCTCGAACGAAACGGCCCGACCTGACCCAAACGCGCCCGGTCGGGCGACCTCACATGGCGCGACACAGCACGCCGCCCGACAGAACGATGCCACAAGGAAGAAAACGGAAAATGGGCTACCCAAACGTGCACAAGGCACCCCGGCGGTCACAACTTAGCAAAACTAATATGGGCGCCCTCGAACGAAATGGCCCGATCCGACTCGAATGCGCCCGATCGGGTGACCTCACAGTACGGCGTGACATGGCATGCCCGACCAAATGATACCATAAGGGAGAAAATGAAAAATGGACCACCCGAATGTGCACAAGGGACCCGGGCGGTCACAACTTAGCAAAACTGATACGGGTGCCCTCGAATGAAATTGTCTGACCGAAACGCGCCCTATCAGGCACTGACCTCACACGGCGCAACACGACGCGCCCAAATGAACGTCGATGCCAGAAGGGAGAAAATAGCAAGCGAGCCACCCGAATGTGCACTAGGCACCGAGCAGTCACAACTTAGCAAAACTTATATGGGCACCCATCTCGAACGAAATGGCCCAACCCGACCTGAACATGCCCGGTTGGGCAACCTCACATGGCACGCACGACCGAACGATGCCATAAGGGAGCAAACGACAAACAGGCCGCTCGAATGTGTACAAGGCACTTGGGTAGTCACAACTTAGAAAAAATGATACGGGCACCCTCGAACGAAACAATCTGAATCAAACGCGCCCGGTCGGGTGACCTCACAGTATGGCGTGACACAGCGCACCCGACCAAACGATGCCACAAGGTAGAAAACGGCCAACGGGCCACCCGAACATGCACAAGGCACCCGGGCAATCACAACTTAGCAAAACTGATATGGGCACATTCAAATGAAATGGCCCAACCTGAACGTGCCCGGTCAGTGAACCTCATATGGCGTGACACGGCGCGCCCTACCAAACGATGCCAGAAGGGAGAAAATGGAAAATGGGCCACCCGCATGTGCACAAGGTACCCGGGAGGTCACAACTTAGCAAAACTGATACGGGTGCCCTCGAACAAAACGAACCGACCTAAACGCGCCAGGACGGGCGAGCTCACACGGTGCGCCCTACTGAACGATTCCACAAGGGAGAAAACGGAAAAGGGGCCGCTCGAACGTGCACAAGGCACATGGGCGGTCACAACTTATAAAACCTAATATGGGTGCCCTCGAACGAAACGACCCGACCTAACCCGAACGTGCCCAGTTGGGTGACGTCACACGGCGTGACACTCCGCGTCCAACCGAATGATGCCACAAGGGAGAAATTAGCAAACAGGCCACCCGAACGTGGATAAGGCACCCGGGCAGACACAACTTAGTAAAACTGATACGGGCACCCTCAAATGAAATGACCCAACCTAAACGTGCCCGGTCGAGCGACCTCACACGACGCGACATGGCGCGCCCGACCGAATGATGCCACAAGGGAGTAAACGGAAAACGGGCCACCCGAAGGTGCACAAGGCACTCGGGTGGTCACAAATTAGAAAAACTAATATAGGCTCCCTCGAACGAAATGGCCCGACCCAACCCGAACGCGCCCGGTCGGGCGACCTCACACACCATGACATGGCATGCCGCCCGACCGAACGATGCCACAAGGGATCAAATGGGGAACAGGCCGCCTGGATGAGCACAAGGGTCCCGGGCGGTCACAACTTAGCAAAACTGATACGGGCACCCTTGAACAAAATGGCCCGACCTCACACGGCGTGACACAGCGCACCCGAATGAACGATTCCACAAGGGAGAAAATGGAAAATGGGCCACTCGAATGTGCACAAGGCACCTGAGCGGTCACAACTTAGCAAAATTGATACGGGCGCCCTCGAACGAAATGGCCTGACCTGAACGCACTCGATCGAGCGACCTCACACTGTGCGACACGGCGCGCTTGACTGTGGTTGGGGGCACACATTAAAAGTGAACCAAGGAGTGAGCGCATCACATCTTTAATATTTTATGAAACTCCTTAGAAGTCCCATCATAACCACCTTCCATCTTAATCACAATGTGATATGTCAACTAAAGATATCTTATTATGTTGCTCCAACCATTCAAAAACGGGACCAAAGTTAGATTATTATTTATTAAAGGAGAGGCCAAGGAAATTAATTTACAAACTATCGCTATAGCGACATTTATGCCAAACCGTCGCAAGAGCGACACTTAGCCCAAACCATTGTAAGAGTGACACTTAGCCCAAACTATCGTAAGAGCGGCACTTAGCCCAAACTATCGCAATAGCAACGATATTTCTGAAACTGTCGCAATAGCGACACTTTTGCCCAAACTGTCGCAATAGCGACAATTTCCTCCAAACGTCACAATAGCGACACATAGCTCTAATCCGTCGCAATTCTGACGCTTTTTCCCAGTCTGTCGCAATTTTGATGCTTTGCTACAAATGTCGCAAGACCGACATTAACTTCTATGTGTTGCAATACCGACACTTGTCTCCAAACATCGGTATAGCGACAGTTGTGGGCGGGATTTGAAAAATTGATAAATTATTGGGAAATTTCCAACATTTGGTCAAAAGCGTCGGAACCAAAGTGTCAGAATTTCCGCCAAATGTACTAGTGCAAACAAGCTTGTGGACTACCTTACCAACCAAGCCGTAAAGACCTTAGCAAGGATAGTCTCTATGAACTGGATGTCTAACAATAATCCTACGATTCGAACTGAATGTAACTGCATCAATGCATCTGACTTACATCAGGCGGGGGTCTTGTCAGAATTGTCGAATCACTTCAATCATCATGACTGAGTATCTTGCTTCCCTTCTCACGATTGCGCTTATGGATGGCTGGTCCTCGGAAGGCTCACCCTGGTACGCTCCATTACTCTGAGCCGGCCTCCATCAACCTTGTTTACATGTGTAACAACTATACGCTCGTTCCTTATCTCCCCTGGATCACTACCTTATATGCCCCTCACCTCACCCATTACCCTCATCATCTCCCTCTATTCAGCCCCCCTCGCATCCTACAACGGTTTTGTTTCTCTCAGCTTTGGCTTATTCCCTCCACTACTTTGTGCAAGTGCCTGCCCATGGCTCCCTGTCATCACCAGCCTCCTCCCCAGACCTACCGCTCTCGTAACTTCTACTGGGACAATCCATCCCGTCCCCCGGTTACCAAAGCTTAAACTCTAGCCCACAATGCTGCTCGCTCCTTTGCCGAAATCACCCCTTGTCTAACGCAGGAGACTCTTTACAGGCTGGAGGTAGATGCTTCGGCTCGCCACAGGGCCACCCCCACAGAAGCAGTCAATAGAGCTCTGTATTGGATCCCTGACCCCGCCTTAACCAAAGGTCGAGAGAATCTCTACACCCATGTCATAGACTTACATTGGCACACCAAGATTTTGCTTGCTTTTGTGCTCCAAGACCAGCAAAATGTCACCAGGCATTTGGAAAAGAAAATGGATGCTCTGTCAGACCAGTTCGAAGCCTATGTCAAAGCAGTCCACCACCTTCGGTTTGTTGAGAGCTCCTCCCCACATTATGACCTACTAAAACACAGCTCGGTAAAGCAACAACACCCAAGCCCCAAAGTTAAAGAGGAGGTCCCTGCCAGACGAAATTCACAGGAAGCGGGCCCCTCTAAGCGCCATTTTTTTGACCTTGAGGAGGGGACCTCGGATTAGTAGATCAAAGTAGAAGACTACCTCAATGAGGAGGAAGAGATGCAGCCCCCCTCGGGTCCTTTATTCCTCGGTCTTCTCCTGGTATTTTCTTGTTTTGTTTTAGTGTTTGTCAATCAACAACCGAGAACTATGGTTATTTTTCCTATTTCAGAAGCTTGGGCTTCTTACTTTAGTCACAGTATGTTATTTTGTCTCTCCACTCAGAACTATGTCCGTTGTTTCCCTTTCCCTGAGTGCGGGATCAACCCCATGTTATGAGTTGAACTCTTATCTGCAACCAAGAGGCTCTTTTTGTATATTATTTTTCTCCAATTAATGTGAATATTTCCTCCAAATTTACAAAAAAAAACAAAGCTTCTACCAATTGAATCAACTCAAATATATGAAATGATTGCAGTACATCAACACTTCAAAAAAGGAAATAGAAAGCATGATACAAATAAAAAGGATATAAAGAAAAGGGATATGGTTGTATTATATGATATCCAAAGAAAAGGAAAACCTATTAATTTGGAGACTATGTGTCTAGGTCCATTTATCATTGAATATATCTAACTAACTGGTGCATTATAGTTGATGATATTAAAATGGAATTTGTTCGACAAAGTTGTCAACAATGCCCAAATAAAGAAATATCACAACTAATAATGTGATTAGGTATAACGTGCAGGTTTTAATATTGTACATAAATTACCTACAAACAAATTCTTAAAAAACAAAAAATTATACAATGACGAGAACATAAAAATATACACAAAGATTTTCTCCTCGAACCCGAAATCAGGAAAACAAGATTGATTTTTCATTATATTCGTAAATTGGGAAAACAATATTGATTTTTCATTATATTCCTTTCAATGTTACAATAAAATATATATGTGTAGAAACATTCATAAACCCCAATCCATTAACCTTATATTAGAACATATTTGTAGTTCCCTTGATTCAATCTACAAAATACCATGGGAAAAAACCATCATGCCCAAAACCATGTATAAAAAAAATGGTTAAGTATGCTCCCCATCCTTGGGTTTGTCAAACCATTATTGGGTATGCATAAAAAGTAATTCTGAGTGCGCTGCTCCTGACCCTGTGAAGGAGGGCTACCACCCCCCTACATAATCCTTAACATACTACCCTGTGACCTCCATAGTGTGCCTATGCAATGTAACATTGCCTATAGCTAATTATGGAAAGAGTATAACACATACCCAATATTCTCCTGCTTGTTGCTTTATTTCCACACGACGAGGGGGGCATGAGTGCACAATAATTGGCTCGATATGCAATACCCATTGTTTCTCTACGCCAAGAAAGCTTATCAGTGCACACAAAATTTGTCAATATATGTGCAACATTATTCAAACTGTCCACTTTTACTAGCAACATGTTTTTGTCTTCAACCATATCCCTCACAAAGTGATATTGAATACTAATGTGCTTTGTCTTTTAGTGATAACTAGGGTTCTTTACCAACAAATTGCACTATGAATATCACACTCTATCCTTATAGCTTGTTGTACTAACCCCATACTTGAACACAATCTCTGCAACCAAATACTTCCTTACTTCCATGAGTTGTTGCCATGTATTCAGCCTCTGCAGTTGAAAGTACCAATGCAAACTTTCTCTTGCTCATCGAACTGGTTATTCCTATTAATAGGTTAAACACATACTCACTTGTAGACCTTCTTTGATCTAGGCCTCTAGCCTAGTCTGCATTAAAAAAACCATGTATTCCCAACACTTTGTCTAATCCTAGTCTTCCTTGCTAGCACAAACCATAATCACTAGTGCCAGACAAATACCTGAAAACCCACTTCACTATTATATAATGTTCATTCCCTGGTTTTGACCTAAACCTACCTAATACTCCCACTGCATGCACAATGTCTTGTCTAGTACAAATCATTGCATACATTAGGCTACCAACTCTAATTTCATATGAAACACAGGAAATGTCCTCTTCCTATTCCTTTATCTTGGGACATTGTTCAACTGAATACTTTGCACCTACAGGAATAGGAATCTTCACTTGTTTAATATCCTGTATATTAAACCTCTACAATATTGTCTCGACATGCATCCTACACTTTAACCATTGCTTCCTCTTTTCCCGTTCTCATTTAATGTCCATGCCAAAAATATAGTTTGTAGCACAAAGATCCTTCATGTCGAATTTAGAGGACAATTGGGTCTTCACATCCTAGCTGATTTCTCTGTCATTTCCAATCAATATCATATCATCCACATAAATACCAAATAAATAACATGATCACCTATTATTTTAAAATACACACAATGATCAACTTTACTCCTTGTGAATCCAAGTCCCCATATATATGTATCAATTTTTTGATACCACATCCTTTGTGACTGCTTTAATCCATACAAAGACTTTATTAACTTGCATACTAGTTCTTTCTTACCCTTCATAGAAATTCCTTCTGGTGGCTTCATGTAGATTTCTTCTTCCATATCCCCATGAATAAATTTGTCTTCACATCCATCTGTTCTACCTCAAAATAAAAAGCAGCAACAAAAATAAAAGTAATCTAATAGAAGCAAACTTGACAATATGAGAAAAAATATCACCAATTTCAATTCCCAACTGCTCAAAATAACATTTCACTACTATCTGAGCTTTGTATTTTTCCACTTTCCTTGTGCATTCATCTTCTTCTTTAACTTCCATTTTCTACCAATGGGTGCCCTTCTAGTCGACAACTCCACCAAAACCAAAGCCTCATTTTTGTCTAAAGATTCCATTTCTTCAAGCATGACCTCTTCCAGATCCTCGTAAAGAGTCATGGAGTGCTTTGCGGCATGTCATTGTCACACATAAAAAGACGTACTATAAAAATAGTGGGAATGCATCAATTCCTATTAATTAAAAGTTCAATAAAAATGAAAATAGTTTGATTTTTGCAAGTCTATGTGGCCTTAAAGTGGCACCATTTCAAAACAAGACTATACAACATATAAATTTCAACTTAGAAAATATATAATTTTTTTTAAATAAAGAATAAATAGATAATACATATTTTCTTTAAAAATAAAATAGAAAATAGATTTGGTAGCAATAGTTGGTCCTTGGAAAACGTAAAAAAATATATTTCAATTTAAAAAACACATGAAAAAATATATAAAAAAACACATAAATAATAAGAATATTAAAATAATTATTTAACAAATCATTAAATATTGAACCACATATATTATTATAATTATTTTATTTTTTATAATAATGTTATTAACATATCCTATATATTCATTTATAAAATGACTATATTAATTTTGAGGTTTATTTTAATGAATGAAAAAATAAAATAGAAATTAATTAATTGAATTGACAAATATTTATCTAATTTATAAATCACAAAAATTTTAGATATAACTGAATTGACAGTATTCTTAAAATAAATGATTGAAATTAATATATGAAAAATATTTTCCTTATCATCCAATTTAAAAACATATAAATTGAAAAAATATAAAAAAATGTCACTTACAAATGTCCCTTCTCAAGTCAAAGGCCATCTCAATTAATAGAAAAATAAATTAGAATGTAAGTTAATTTGATAATCCAATGTCTCATCCTCCTTTGTTTTATTCTAATTCTATTGTCTGTTTTTTTTGTTTTATTCTAATTCTATTTTGGCTTTAATGAGGCATTACAGCTACATCTTTCATTTGTGTCTATTTTGGTTTTATTTTCCACCTTGATCGAAACCCATACCTTACTATTGGTTTAGCAACCCATTCAAATGCAAGTGCCCTCACTGTGTTAATGTTAATGCAAAATGATGTCAGTGGCTTGCAAGTAATGTTCTAAAATCCCAATTGGGGCTAGAATTGCCATTGTGTAGCATTGTTGGCCATCAGCAGCGTGGGGTCATTTTCGAACTCACCGTTGCATCAGGGCCCACTCCAAGTTGGGGGCAGGATAAGTCTACGATGGCGACTAGGGGTGTGTATTTATTTTCATTGGGCCCTTTAGCCACAAGGCTTGCATTGGATATCAAATTCAAATGGTATTTTATTTGAGAATTAATAAAATAGTGTTTAGCAATGATCACAATAGAAACGAGTTTGACATGATGAGAATGGTGTTCGATTTCAGCGACAAAAGCATGGCGAATTATCCTCTTTTAGAACTGATCAACTGAACACACTTTCACAAGAGTTTTGGATCGAATCCCCACTTTGTTAACGCTGAGCTGCGTCACAATTGAACAACCGTTGGCTAAACTATTAATGGATATCCCATTGTACAGACAAGCCAGGATTTCGAGTCGTTCTCCAGCTTCCTTTTGTGCTGGTATGGAATTGCTTTTCAACCTAACTTGGGAGGGTTGAGATGAAAAAGAAAAAATGAAAAGAATAAATATGAACAAGAATTTGAATATAATAATATGAAATGTATAAATTAGTTATGTAATATCACTTTTTACATAATAAGATTTTAAATATTATATCATCGTAAACACTAGTCTTTCAGCATGTTATAATTTTCCTTACAAGACTTGGTTCCATATTTATTGAAGTTAAAATGAATTTATAGTTTTCTTTTTGAGTTTAATAAAGATTTGTGTGATGATTTTTGTCTTGTAAACATAGTGTAATCTAACTCTTTTAAGTATTTTGTATATTTATAAAGGTGACAAGTATATTCAATTAAATTTACATAAAATTCTCCGGATGCGGATGGCGGCATGGTTTGATGGGACATCAGTCCCCGGACACATCCCGAGGAAGCTCGCATGGGGTGGCTGTATGGCCCCCTGCGGCTCCATTACCCTCGCAATTACTCCGCCAGCCTGCTCTGCATTTACTCTCCCTCGCCAGCGTATTCATCTCCTCGTCCTGCTCAATTGGTTAACAATGGAATTCATCTCGGGTAATCTAGAGTGTTCCTGTTCTACTTGTCGTTCTCTGCCTCCCCTGTGGAGCGCTTGCCCTACTGCTTGTGCTGAGCCAAGCGCTCACACACAGATGGGGAAACGCTGCTCGCTACTGGGATGTTTGGAGACTTTACCCGGCTATCATTTCTCCCAAAGCACCTTTTGCTGCTCCAATTCCTTTCTGCATTCCCATTTTTTCAATCACTGTGGAATCCCATCGCCTTCTTCCTGTTCTAACTATCTCAGGCATCTCCAGAGTATCTCTTAGCCATGCCACGACTCTGTCACCGAATGCGTTTTCACTGTGGTGCGAGCCAAGGCCGGGCTGCTCGTTCTTGACCCTCTTCCAGTTCAGATGCAGAGACTTCCTCTGAGGACGGTGCGTGGGAGCACTATCCGGATACTCGCAGCCAGAGAGGTCACGTTTGCCATCCTAGCAATGTCCGCATTGCTCAGACCACCCCGCCTCCTTTTGCTAATCAGCCTAGGCCTGTTTCCCCTATCCCCCGTGCTTCTGATAGTCATGCCCTTCGCCAGTCCTCACAGAGGGCGGAATTCCGCTTTGAGTGCTCCTTCAATCAGCCCATAGTCACTGCCTTCATTACTGTCACTCTGAGAGAAGAAATTCCTAACTTGAATTTTCCTCCTATGTCCAGTCCAACTCCCTCTCCCCTTGGTCCTAATCCCGTGTTGGATGCAAATATTCCCGTGAGACCAGTCGCGCCCTCTGGTCCAGCACTTTCTGACTTGGGTAAGCAACCCATGCAGGTGGACGTGGACATCACCAACAAGGACAGTGAACAAAAGGAAGATGTCAAAGTTCCAGAGGACGAGTACTGGTACCGCATAGTGGAGGAACCACCTTCTCCAGCTCATGAGCAATAATTCCAGTTTGCCTTGGTCCAACATGATACATTTGCTCAATCGTTTTGGGAGAATTTATGATTTTCTTTGTTTTTCTTTAGCAGCAACAACTGCTTGCTACTCTAGTCTTTTTTGTTTTGATATGTTGTATGCAATGAACAATGAGCTAGTTTCCCTCTCAAGGGTGGTGAAACTCTCTCTAAAAGAACCGGTTTCCCACTCAGGGCAGTTCGTTGTTTTTGTTAAGCATGGACATCAAGCCTAGTCTTCAGGCTCCCATAGCTGAGACTGTGGCAGTTTTGTATCAGTATGTTTTATAAATAGAATTAGTATTATTTAGAAAAAAAAAAAATTACATAAAATTAATTTTAATTTTTGGAAATTTATTATTTGTAATTCTACAACTTTTTTTTCTTGGTATCTTAATCTTTCTTCTTACTTCAAATTGCAATATGAGAAATCTTTCCTTCAGTGTAAACTAGTATGTCTTTCTCTAAAAGTAGCATCTTCATGAATTCACATAATATTAACAATACATTTGGAATATTAAATAATAGTCTTTAAATTGAATAATTATATATGTATTAGCAGAGTCTTTAGTATTTGTTAAAAACCAATTTTCTCTTTATAAAAAATAGTCTTGGTTGAATTTTAACTTTATCATTTAGGTTTTATTTTTATACTTGGTTTCATTAATATATTTAATAATATATTTACCTCATAAGGTGTTTTTCTCTGAAAACAATTTCCCTAGGTGCCACTTTACACCACTCTCTTTACATTTAATGTTAGATGATTGAACAATAGTCAGCCATAAGATTATAGTCAATTAATAATTAATAATTAATAATAGTTTTAAGTTTTTAAGGTTTGTTTTCATTCATTAGAATATGTAACATGGAGTCATGAGTAGGAAGTAAATAAGTATAAACTAGTGCACAAATTTGGCAGCAGCTCCTTCGGCGAGATCTACTTAGGTTTTGCTCCATTTTTTTTCTCATTTGAGGATTCATTGTTTCACTAATTTTATAGGGTTTAATATGATAGACTTGGGAAATTTAACTCATTTTTAGGGTGATTTATAGGCACCAATGACCAAACAGACGGGGAAGTCACCATTAAACTTGTGAGTTCTTTGTGTCATCCACGATTCAATTCAATTAGCAGTATACAATGGAAAAAATATAATTAATGTTTTATTTAGAGTTTACAGCTTCATTTCTTGGTTTGTGACTTTGTCTTAATGTTTGGATTGTTTCTGTAGTAACTACAACTGTGTCGCTCTTTCTCTTCTACCAAATGGAGCAGATCATGACAAATGCCTCTTACTCTCTCATGCGCCTAAAAGAATCGATCCTTTTGGAATTGAGAAGTTGTATGGAACATATTTTTTCTAATTGACTTCTAATGATCTCCATATGGAGCGAACAAATGCCATATCCTTATTCCCAGCAGAGGTTGGAGGTTGGCTGGAAAACATCAAATAACGAGTTTCAAAAAGGTGTTTGGCCATGTCAGAAGAAGGCCATCTATGAATTTTGGTTCATTAAAGTTTAAATCTAGTGACTTCATGAAATTTTGTTTTTCAATGGCGTTGTCGTAGATTTTTAGCCTGTAACAAAGAAGGTCACTAGGGGCACTCCTGGACTTGAATGACTAGGCTCAAAAGTTGGATGTTGATAAGCATGCCATCATGCGCTGAGTTCGAATCCATGCCAGAAATCTTCACATTCTTGATCCGCTTCTCTCATAATCATAGATGATTACAGACTGATATCAAGTAATTGTGCAATTGTAGCTGAGGTGTTTTTGGACATTGACTGTATCTATTCCTAGATGCTTAAATGTATGTGTTCATGGTTATTTAATAATACATAAAACGTTTCTAGATGATTTTTTTAATAGCCTAATTATTCATGACTTGCGGTCAATATTATGTAAATGAAATTTTGCTGGAGTAAAAAATTTTGTATTGTGTATTAGATAGAAGTCAATAAAAGTAGGCTGGGAAAAAAGACTCACTCTCACGTTAAAATTCATTAATGTATCCAAGAAATTTGCAAGATAAACTGGTAGTTTTAAAAATAATGCTAAGGTTCCATATTTCCCATGCTATGCATGTTATTAAACTATGCTTAAAGTTTAATACATGACCAAATCATGTATGATTCCAGAAATTACGAGTGAAAATATATATACACAACAACGTATTCCAACCTTATTTGGTAGGGACTGTTGTTGGAGAATTAATCTCAACCACCTTGTTAAATACACTGAATAATGTTTTGCAGGTTGCGGATTGTGTTTGCAGGCAAGGAAATTGCATAAATGAAGTTATCAACGGAGTCCATTTTACCCATTTATCAACAAATTAAATTAATTAAAAGTCAAATAGAAATTAATGCATGGTTAGAAAAATTGTATGGGTAAACATTTAATCTGCAAGTGTTGTTTACTTCAAGAAAACTCTGTAAAATTCATGTATTAAATTATGTATTTCATGAATGAATGTGTTAGATTTATATGTTTTGAATTAACAAGCATAGAGTAGTCGAATGTAATGTGGTATATGTAAGTCTAGAAAGACGAGAAGGAGAAAATTGTGGAGCAAAGTTTGGTGGGCACTTGAAAACAACTTACAGCTTTTATTGTGTGTAAATTCCCCAACCTTGGTGAATGTAAGAACTCTTGTTTTACTTGTAAAGGAGCCTCACCCTCCACATGTGACTGTATTTCATGATTTGAAGTTATAATATGTGAATTTAAGAACTCTTGTTTTACTAGTAAAGGAGCCTCACCCTCCATATGTGAATGTATTTCATTATTTGAAGTTATATTATAAAGTTTGGTTAGTGGCATGGAAATTTTAACTTACCGCAACACTATGTTTCACTGTGAGTAAAAGTATTTGATTATATTTTCTCCTCTATGGTTGTGATTTTAATCTTCGCCACTCTTTATTAAGAGGAAGACCTTCATGATTTACTTATCGTTCCGCAACACTAAAGACCATCATGATTTACTGATCATTCGAAAACACTCTATTTAGCCGTGAGTATGGTATTCGAGCGGATTTAAAATCTCAGTAAAAGGAAGTGTTTTTACTGAGGAGTTAGAAGGTGATTTGAATTTTTTTTGTGGAGATAAGAGGAAGACCTTCATGATTTATTTTCCGCAAATGTATGGTATCAGAGAAGATTTAAAATCTCAGTAAAAGGAAGTGTTTTTACTGAGGAGTTAGAAGGTGTTTTGAATTTTTTTTGTGGAGCGTATTCACCAGTAATGAAAAATTTTACACAGTGAAAATGGCAACAACAAACACAAGCTTGAGTAATCCACAAATACCTCAATTTAATGGAAAAAATTATGATTATTGGGATATAACAATGAAGGCTCTATTTTCTTCTCAAGATGTTTGGGAATTGGTGGAGAATGGATTCTAAGAACCAACAGTAGCATACAATACTTTGACACAAGCAAAAAAGGATTTGTTGTGGGATAATAGGAATAAGGACTCCAAAGCCCTCTTCTCCATCTTTCAAGCAGTTCATGAAAGTATCTTCCTAAGGATTGTAGCAGAAACAAAGCCGAAGCAAGCATGGGATACCCTCGAGACAGCCTAGCAAGGCATGGCATAGGTGAAGAAAACAAAACTACAAATGTTGAGAAGATATTTTGAGAAAAATTGTATGAAAGAGTCTGAGAATGTAGACTCATCTTTTACACATGTAATTTGGTTGCTTACCCAAATAATATCTAATGGTGAGACACTTGAGGAAAGGAGAATTGTTGAGAAAGTTTTAAGAACTCTACGCGCAAGGTTTGATGTCATAGTTGTGGCCATAGAAGAGACAAAATATCTCTCACATTTTTCAATGGATGAGCTTCATGCATCACTGATGTCTCATGAGCATAGGCTGAACAGAGCAACAAACTCATCATTAGAGCATGCCTGCAAGACACAATTTTCATTTGGTCAAGGTAGAGGTAGAGGAAGAGAAAATTATAGAGGAAGAGGAAGAATCCCACATAGAGGAGAAAGAAGCAGCCCTTCAAGCTCAAATGGAAGGGGTAGCAATCAAAATCCAAGTCAAGGCCCAAGCCAAAATCAAGCACAAGGTCATAGGTATGACAAATCTCAAGTTCAATTTCATTATTGTAAGAAGTATGGTCATTATGCAAATGAATGTAGAAAGAAGCAATATGACATAGGTAGCAAACCAAGTGCAAATATCATAACGGAAAATCAGAACCATGATAGAATGTTTTTATCTTGTAACGTAGCACAATAAAGACAAGGGGATTTATGGTTCTTAGATTCAAAGTGTAGCAACCACATGACCGGAAACATAGAAATGTTTTCCAATTTAGATGAGAGTGTAAAATCTGAAGTAACATTAGGGACTGGTAGAAAATTCTCTGTCATGGGAAAAGGAAGAGTTGACATTCTTACCAAGAAGGGAGAGAAGAAGTTCATGTCAGATGTTTACTTTGTCCCTGGTTTGAAACATAACCTCATAAGCATTGGAAAACTCATACAAAAGGGATAACTGTATTTTTCAAGAATAATGTGTGCGCAATTTTGGATAAGCCTCCAAGTAAACAGTTGATTGCAAAATTTCATATGAAAAACAATAGAATGTTTCCCCTCAAGCTAAAAGAAAAATTGAAGGAAGAAGGTGCTAAAGCACAACTATCAATGAATTCACAAAAGGATGAAAGAAATGTAGTAGCTGTCACACAAGAAAAATTTCAAGAAGAAATTAAGGATGAAAATTGGTTATGGTATTTGAGATTTGGTCATCTCAACTTTTGAGGTTTGAATTTGTTGCATAGGAAATGCATGGTGAAGGGATTGCCACTCATAGAAAAACTAGACAGCCTATGTGAAGGATGCATCTTGGGAAAACAACATAGAGAATCATTTCCAACAGGAAATACTATAAGGGAAAAAGCACCTTTGGAAATTGTTCACTCATATTTATGTGGACCAATGCAAACCCCATCAATTGGTGGTAGCCATTACATTTTGACCTTCATATATGACTACAGAAGGAGGACATGGGTCTATTTCCTAAAACAAAAAAGTGAAGTTTTTGACTGCTTCTGCCACTACAAATCTCTTGTTGAGAAGAAAAGTGGACACTACATAAAAGTGTTGGGGACTAATAGAGGTGGCGAATATATCTCAAGTGACTTCCTACATTTTAATAGGGAGCATGGAATTCACAAGAGGTTTACAACAATGTATACACCTCAGTAAAATGGTGTCGCAGAAAGGAAGAATAGGACCATCATGGAAATGGCAAGGAGTATGTTGAAGGCAAAACATTTTCCAAATGATTATTGGGTTGAAGTTGTCGCTTGTGCAGCATGTATCATTTATAGGTGTCCAACCAAAAGTGTCATGAATAGAGTGCCTGAAGAGGCATGGAGTGTAAGAAAGCAATATGTCACTCACATGAGAGTGTTTGGGTGTGTGGCGTATGCACATGTCCTGGATGAGTTAAGGAAGAAATTCGACAGCAAGGGGGAGAAATGTATATTTGTTGGATACAGTGATGAATACAACGCATACAAGCTCTACAATCCATCAAACAAGAAAGTCATAATCAGCAGAGATGTTCAGTTCATAGAAGAGGAAGACTGGGATGGAAGTTTAGAGAAGACAATCAATGTGAAGACATGCATGTCACAAGAAGACAAAGAGGAATTGACCACAACAAGCAATTCCTCAACGGTGACTACTCCTCCACCTACACAAGATCAACAAAGTAGTCAACATATGACACCATAAACAAATAATAGAACAGTGTTACGCAACCAAGAAAGTGATTCTCCAAGCACACTACAAGGATTCACAACTCCATCTACTTCAATTGCAACGCGAAGCCCATCTTCAACAAGCATAAGAAGACCAAAATTCAGAAATTTAAATGAAATTTATGAGCAAGATGATGTTGATAGCAGTGCTGGTGTGCATTCTTTATTTGCATTGTTTTATCATGTAGATGACCTAATACATTAAAAGAAGTCATTGCATCTTCAAAATGACCTAATACATTAAAAGAAGTCATTGCATCTTCAAAATGTATTAGGTCATCTAGATGTTTTATCATGTAGATGACCTAATACATTTTGAAGATGCAATGACTTCTTTTAATGTATTAGGTCATTTTGAAGATGCAATGACTTCTTTATTTGCATTGTTTTATCATGTAGATGACCTAATACATTTCTCTTCACTCCAATGACTTCTTTACCTAATGTATTTGACTGCAAATAGGCCTGATATAATGTATGTAGTGAGTTTGGTGTCAAGGTTCATGGACACAGCTAAGGAGACACTTTGGCAACCAACGAAAATAATTTTAAATTATGTCAATAGGACAAAGGAGTATGGCGTTTTGTACTCCACAAAAGATGATTTTAGGCTCGTTGGTTAGACTGACAGTGATTGGGCATGAAGTGTTGATGACAGAAAGAGCATATTAAGGTATGTTTTTCATTTGGGTTCGGGATCCATTTCATGGGCTTCCAAGAAGTAGCCAATAGTGTCATTGTCAATAACAGAAGCTGAGTATGTTTCCACAACAGCAACAGCGTGTCAAGTAGTTTCGATGAGAAGGACATTGTGGGATTTATGTCATTAAAAAGATGGAGCAACCGCTATTTTCTATGACAACAATTCAAAAATTTCATTGTCAAAAAATATTTTCTTTCACGAGAGGAAAAAGCACATTGATGCTAAATATTATTTCATAAGAGAATTAGTTAACAACACTAAGATCATGTTGTAGCATTGCAGGTTAGAAGAACAATTTGCAGACATCTTCACAAAGCCATTGGCACGTGGAAATTTTGTTTATCTCAGAGATTGTTTGGGAATGGTCAATGGCAACAGTTGTGATTAAGGGGAGTGCTAAATAATTAATCTCAACCACTGTGTTAAATACACTGACAAGTAGTCATACGTCAGTGAATGTTTTTCATGTTGCGGATTGTGTTTGTGTGCAAGGACATCACATAAATGAAGTTTTGAGCGGAGTAAACTTTACCCATTCTGCAACAGAGTAAATTAATTAAAATTCAAATAGAAATTTAATGCATGGTTAGTAAAATTGTATGGGAAAAAATTTAATCTGCAAAGTGTTCTGAAGTAATCCGCAAGTGTTGTTTACTTAACGTAAACTCTGTAAAATTCATAAAGTCATGTTCATCCATCCTATGTATTAAATTATGTATGTCATGAATTAATGTGTTACCCTGGTGAATGTAAGAACTCTTGTTTTAAGCAGCCTCCATATGTGAATTTATTTCATGATTTGAAGTTACGTAGCCTCCATATGTGAGTTTATTTCATGATTTGAAGTTATAATATAAAGTTTGGTTAGTGGCGATATAGTTCTGGAAATCAACACTTTGTTTTACTCTATTTCACCATGAGTAAAATTATTTTATTATATTTTCTTCTCTATAATTGCAACTTTATGACCTTCATGATTTTTTTCCCACAACTATATGGTTTAGATTAAGTCAACTTTATGTAAAGTCTATCTATATTGAGGAAAATAATTTCCTGTCTTTAAATTTTTAACAAGCGTGTTTATAAAGATCTTGATATGTAAATATATTGTCGAAATAATTTGGGGTGAACCCTTTCTCATTGCTTCATTTATGGGGCATGGACTTTATTGGTTTTCACAAACTTCTTATTATAAAGTTGGACTTTCTTGGTTCTCATCAAATTATTATTATAAAGTTGACAAGCCCCTCAACATACATTGTGGTAATATTTGGCTATTTTATGATTATGATCCAACTCATCCACATAGAGGCATTCATGGTTGATTTTAGTGCTTATTTTAATTTATACTGAGTTGAGTAGATGATTATATATAGATGTGAAATGTGCTTTAATATATATTTTAATTTATGTCATTTTTTTTGTTTTTCTTTCAATCAAGTTCAAGGAAGTTCAAAAAATTAAAAATATAATAAGTTACAAATGTACATGTAATGAAAAGTGAAAATAGTTTTTTTTTTGTTTTTTTTAATTAATTTATTTTTCTTTCTGGTCACAGGCATTTATGGTTAACTTTATTGCTTATTTTAATTTTTATCGAGTTGAGTAGGTGGTTATAAATATAAATATAAAGTTGCTTTAAGTCATGTCCAGCGTTTGTTTTTATGATGAAAGATAATATTAGGCATTCAATCAAATTTAAGAGAGACTCAAAAATAAAAAATAAAATAAATTCCAAATATCTTTCCATAAATGAAATATATATATATATATAATAATAATAATAATGCTACTTAATATGAATATGAAATATTTGATTTATGGAAAAAATTAAAAAAAAAATTAATATATTTTTGTTTTGAAAATAATTGAACATAAAAAAAATTACACATATAGTAACATTATTAATATTATATTTACATGTTATTTTTGTACTCTATATATATTTTTTATTTTAATTTATGTTCAGCTAAGTAAGTGGTTATACATGCATATGTGAGAAGTTTTTTTAAGTTATGTCATGTTTTTGTTTTTATAATCACTAAATGAAGTTAAAAAAATAAAAAATAAAATAAATTACAAATGTATTTGTAATGAAAAGTGAAAATAGTTTATTTATTTAAATTAATTTATTTTTTTGTCCACTCACAAGCATTCATGGCTAAATTTATTGCTTATTTTAATTTTTACTGAGCTAAATAGTGTTAGAGTATACACAGCGGAAAACTAAAATCAATCACACACACAGCATAAAAACGAAAACAATATTTAACGTGGTTCACCCAACCAATATAGGCTACATCCACCAAACAGAGGTATCAACTTTCTTATTAATCAATAGGAGATTACAACAACAGATTTCTCACATCTGCACTTCCTCTTCATCTCATCCCTCATATCTCATATGTTCTGACTCTACAGGCTTACAATTTATATATGTAGTGAAGAAACTACATAATAAATTCAATTGCATCCTATCACAAAAAAAATAGGATTAACTATCTCCACTTCAAGATTTGATGCCATCAAATTAGCAACGAACAACTGTTGTTGGCATTATCTATGAGATTTTTAGCTAAAAATAAAATACAAAATCTCAACAATCTCCACCTTGACAACAATTAGCCCGATACCTCGTTCCTGTTCATTCTTTTCATTTTTTCTGCAAGCCAATAGAAGCCAGACACCATCGTAGCTTCTCTAATAAAACTGGTTTCCTAAACATGTCTGCATAGTTTTCCTTTGTATGCACTTTTTCAAGAGAGACTCCCCGTTCAGTGATAACCTATCTTACAAAATAGTACTTTATAGGTATATGCTTTGATTTACTATGATAAGCCGGATTTTTAGCGAAATGAATTGCACTTTGACTGTCACAAAATAACTTTATGTTGTCCTACAACCTACCAAACTCACCAAACAAACCTTTCAACCAAACCACTTCTTTGCAAGCATGTGAAGCAGCTATGTATTCTACTTCTGTAGTGGATAAAGAAACAATGTTTTGTAGCTTTGACATCCAGCTAATAGCTCCACTTGCAAGAGTAAAGACATATCCCGAAGTTGACCTTCTCTTATCCAAACCACCTCCAAAATCGGAATCAACATATCCACAAACAAATTCACTACTTCTGTCATAAGTGATACAATAATCACTTATGCCTCTCAAATACCGAAGCACCCATTTCACTGCTACCCAGTGTTCTTTCCTTGGATTTGCCATATACCTACTGACAACCCCAACTGCATGTGAAATATTTAGTCGTGTACAAACCATCGCATACATCAAACTTCCTACTGCATTGGCATATGGTATTCGAGACATATATTCCTTTTCTTCATTTGTATTAGGAAATAAACTTGAAGAAAGCTTAAAATGGGAATCTAAAGGGACTGAAATTGGCTTCACATTGTTCATACCAAACCTTAAGAGTATTTTCTCAATATACTTCTGTTGTGATAACCACAACTTAACATTGCTCCTGTCTCTGAAAATATCCTTGCCCAACATCTGTCTTGCTGCTCCTAGATCTTTCATATCAAACGTCCTAGCCATCTGAGCCTTTAACCTGTTGATCTCACTTATGCTTTTTCTTGCTAAAAGCATATCATCAACATATAAAACTAAGATAATGAATATGCCATTACTTAATTTCTTAAATCAAACACAATGATCATATTCAATTCTTATATAATTTTGACTCATCATAAAAGAATCAAATTTCTTGTACCATTGTCTCGGCGACTGCTTCAGACCATATAATGATTTCTTGAGCCTGCAGACAAATTTCTTGTTGTGATTTTGAACAAACCCTTCAGGTTGTTCCATATAAATCTCTTCATCTAGATCTCCATGTAAGAATGCAGTCTTAACATCTAGTTGTTGTAATTCTAAATCAAGTAAAACAACTAATGCTAAGACAATCCGAACTAAAACAATTTTAACAACTAGTGAAAATATCTCATGAAAGTGAATTCCTGCTTTCTGAGGAAAACCTTTCTCGACCAGCCTCGCTTTATACCTGTCTTCTTTATCATCAACATTCCTTTTCAATTTGTAAACCCATTTACATCCTACATTTTTTCTGTCTTTAGGAAGTTCTACCAGGTCCCATGTGGCATTCTTGTCTAATGCCTTCATCTCATCCTTCATAGCTTCTTTCCACTTATCACAGTTAGAACCTTCTACAGCTTCTTGATAGCATAAAGGTTCATCATCATTAGCAGTTAAAGCAACTGAAGTAACATAGTCATCATACCTTTTAGGAGGATTTCTGATTCTCATGGACCTTCTTAAAGATGTTTCTGGTTCTTCCACAATTTGTTGATTGTTATCTATAGGAACTTCTTCATGATCTTCATCTGAAACTTGTTTTTATTTACTATCTTCAGAATTTGAACTGGTTTCAAACTGAATATGTTGAAACTTAGGTACATTTTCATGTTTCAATTTATTATCTGCATCTGGATTATCAAGTGAAGATTCATTGAATTTAACATCTCTGTTAATGATTATCTTGTGAGTAGTAGGATCCCACAACCTGTATCCCTTAATCCCATCACCATATCCAACAAAGATATATCTTTTTGATTTAGGATCTAATTTAGAATGCTGATGTTTTGGAATTAGAGCATATGCATCACAACCAAAAGCTTTTAGTTCAGAATAATCACAAGGATGACCTTTCCATACCTCTTGAGGAATTTTTCATCCTATTGCATTTGATGGTGATCGATTTATCAAATAAAAAGCCATAGATACTGCTTCTGTCCATAATTCCTTCCAAAAATTGGCGTTACATAGCATACTTCTTGCACTTTCTAAAAGAGTCATGTTCATGCGTTCAACAACTCCATTTTGTTGAGGAGTATATACATTAGTTCTATGTCTTTCGATCCCAACTTCATTGCAATAATTATCAAATGCCTTTGAATTAAACTCACCACCATTGTCAGTTCTTAAATATTTAATGGTTCTTCCAATGATATTTTCAACTAATGCTCTAAACTGCTTGAAAATTGTGAATACATCAGACTTTCTTTTTAACATGTAGACCCATACTTTCCTAGAGAAATTATCTATAAAAGATAAAAAATATGATGATCCTCCATATGAGGTTGTAGGAGAAGGACCCCAAACATCAAAATGGATATAATCAAGGATTCCTTTACTAGTATGTTTTCCAGTTTTAAATTTCTTCTTGCTTTGTTTTCCATATATACAATGTTTGCAGAAATCTAACTTTAAAAGACTTAAAACTAGGAAGTAACATACGATCAGATAATATTTTTAATCCTCTTTCACTCAAATGGCCCAATCGTTGATGCCATAGTCGAATAGAATCACTGTCGTTTTCAGATACAGTTGAAACATGATTTGAATTTGTTCTTCCTTTTAACTGAAAAAGATTTCCAACCTTCTTTGCTTTCATTACTAATAGGATTCCTTTGTAAATTTTCATTACTCCACCTTGAATAAATTTTTTATATCCATTTGTGTCTAACAATCCTAGAGAAATAAGATTTTTTCTGAGTTCAGGCACATGTCTTACATTAGTTAAGATTTTATTTGTCCCATCAAACATTTTAATCTGGATGCTTCCAATTCCCACAACATTACATGAGACATCATTGCCCATGTAAACTACTCCATAATTAATTGACTTATAAGATTTAAACCATTGTTTATGGATGCACATGTGATTGGACGCACTAGAATCTAATAGCCAATGTTGATCATGATTTGAAAGATTAACTGATAAAAATTCATCACTTATACCTGAACCCGATGCCGAACCTGAACCTGTATTTTTCGTGTTTGCTTCTTTATTTTCTGTTGAAGAGTCTTCTTTGGATGTTTGTTGTCTCTTCCAACAATCCTTCTTCAAATGTCCCGATTTGCCGCAAAACTAGCATTTTAGCTTACTCTTCTTCCCTTTCGATTTTGACCAAGAGTTGTTTTTCTGACTGAAGCTTATTTCTTTAGATCGACCTCTAACCATCATTGCTTCTAATGTAGAGGTTTCTAATTTTGACCTTTTCCTGGTTTCTTCAGAAAGCATAGCTCCAACAACATCATCAAATTCAAGGGTTTCTGATGAACTAAGACTTATAGAAGTAACACAATGATCCCATGACTTAGGCAGAGAACATAATAAAGTTACAACTTTATCTTCTGAATCAAATTTCACTTCTATGATATCTAACTAAACCAAGAGAGTATTAAAAGTATTCAAATGATTCGTTATTGTTGTACCTTCCTTCATGCGCAAGCTGTACAACTATCTTTTCAGAAGAATCCTATTGGTTAAGGATTTTGTCATGTACATTTTTTCTAGCTTTGTCCATAGACTAGCGAATGTTTTCTCTGACACGATGTTAAATAAAACATCGTCCGCCAAACACAATCATATGCTACTCAGTGCTCTGTCATCGATGTCACTCCATTCGTCATCTATCATGGCGAAAAGTTGTTTGGATTTTCCCAAAAGTGCCTTCGCCACACCTTGTTGTACGAGTAAATCGTGCATTTTGACATTCCAAATTTCGAATTTATTTCTCGCATTAAACTTCTCGATCTCAAACTAAGCACTTTGAGTTTTTTCCATATTTAACTTGACTTCTACTCTATGGATCCTTAATTGTGTTTTTAATCAAACTAACAATTTGATAAAATCCCCTTTTCAAACATGAAATTATTAATAATTGAATACCATGTTCAGGCTTCTCCACCATGATGCAATGGCAGCCGGAGGAAGATCGATCAACGTCGATCTACTCACGCATCCTAAGCCCAAGATTCTACTCTTGATTGATGTAGAGCATAAAGCAAATATAGCTGCTGAACTTTGAAGACGAGAGTGCCCTCCTTTCTGATTCTCAAAGCACTTTAGATTTATATTTCCTTTAAATTTGAAAAACCAGTGTTACGAATCCAAACCAGATGGGAACCTCATAAATTAATTAAAATAAATGGGATCAAGAACTATTAAATAACCATGAGATCTGATCATTAAAATAGAAGAATTTCGACCAAGAATTACTGAATAACCATATATCTAATCATTTTAATAGAAGCAGCAAATCATCTAGATGTTTGGCTATTAAAATTACCCAATTTAAAAAAAACATTCTCAATTTCTCGCTGTTCTCGTGATCCTCTTAACTCTCCGGACAAAGCTCATCAAAAAACAAATTCATCCAGCGGTCTTCACACAAGCTCGATCTGTAGTCTTAACGCAAGCTTGATCTACAAGCTCGATCTGCAAGCAGTCTTAACGCAAGCTCAATGACAGTTTTCATGCCTCGAAATCACACCCTCCTTAGCACACCGGTCAAGCTCAACGACAGTGGCTCCTCTCAAGTTACGCAAGCTCCAATACCAATTGTTAGAGTATACACAGCGGAAAACTAAAATCAATCACACACATAGCATAAAAACGAAGACAATATTTAACGTGGTTCACCCAACCAATCTGGGCTACATCCACCAAACATAGGTATCGGCTTTCTTATTAATCAATAGGAGATTAAAACAGCAGATTTCTCACATCTGCACTTCCTCTTCATCTCATCCCTCATATCTCATATGTTCTGCCTCTATAGGCTTACAATTTATAGATGTAGTGAAGAAACTACATAATAAATTCAATTGCATCCTATCACAACAAAATAGGATTAATTATCTCCTCTTCAAGATTTGATGCCATCAAATTAGCAACAAACAACTATCGTTGGCATTATCTACGAGATTTTTAGCCAAAAATAAAATACAAAATCTCAACAAATAGGTGACTATACATGTAAATGTGAAAATAAATTACAAATGTCCTTGTAATGAAAAGTGAAAAAATATATATATTTTTAATTTAGATTAATCTATTTTTCTGTTTTAAATATAACTAAACATTAAAAGAATTACACATATGGTAACATTATTAATATTATATTTACATGTTATTTATGAACTCCATATTAAGTAATTCAAGAAATTTTATATTAATATTATATTTACATGTTATCTATGTACTTTATATTAAAGATTGTTATTATTATCTAATTTTAGGGTCACGGCCAAGGCAAATACCAAATTAGTGTATGAGACCCCATTGTTTGTGGGATAAGGGACCCACCTCCACGCATCTATTTGATTACTAAGTTTACAAAGGCATACATACTCTAATTTGGATATTAAGTCTACAAAGGCATACATACTCTAATTTGAGTGCTAAGTCTACGAAGGCATACATACTCTACCCCTTCTGGTTTTGACCATTAGGCTCACTCAAGCTGTAATTGAAGAAATATTATATTAAATACTTTTTTAAAACTTCTAATTATTCCTCTCTTAACCGATGTAAAATTGAGGTGAAAATTAAAATAACTTATTAATAGCCAATATTGATTTATATTTTTGTTATTATTATTTTTAGTTTTTTAATGTAAAGATTATTTTATTATTTTTAAATGTAAATGACAACATTAACACACCTTTCAATGCAATAATAAAACTTTTATTTATTATTTAAAAAGTAAATCCATATTCAATTTTCAATTTTAAAAACTAAAACACTATCCAAAACAAAAACAAAAAAACATTTAGCATTTAATTTAAAACTAAAATTAAATGGTAACTAAAAACTTTCTTACTATAAAACTTTTTTAACTGTAAATGCACAAATTTGGAAATAAAAAATGAATTTTTTTAATCATATATCATTGAGGGCAATATTATACATTTTTTTCCACTTTTGACAACCCTTTATCCAAATAAGCCATTATACTATCCCTTCTCTTAGCAATGTAGAATTTAGATTTTTCTTAATATGTTTTTATGTGTAAAGTAAAATTTTCAACTTTGTAATAAAAAACAAAACAACTTTATTTTATCATATATCATTCAACAACAATATTATACATTGTTTTCAACTTTTGAGAAACATTCATCCAAATAATACATTATACTATCCTTTCTCTGAGCAACGTAGAATTCATTTTTTTCTTACTATGTTTTAATGTGCAAAGTAAAATTTTCAACTTTGCAATAAGTTTTTAATTTTATATTAGTGTAGTCTTGTTTTCCACTTTTGAAAACCTTTTATCTCAAATAAAACATCATATTACCCCTTTTCTTAGCAAAATAGAATTCATATTTTTCTTAATATATTTTTATTTGCAAAGTTAATTTTTCAAATTTTGTAATAAATTTTTTAATTGTATATTAGTGTACTCTAATTAATAGATAAAATGGTCTTTTTTTTATTTCATTTTAGTAAATTTTGTTAAAATGTGTACTTATATATTTTTAAAATCATAAGTTTAGGTTTTTTAATTTACATAGTTCAATTGCTCGGAGTTATTTCAAGGAGTTGAATCCATTAATGCATTCAAAAACACATTTTAAACAACAAGAAATTGCATTCTCATCCAAAATCATATCATGGAATTACGGAGAAAAATACCATTTTTGTACTAGTTAAACTAATCATTTTATATTTAAGCTTCTAATTTGATTATTACTTCACTTTTTATTAATATTTCATTACTTTTTATGTCGTAAGGTGTTCCTAGAATATGGTCGCTTTTGATTCTCTACCTATCGCTCCCATGGTACCTTGTGTGCCCAACCCACATAACCCCACAGTTGCTCGACACCTTACTTAAACCCACATAGTCTCATTGAAACTTTGAACCTTCCATAAGCAAGAAAATGAATCTTTTATGTAGGAAAATCCAGGTTCTCAACATAGAAAGTTCAACTAGATGGTGCATGATACATAAAAGGAAATGTAAGAGGGTTGATCACAGTTTCGACATTTATAGAACTTAGCAATGACCTCGGCATGCTATTTTTAAGTAGACATAAAAGATTAGGATGCAAAATTTAGTGTCAATATTGAAGTTCATTATAAACCATCCAATTTTTATTTTTTAGTCATCTATGTGAAGACGCCTTTTGGGAGAATATCTCTTGTTGGTGATGCCAAGGTAAGCTTGTTGCCACAATAGTCAAAATTTTCTTTTCAGCACACCTAGAATGAATGTGTTTTCCTTTGAAAGGGTCTTTTTTTTTTCACTTTTCGTTGGATCTACTGGACTCCATTTCAAATCTGTAATAATGGGAAATTTTATTATGTTTGGTATTTTGTGTGAGGGAAATGCCCTGTAATCAAAATTATCATTCAAAATGTATTTTTCCATGGTTGTCTCAAGATAATTCGTGCCCTGTGTGTCATCACAAGATGTTGATTGAGTATCCATAATATGATTGGGCTCAAGAAAGGGCATACCATGGCATAAGAGGAGGAGGTGATGACTTAGCAGTTGGGTTCACCACATGGAGGGTTCTGGGTAGAGGGTTTGTTGTGGTAAGGTTTTCTAGTGGAAGGCAGGGTATTGCAACACATGGGTCTCCAATGAATACACATGATAATGGATTTATTAGTCTAGATATAGGTAGAAGTGATAACATGTTAAGAAGATAAAATGGACCCATACAGTCTTCTGATGGTGAGAATAACCAGGGTAGGCGCATTCCTTTTTCATTTCTCTGGCCTTTCCACTCATGTAGCTCAAATTCAAAATCTCAAGGGTAAGTTTGTTGTTATTGTAGTCAAAATATGTTTTCTCGTGTTTTGAAAGAGTCTACACTTATCAAATTTCAACACAACTAGAACAAATGTATTTTCCATGGAAAGGGTATTTTTTTTGTTGCTTTTCATTGGATCTATTCGAATCCCTTTCAAATCTGTATTAATAAGAATTTTTATTATGTTTGTGAGTTTGTTGCTAAGAAAATTCCCTATACTCACATTTATCATTCATACTGTATTTTTCCTTGGTTGTCTCAACATAATTCCTACACTATGTGCTTACACGAGATTCCGATTGAGGATTCAGAATATGATCTGACTCGAGTAAGGATAAACCATTGTGAAGTAGGATGAGGTGATGACTTAGCAGTTGGGATGACCATATGGAGGCTTTCGGTCAGAGGGTTTTTGGTGGGGAGGTTTTTTGGTGGAAGGCATGGTATTCCAAGACATCGGTCTCCAATGAATACACATGGAAATGGAGTTATTAGTCCAGATATAGGTAGCAGGAGTGGTAAATCATGAAGAAGAGAAAATGGACACAATGGTCTTTGATGGTGAGAATAACAATGTTAGGTGCAATCCTTTTTCCTTTATTTGTACCTTCCACTCATGTAACTCAAATTCAGAATACCATACTACCTAATAAAACATCATATCCAACTCTACTAGTGATCATAATAATTCAGGGTGATGAGTGAGTTGCCATTTTGAAGATGGCAGTGGCCCCATGTATATTCAAGTTTTTTCTTTATTCCTTTTAATTTGTTTCCCCCATGCAACATGGTGCAAGCTTATAATTTTTCCAAAGAATGTGGATTAAAAAATGTGAAGCAGAAATTGAAAACTATTTGCTTGAAGCAAATAAGGTATAAAAATGACATGTAGAGTTCTTTTTTTTTTGTTTTTATTTTTTATCGCGTATTAGACATTTTGTTCAAGTAACTTAATTGTATTTGTTTTTTTTTTCCTAAATTGCAGGCATGGTTTGTAGAAAATTGGGGCAATACCTTTGAATTTGTACATTTGTATGAAAAGTTAGTAAAAGAGAAATCAATCATAGGAAATCAGTAGGATTATTTATGGGAGTTAATATGGAAGACTTGGGAAATATAACTAATTTTTGGGGTGAATTACATGCACGAATGACCAAACCAACAAGGAAGTCACCAATAAACTGGTATTTTCTTTGGATCATCCATGATTCAATTCAATTAGCAATACATAATGGAAAAAATATAATTCATTTTTCAGTTACACTTTATAGTTTGATTCTCTGGTTTGTGGCTTTGTCTTAATTTTTGGATTTTTCTCCATGGTTTGTTTTGATAGATATTTGTATGTATAAATAACATGATTTAAGGTGACGAAATCACTTGATCATGTGTGAAAAATGTATGTATACATATACAATTTCAGAACTGGAAATAAACAGACATACATGTGTATACGATGTGTGAGAAGTATTGTAATGAAATGACACCAACGAATATCGCAAAGTAAAAATTTCATTAAGTTAAGCATGTATCACCATACTTTAGTGACTCTTACACTCAATTTTTACTCTCAGTTCAGGGGATTCCCTTCTTTTTGGTGAATAAACCATTTTTTTGCATTACATTCTAGTGTCTTGAATCACAACCCATATTTTTTGCATTGCCATATGGTATGTTCAAGATTATTGCTCATGGTATTTTATTCTTTTTTCACATTATTCATGTGCCCATTTTAGACAAATTTGGGTCAATCATGGTCTTTTGGTTCCATAATATGAATTGCACTAGCGTATGGAAATTTACAAACCCATGTATTGTTAGACATAATGAAATATTGAAAATTTAAAAAGAAAATATTCATCCCACTTTCAAGTGGACAAACTTCACACTTGAACAATATGAAAAAGTCATAATTTCTCTTCGAGGTAATAACTAATTGGATGCCACCAAGTTGAAGACAAGATTTCCACAGTTGTTGTCAATAAAATATTAAGGTCAAGATTCTTTGAGCCCAACCATAATAAAAAGTTAACCAATGGAGTTTATTCCTTGCTTAAGATCATTTTTTTTTTTGTAGTAGAATTTTCCTCTGCTTAGGTAGAAGAAACATCCACATGCTTAATTGGGGGGGCATTCACCAGGTCATCGAGTACTTTATTAATTTTAGCACACAAATGGAGGAGCTTATTAGGTAGGTTATTCTAGATATATTATACTATTTTTGTTTTGATTAGTTCACCAACATAGCAACTACCTAACTAGTATATTTTAGATATATTCTACTATTGAGAATATATTCATATTTGACAAGACTTATCTTCTTGTATGAAAGAAGTTCTCACATTTTTATAAAATAAATTGTGCATTAATGAACTTTTCAGCGATTCCTTTCTTTGTGAAAAGTACCTACGTTGGATGGAGAAAATTTTAAATTCAAATAATATCACCCTAAGATTAATTTATCTCAATTTCATAATTCAATAGCCTTTTTAAGCTCACTAGAATACATTAGTTTTTTTAAAGAAAATCAGTCTTGTTGGTTAAATTGTGTCTACGAAACTACACATCATCTGCATATCAGTATTATCTAAAGGGATGTCTGATTTGGATGTATGTTTTGTAATTTGGCTCTATTATCTTTAGTAATGGTAAGAACAAAATTTTAAGAAATTCTATTTGGATAAATCACTTGAGCTATGATTCCCCCTTTTTTCCCTATATTGTAGAGAATTTCCATCTTGTAGCTGATTGTAGGTCAACATTTTGTGTTACAGAATCATCCTAACATGAATTTTGTTGTTTACAATACTCATGGATATTAGCTCCCCAAAACTCATCGTCTTCTATTTTCCTCCTCATATGATACATATTATTCTTAATTTTGAATGGCTTGGAAGACTTAATTGAATTGATTCTCATTGGGTGGGAAATTTTCTTCTTCAAAGACTGATAAAGCCTGCACCTTCCATGAAAACATGGCACTTGTATTTTATTGAATATTTATTGTATAACATGTGCTCTTACCCCTATCACAATTTAAATTACATCCTATCTACTTAACTTGTTTGATCCTTGGAAAAGGAGAGGAAGGATGACTCCATAATTCGGGCATTTCATTGAAATTTTACTCTAGCATCCTGGTTATTTGAATTGGTACATTTGTATGAAAATTTAGTAAACATAAATAAATCATAGGAAATTAGTAGGAGTTTTCATGGGAGTTAATATGGAAGACTTGGGAAATTTAACTTATTTTTGTGTGAATTACAAATACCAATGAACAAACCAACGAGGAAGTCACCATTAAAATGATAATTTCTTTGCATCATCCACGATTCAATTCAATTCAATTAGCAGTACATAATGATCAAAATATAATTCAGATTTTAGCTACTATTTACAATTTGATTATCTCATTTGCGACTTTGTTTTAATGTTTGGATTTTTCTTCAGGGTTTCTTTGTTGTTGGATATTTATATGTATAAATAACAATATTTAAAATGATGAAATCACCTAATCATGTGTGAAGCCCCTATGCATACATATACAATTTGAGAAATGGTAATAAACAAGTGTACATGTGGATACAATATGTGAGAAGTAATGTAAATAAAGAAGGACAAAGATGGAGATTAGAGAGTAATAATTTCCTTCAGTTAAGCATGAAAAGTAATAATTAACTAGATGCCACTAAGTTGAAGATGGAATTTCCATAGTTGTTGTTAATAAAAGATTAAGATGAATAATATTTAAGCCCAACAGGAAGCAAAAGTTATCCAATGGAGTTTATTCCTTTCATAAGATCAATTTTTCATTTGTTGTAGTAGATTTTTTCTTTGCTTAGGGAGGAAAAACATCCATATGCTTAATTGGGGCACGATCCACAAGGTCATCTAGAACTTTATTATTTTAGCTAACAAATGGAGGAGATTATTAGGTAAGTTCTTAGGTCATTTCATGGGATCTATGTCATGCTTTTTCATTCTACAAACACTTACTAAGTCGAGCATAGATTCATTGTAGTAGTAAAAAATTTAGGATATATTCTGGTTAGCTAGCCATTGCAATATCCAAGGCTATTAACAGATAATTCATATAAGAAAATCCCTATTGTGACATGTTCATGTGTCATAGCACTTACATTGCAGCAAATCTCTCTTGTTTAACATTGGATTTGAAGACCTTATTGAATAACATTAAGATTTATCTCACTCAAATTGCAACACATCACATATGTTTTCATCTATGCTCTTCCTTCATATGATATCAACTTAAGGCTTTTCCTTTTGCAACATTTGGTGCAATTGCTAGTTATGTAATTTATAAAAAAATATCTTTAGTCTCTTTTTATTTGTTTTGATAATGGTAAAATAAGATTGAAAAACGGATAAATAATATTATTTATGTGATTTTCATTTTACATTTGTTAAATAATAATTCTAATATAAAACAAAATATTATTAAATAAATGCAAATTTTTTTAATGAAAAATACCCATTTAACATTAGCTTTAAAAAGAGAAATGTATTATAAAAACATTAATAACAACTAATTAGTTTTTAATAATATGTGGTTTATATATTTTTATGTTATGTTTTAATATTTGAAAAGTAATAAAAAATTATTCCACATATTTTTGAATGACCTTTTAAATCACAATGTTATTTATTAATCACAATTATACGAAGTGTAATACATTTTATTTAAAAAAATAAAAAATAAAAATAAAAATAAAATAAAAAATAAAAACTAAAAACTTTCATATTCCCGATAATATAAGAACCACCACTTTGTAACAATGTTACTACCTTTGTATTTTATGCATGGAGTTGATATAAAAAAAATACATCTATACAAAAGAACAAACCCATTGACATTGCCACTGCTTAATTCTTATTTAACAATCGCTGAAGGCAGCGGTAGTCCTCGCCGGCCGGCCATGTCAAAGGAGAAATTGGGCATCCCCAAAGGAAAATGTACTAAGCGAATGCTCAATACCAGACCACTGAATTTCAGAAAATCACTTGCAAAAGTGACATTAAAAAACCTGCAATTGTTGTAATCAGTGCATTATTTCATACATTGAAAGCCCCAAATACCTAACTCTAAATATCAACTAATATTGCAAGCTTATTCGAGAAAGGAACAAGGAATTACTTAGATTCACGTCATCCTCATGAAACTTAAAAAATTTGTGGTCTTTGCTGGATTAAAAGCAACTTGGTACTATTACTTAACCAGTAAGTTTGCTTTATGAGCCCATGTTGGAAACATAATGACCAGTTCTAGTATTAAATTGACTTATCAAGGCATAACATAAGTATTATGATAAGGTAAACAGTAAAATTATCAGGATTGCTTTGCATTACTTTTACCAGTCTTGAATTTTGAGTTAGTGCCTTCTACTAAGCAGGAGTGAGTTATAAAAATAGTCAAGTAACATATTACCAAGCCTTGCGAGTAGTAATGAAGAATAAAAAAACGAACATGTTATACTTAATAATAATAATAAAAACATGTTATATTTATAGTTATTTTAAAAATGAACCTGTTATATTTATAATTATTTTTATTGTTATTTTTTTTTAAGAATGAGAGAAAAATATATATTAATTTATATTGTATATGGTATATTTTTTATTTAATAATTTTTTTATAATGAAGAATTAAAAAATGAACATGTTATACTTAATAAAAAAATGAACCTGTTATATTTATTGGTAGTTTTCCTGATGCAATAATGCTGAAAGGCAGCCCCAATGGAGGGATGGTCAACAACTGCGTGGTCATGTCAGCATTTCTCTTTGATCAACCCCGTTCTTCACTCCACATGGTCTATTTTCTTTTTCTTTGAATTTATTTGTCAATTTCAGAGAAATTGACAAACAAACATATACACTACCTTCTAATGTTATATTATATCTTTCGACTTGATATTTCACCTCCACCCTTATAACCAAAGCTATAACTTCGTATTAATACGATGCCTTTTAAATCAAACGACTTTACAACAGACCTTTGGTTCGGGGCCACATATATAAACGATTGTCCAATCAACTGCTCGTGGCGTACCTTAATTAACCTCCGGGCTCATTCATTAGACTTCGCACATCTTCGGCAAATAGTCACCGTCCGATCGCCTTTGCCCAGATCAACGGCCTGCGTGCATTTCGCTCGGCGTCCAACGTCGATCTTTAACGCGCGGGGAACAGGTTAACAGGTGGTTTTGCGGAGGTACACCTTGCCACGCGTCGATTCCTGTATGGAATCGCTCCAATTCGGAAAATACCACCTACGCCGCGAAAGCGGTGCGAAGGAACCCAGAAACTGCTCGTGGTTTTTCTACAGTACTTTACCAAGGTAAATGGGTCGGTTGTGTTATCCTTCGTCCGCCTTAACTTAGGTTTTCGTCCCGGGTTGAGAATTCTGATTATCCACAACGAATGTATTTCTTTCGAAACCAAAGCAACTTTTGTTATAAGAAAAAGGGTTAAATGACCACGACTTCACACATAGACCTCGCCTGCGGCGGGATAATTTCACAGGGTTATCCAACGATTCACAGGAATTCAAGACAGGGAACGGAATTTCAAATACACAATTGCCTCGTAATCAAACAAATCTCCACACAATTAACATTTCCAGGCAAGTAGACAACCAACAGGACTGAAATTCATTCAATTGGAAGCAATCGGCAATGCACAAATTTTTATTGCGGAATCTCTATTCTATTATCCTTCTCCTCCTCTATCCATCCGAAGGATACAATTATATACATTACAGAGAGACTGTTCGGTTCCTCAGTAAGGACTGTTTTGGAAAATCAACAGTCTAACTACAATAATTCAATTAACTGAAATATGACAGCTAGGCTAACTGAGCTATTCGACTTCCTATGACTCTAATTAATTTAAATAATACAATCAGCTAAGGTGTTGACACCTAGCTGTAACAATTCGAATGTTTTCAAACCCTCCTAGCCACAACATGTGGACAAAAATCCTACATTGCTAGCTAGTGTCCAATGCCCCTGCATCAGACTCCTGAGGGCAATTTTCTTCATGGGCTCCTGTCCATGAGCTCCTCCACTGATCTGCCTATCTTCTGCAACATTTCTTCAGTCATCCAAGTAGCATCTTCCTCTGGCTTGTCCTTCCATTTGATCAAGTACTGAAAGTACTCTTGGCCTCTGGTCCTTCTGAACACTCTCTTGTCCAATATCTTCTCTGGTTGCAATGGCTGTGCTGGAGGTAGCTGTTCTTTCCACTCAATTTGTTCCTTGTCTGCTGATCTTTCTTCTGCACCATCATCTTCATACTTGTACAAATCTGCAACATTAAAAATAGGAGATATTCCAACATCAGGAGGTAATTCAATCTCATAAGCATTTGCAGAAAACTTTCTAAGTATCTTGCATGGCCCAATCTTTTTGAACTTCAGTTTATTATACTGTTTCTTTGGGAATCTCTCCTTTCTCAAGTGTGCCAAAACCAAGTCTCCTACATCAAATTGAACTTCTTTTGTGCTCAAGTCTGCTCTGGTTTTATATTTGATGTTGCTGCCTTGTAGTTGTTGTTTCACTTGTTCATGTATGGCCTGGATCTCTGAAGCAAATTCCTCACCATTTGCACTCCTTAGCTCTGCTCTTCCCATGTTTCTTAACTCCGATATTCCTCTGGGGTGCATTCCATAAACAATATGGAATGGACTCTGTCCTGTGCTCCTGTTTGGTGAATCATTATATGCATATTCTGCCTGGGGAAAAATATGATCCCACTGCTTGGGATTCTCTCCTGCAAGACTTCTCAATAAATTTCCCAGACTCCTATTCACTACCTCAGTCTTTCCATCAGTCTGGGGATGATAAGTTGAGCTGAAACTCAATTTTGTGCCAAGTTTCTTCCACAGTGTCCTCCAAAAGTGCCCCACAAATCTGGTGTCTCTGTCTGAAACAATGCTCCTGGGTAACCCATGCAATCTAACAACTTCTTTGAAAAACAAGATAGCAACATGGGTGGCATCACTAGTTTTATAACATGGAATAAAATGTGCCATTTTGGAGAATCTGTCCACCACAACATAGACTGCATCATTCCCTCTCTGAGTCTTGGGCAATCCTAGAACAAAATCCATACTCACCATGTCCCAAGGCCTATCTGGAATAGGCAAGGGAGTGTACAATCCTGCATTCTGGCTCCTTCCTTTAGCATACTAACAGATTTTGCAATTCTTCACAAACTTGTCTACTTCTGCTCTCATCTTGGGCCAGCAATAAAAGTGACTTAGTTGCTCATAAGTCTTATCAGTACCAAAGTGTCCAGCAAGTCCACCACTATGTTTCTCTTTGATCAAATTTTCTCTCATGGAACATTTTGGTACACACAGTTGGTTCTTTCTGAATAACAAATCTTCCTGCAGAAAATAATCCAGCCACTGGCTTCTATCTGTTAAAATAGGGTTACTACATGCCTCAAATGCATCTTTAAAATCTGGATCTGTTTTATACAATTCCTTGAGAAAATCAAATCCTGAAACTTCAAAATTAGTTTGTTGAACAAGCAAGTGTCTCCTACTCAAAGCATCAACTACTTTATTGGCTTGGCCACTTATATGTTTAAAAAAAAAATTAAAACCTTGGAGATACTCAACCCATTTAGCATGCTTATGTTTCAACTTGGGCTGCTGTATAATATACTGCAAAGCATGATTGTCAGAATATAACACAAAATTCCCTGACATCAAGTAATGTCTCCACTTCTTCGAAATGTTCTAACAATTGCATAGAATTCTCTCATATAAGAGGAATACTTTCTTCTCGTATCATTCAACTTTTCAATCGAAATAGGCTACAAGCCTATCATCCCGACTCAACACACCTCCAATGGCTTCTCCACCGGCATCACATTTTACTTGAAATGGTTTAGTAAAATCAAAGTAATCAAAATGTGCTTTTCTCGTTATCTTTTGCTTTAATAGCTTAAAACTTCTTTTCTCGCTTTCCGTTGTATCTCCACTTAAATGGTTGTTTTCTCTCTTTATGGTCTCACCATGGATGCATTAATCTTACTGAAGTTTCTTATAAACTTTCTGTAGAAACTGGCAAGCCCATGGAAACTTCTTACCTCAAAGACATTCTTGGGTGAAGGCCACTCCAGAATTGCCTTAACCTTTTCTGGGTCCATCTTCAATCCTTCTGCAGAAACAACAAAGCCCAAATACACCAACTCTTCCTTCATGAATGAGCATTTCTTCAAATTTATTAGCAATTTCTCTTGGTGTAGCTTCTTCAAGACATGATTAAGATGCCTTAAATGTTCTTCTTTAGTTCTGCTGAAAACTAATATATCATCTAAATATACTATCACAAATTTCCCAATAAATTCTTTCAATACTTCATTCATAAGTCTCATAGAAGTGCTTGGTGCATTTGACAACCCAAAAGGCATTACCATCCATTCATACAGTCCTTCATTTGTTTTAAAGGAAGTTTTCCACTCATCACCCTCTCTTATTCTAATCTGATGGTATCCACTCTTCAAATATATCTTTGAGAAACATTTAGCACCACTCAAACAAATTCATTAAATATTCACCGGGTAAGGACCAGACTGGACAGGATCTTATTGATTGCTTTGGAATCAGTACACATCCTCCAACCTCCATCTTTCTTTGCGCTCAATACTGCTGGTACTGCACATGGACTCAGGCTTTCTCTGATCGACCCCTTGTCCACCAACTCCTGTACTTGTCTCCTGATTTCCTCATTTTCCTTGGGAGTCATTCTGTACACTGCCTTATTTGGAAGATTTGAACCAGGGATAAAATATATCTGATGGCTGATCTTTCTCACAGGTGGCATCTCATCAGGTAAATCATCCACAACAATGTCACAGTAATCATCTAACATCTCTTGGATTTCTACTGGTAAATCAGAAATCTTTGTAGAAGTAAGAACTAATTTAGGCTTGCAAATCAAAGAAAAGCTGTCTTCTTCATTTTCTATCCGTCGGCAGAGAGTTCCTTCCCGCTCAAAGAACAAGGTCTTTGGATCAATCACTCTGCTGGATGGCTCTCCTTCTTCCATGGGTATCAATGTATGATGTACCCCATCTTTGAAGAACTTGTAAGTGTTCTTCTTGCCATCATGCACTGCTGCTCTGTCAAACTACCAAGGTCTACCCAGCAGTATATGACACACATCCATGGGCATTACATCACACAAAACTTTGTCCTTGTATTTGCCCATTTGCATCTCTATCTCGCACTGTTCTTTCACAACTAGCTGGTGCCCTTTATGCAGCCAGGACACCCTGTAGGGAGTTGGATGCTCCCTTGTCTTTAGCTTCAACTTTTCTATTACCTCAGTGGAAACTAGATTGTCTGTGCTGCCACTATCAATGACTAGCTGGCAGCATTTCCCTTGGACTTTGCAGATGCTCCTAAACAAAGTCTTCCTTTGTGCAGTGACTTCTTTAGCTTGCTTCAACAGGACCTTATTTACCACCAAGGATTCTCCCCTCTCTGGAAGAATTTCTTCTCCAATTTCTGCCTCTTCTCCAGCCTGGGAAACAGCATTCCTTGGACCAGCACCCACATTCTCTAGACATTCATAGTGCTTGTGTCCCACCTGCTGACATCTATAACACCTCAATTCTATACCTCTTCCTCTGTCTCCTCTTCCTCTTCCTCTGTAAGAACCCCTTCTACCCTTTGCATCTTCCTCTGTAGATGCATTCTGAGGTGAGCTACTATCAGCTCCATTCCTAGGTGTAGGCTTTCCTCTACCACCCTGGCTTCCCTTCCCACGGAAATTACCTCTCTTCTTGGCAGATTGTTTCCTCATGAGTTTCTCCTCTGCTTTCAAGGCCATCTGATAGGCCTCTTCCACTATCTTAGGAGACAGAAGACCAATCTCATCTTGGATCTTCAGTCTGAGACCATTTACATATCTGGCAGTCTTCTCTGGTGTGTCTTGAAATTTCCCAGCTCTTATGCTCACTCTGTAGAATTCCTCTGTGTATTCCTTTACTGTCAGAAACCTCTGTCTCAGGTTCTGCATTTGTTTATACAATGTCAACTGGTAATCACTAGGCAAGAATTTACCTTTTAATTTAGCCATCATTCTGGTCCAGCTCTTGATAGGTTTCTTGCCAACTCTCCTCCTTTCTTCCTGCACTCCATCCCACCAAATTGCAGCATGTCCTTTCAGCTTTGTCACTGCAAACTTGACCTTTTTATCTTCTCTTATTTCTTCATAATCGAAGCACTTTTTCAATTCATTTATCCATTCCACCAGCTCCTCTGGATTCAGTCCCCCTGCATAACTCGACACTTCAATTCTGGGCTTAACTGCAGACCCCAGAACAGTTCTGAGGAGCCTCAAGTCAGGAGGAATTTCGACATTTTCTTCAGCTTCTTCTACCTCAGGTTCACTGGTGTCCTCAGGATCTCTGGTCTGTCTTCGCTCCACGGCATCCATCCTGGCCTCGACCCTCTGCAACATCTCCAACACCTCTGCGTTGGCTACAGGTCTCCTTCTGCCAGCACCTCTACCAACTCGGATTGCCATGTCAGCAAAACAACTTCAGACTCCCTCTGATACCACAAATGATGCAATAACGCTGAAAGGCAGCCCCAATGGAGGGATGGTCAACAACTGTGTGGTCTTGCCAGCATTTCTCTTTGATCAACCACGTTCTTCACTCCACGTGGTCTATTTTCTTTTTCTCTGAATTTATTTGTTAATTTCATAGAAATTGACAAACAAACATATACACTACCTTCTAATGTTATATTATATCTTTCGACTTGATATTTCACCTCCGCCCTTATAACCAAAGCTATAACTTCGTATTAATACGCTGCCTTTTAAATCAAACGACTTTACAACAGACCTTTGGTTCGAGCCCACATATATAAACGATTGTCCAATCAACTGCTCGTGGCGTACCTTAATTAACCTTCGGGCTCGTTCATTAGACTTCACACATCTTCGGCAAATAGTCACCGTCTGATCGCCTTTGCCCAGATCAACGGCCTGCGTGCATTTCACTCGGCGTCCAACGTTGATCTTTAACGCGGGGAACAGGTTAACGATTGGTTTTGCGGAGGTACACCTTGCCACACGTCGATTCCTGTATGGAATCGCTCCAATTCGGAAAATACCACCTATGTCGCGAAAGCGGTGCGAAGGAACCCAGAAACTGCTCGTGGTTTTTCTACAGTACTTTACCAAGGTAAATGGGTCGGTTGCGTTATCCTTCGTCCGCCTTAACTCAGGTTTTTGTCCCGGGTTGAAAATTCTGATTATCCACAACGAATGTATTTCTTTCGAAACCAAAGCAACTTCTATTATAAGAAAAAGGGTTAAATGACCACGACTTCATGCAGAGACCTCGCCTGCAGCGGGATAATTTCACAGGGTTATCCAACGATTCATAGGAATTCAAGATAGGGAACGGAATTCCAAATACACCATTGCCTCGTAATCAAACGAATCTCCACACAATTAACATTTCCAGACAAGTAGACAACCAACAGGACTGAAATTCATTCAATTGGAAGCAATCGGAAATGCACAAAGTTTTATTGCGGAATCTCTATTATATTCTCCTTCTCCCCCTCTATACATCCGAAGGATACAATTATATACATTACAGAGAGACTGTTCGGTTCCTCAGTGAGGACCGTTTTGGAAAATCAACAGTCTAACTACAATAATTCAATTAACTGAAATATGACAGCTAGGCTAACTGAGCTATTCGACTTCCTATGACTCTAATTAATTTAAATAATACAATCAGCTAAGGTGTTGACACCTAACTGTAACAATTCGAATGTTTTCAAACCCTCCTAGCCACAACATGTGGACAAAACTCCTACATTGCTGGCTAGTGTCCAATGCCCCTGCATCATTTCCTGATTGAAAGAAAAATATATATTTTTTTTTATTTTTTTTTTTACATTTTTAATATAATATATATTTTTTATTTAATTTTTTTATATTAAATTAAAAAAATTACACAATTTCAGGTGAAAATATCTTTAAAACATTTTTACAAGTAATTTGTGTAAATTAAAAAAATATTATTCAAGAAGCCATAGCCATACATAATATCTATATCGGTAATTTCTGTAAATTAGAAATATGCTTATTAAAGAAGTCTATGTCAAACCTTGATCATGTACTAGTGTCATATGCACCTTACTTACTGTTGTAGGTGCAACCAAGATGGATGCAATTTCCATCTCTCCTATGGAGAACGCAGCACAACCACAACAAATTATTGCCTTTATGTAAACCTATGATAGATTGAAGGGTTGAATCGTGGAGGCACTAACTGTGGTACTACACTCGGTTGGTCTCTTCTCTTTTGTATGAAATTGTATTCATGTTTGTACACCATCTTCTCTTTCTTTTCTCCATTTTAGACTTGATATCTTAAGACTTGTGACATCTGGCTTAAGTGCCAACTAATGGTTATGATATGTTATGTTAAGAAACTAAAACATTTATTTTTTCTTGAGAAATATTACTTTATTAACAGAAATTAATTTTGTTTGATTAAATAAAAAATTAGTTATGGAAAGAGGTTCCCTAAAAAAGTAAAAGTTTGATGGTAAAACTATTCCAAGAACTGGGAAGTGGTTGAACAGAAAAAAGTTCAGACAATTACCATTTCCTCTGATGATAAAAGTACATCCTAGTGAGCAAGAGGGGTTCTGTTCAGTAACGGAGGAGAGGAGAGGAACTAGAGTGAAGAATTCCTGAGATGGTGGTGACCTGTGGAATTACTCAGATTCCTGAAATTCCTGGAACAGAAGACTGGACTTTGGGTCTCGAGGTCTCATAGGTCTTTTCCGGAATCCTCTATCAACTCACTTAACTCAGGTGTGGAGAACGAGGGAGAGACGAGGACGTAATCGCCTCTCTCAAGGTAGGGAGGACAACATCAACATAATCTGGGAAGACAGATAAGTAAGACAAGACTTTGGAAAAGAAGTGAGTTTTGGTTTGTGATTGTGTAGATTAGATGTAAATTATTTGTCTCCAACTGTTATTATGTCTCTCTGTATTTCTCTTTAAATATATTGGAGAGTTAGACAAAACTTTAGAATGCACAGAAAAAGTGGAAAAATAAGAGAAACATTGGATTAAACTATAACAAAGAGGAAATAAATCTATAAAATGCTCTTTCAACAACTAAAAAACAGAGAACTGTTAGTTTAGTGCTTCCGAGACGAAAGCTCTGAGCTGGTCGTTCTCTGCATCTATGATAGACACGGACAGAATGGTCCGGACATTCATCTTGGCTGATGAAAAAGTAAATTCAAAAATATAACCAAACCAGAAAGAAGAAATCTGTGAATAACGGATGAAAATACCAAAATCTTAGTGAAAACTCTAGTTAACCGATGGTCGAATAGAGTATTGTACAGATATTGTTAATGCAGCAAACAAAGTGGTGTGTAGAGTTACTTGAAACTCAAACTGTTACAATCATTACTATTATTATTGAAAAAATTATTATTAATATTGAAATATATACGGGTATATGAAAGAAAGAACAATGGAAGTTGTAAATACCACAATTGTTTGCATACAAAAATAAAAGTAAACTGAGTTCTAGAAAGAATGTACAGTAGTATTATTATTGAAAAAATTGCGAAAAGAACATAGAACAGAACACCTGAAGGAAGAGAAAAATTGTGTATCAACACTGTAATCCAAAATATATATTTACATAAACAAGAGGGGATGGGTTCGCTCCTCCCAAAAGGGGGTAGGGCCGAAACAAGAAATTAAAAACCCAAGATATACAAGCACGGTGATACAAAACCCAACCACCAAGAGAAAAAAAATGCATATATATTTATATATAGAAGAAAATGTATAAGTTCAATTGTTTGTACAAAAGTCCCCAATAAATTACAAATTGGGCAAAGCCAAGAAATTCCTGTAAGAGTGAATTTATAAGTAAAGCACTATAGTAAAAACTCGAGCCTTGAAGTTGCAATAGGGTTCATGGTAACCGGACAACCCTGGTCATAACCTACAGCAGAGAGGGATACCTGGCAAAGCATGAAAAATAAATCACAAAAGAACTAGAACAGGTTTTCTTAAGGAAGCCCCAATATAGTGTTGGCCATGGAGGTTACCTGTGTGTTGGGGTTCCCATGTTTTGGCCAGATTGGCAGGACCAAAAGATGAGACAACATCATAACCACTTTTTTTCAATATGTTCCCTGGGGTTCTTATAGGAGAAGAGGAAGAAACAGAAGTAGGTGAACAATTAAATGAGTCTCATTAATACAGAATGGTGGAGGAAGCTGAGCCCATTCTGCTTAATGGATATATGCAGCGCTGTGTGTATTCTGTAGACTGTTTGGTAGCCTTTGTCAGGTCGAGATTGGCCTCTGATATGTTCTTCAAGTCCTTATGGCATCTGGAGCTCTGTGCTGCCTTCTGGAATAAATGAACTGGCTGAAAGATCTGCAGGGCTGCTCCATACCTCCATAACTGCTACCTGACTGTCTTAAATGAGCTTCAGTCGGTGTAATTAATCGTTTTAGGGCTCGAGGAGGCATGGAGATTTCTTGTAGGAAGGTGTACGTTTGGAGAAGAGTACCCTGCTGATATTAAACACAGATAAGACTTTAACAATGTGCTTGGATATTCAAACTGCGCCTTTTCCTTTGAATGCAGGATTATAATTGTTAATCTTCAATTAACCGGCTTGAATCCCTCAAATCCATCTCTGTTGTTTCGTTTGGCTGCTGAACTGGCCTCTCTGTGCTAACTGAACAGTCAAACAAAACTATTACAAACTCAGGCAGTGGTGGTGGAGAAATGCTTTGGAGGCCCGTGGTGGAAAGGCAGTGGCGACTGTGGAAACGGCGAACACATGGAACAATGGCGGAGGATGCCTTTAGTGCTAAACACTAAGGTTTAATCGTTGCCCGAGCTACAAAGGGGAAAGGTCAAACACATGAAATGCATTCGAAATGGCGGGACCCGGTCATGGCGGAGGGCGATTCGTTAAACTTTAATGCAAAATGCAAAGGTTTAACTAACGGAGGAAATACAAAGGAAATGAACAAAATGCAATGAGGGGAGCCGTGGATGTGGGACCCGAGGGTCTGATCGCAAAATCGAAAATGGAGAAAGTGCGACGGCGGAAATCAGCACCAAACAGAAACTGCGCTTTGCGCTCTGTGACGGAGAGGAAATGCGATGGGGAAAATGCGATGGGCGGAAAGACTGTATGGTGGGCCCAAGCTGGATCGCAAAATCGCAAATAGAGAAAGTGCGATGGGAGAAAATGCGACCGGTGAAAAGTGCGATTAGGAAAATGCGACGGAGAAATATGCGATCGGGCGGGGTTGTGATGGGTGTAAAAATGCGATGGCGCGATCAGACGTTCGCATCGCAAATATTTGCGATGGATCTAACGAGTATAACACACGAAAATGTGCTCTACGATAGATGCGATATGTGATGCGCGCCTAAGGCTTTAAGCGCTTGGTCATGGGTAAGGGTTACGTGGGGACGGGGCTGGCGGAAAAGGGGCTAAGCCTTAGTATAAGGTCGGAAGTGGGTTTGGCCCATTCCAATGTGATTTAAAGGTTAGAAAGGGGAACGATAAAGGAATAAAGGGGAATGATGGCCAACAAAGGGTAAGGGAAGAAATTAAAGGGAATTCGAAAAGGTAAGAAGGGAAATAGAAGGGGAAACAAGTAGAAGCTAAGTGGGGGTTGAAATAAGAGGGAAAAGGGGGCCTTTGGGCATTTCTTCACAAACAGAGAGGCTTTATAATAGGAATCAGCAGATGGGAATTTATCAAAGGATAAAAGACACATGGAGGCTTCAAGGAGACTATGTTTTCAGAGGAAATGCATTCCTTGAAGGCTCAAAAACAATTTAGCCCCCGTTTGCTTGCCAAAAAATTTATAGGGGGGGGCTAACACTGTGCATGACGACAAGTTGGGAAAAAATGTCAAAAACTAAAAGGAAGCCGTGACAATCTTTAAATAAGCTTAGTAAATAGAAAGTCGAATGGCGAGAACCAATACCTATGGAAATTGTTTTGTGGAATCCGCAAGCTAAAACCTATAAGTGGGCCACGAAGAATAGGGCCAACACTTTGCTGGCACATGAAGACATTGGAAACGTGAATTTAACTATCATATACACCTCTAACCTTCCCAGCTTACCTGTAAGCGTCATAGGAAGGTGCAACATAGTAGCTGAGATGTTCAAACCTAGGAGAGGAAATGGAACCATCGAAGTTGACATGGAAGGTGACAACAAACATTAAGAGAGGATAATAATCGAAGAAAACTGAAAAGAAAACTATTTGAATGGCGAATGGAAAAGAAAACTAAAACAAAAACTCTATGATGGATTATTATAGCCAAGATTTCTTAAACAAAAGAAAACAGTGAAACACACTGCATAGAGAAGCTTACCGTCCATAGGCTAGTTGGTTGAAAAACTCATCGTTTACCATGAGTTCCAAAAATGGGAGAAAGGTGAGCCAGGGGAGAGACCTTAACCCTTATGCAGCAACATGTATTACATTTGATTTTAATCATAGTACCGTACTACTCTTTGTGAGACATGGAAGGTGAATAATTTGTACATTGCATAATGTGAAAGTGCTTATAGTTAAATGTAAAAGTGTATACAGTTTGATGTAAAAGTGTGAATAGCTTAACGTAAAAGGTAAAGTTAAATTTTTTGATATATGTGTGGTAGTATGTTACAAGTGGTATCAGAGCAGCATTCGTACGGTGGGACCCTAGGGGTCACCTAATATGAAAAATTGCATGTAAATGATGCACAGCAAAGAAAAAGCATATCAAGAGATGATATGAGAAGGGGGTCAACACAGCAAACACCCCAGCATATAGGGGAACATGTACCCCAACCATGAACAGAAATGAACCCTGACATGTGGGTTCAACTAAGTGTAGATCAGAACTAAAAAACTAGTATATTGTTGGAGGAACATCAACACCAGACGAGTATTGTGCTAAACACAGTGTAGAAGCTATGAGAAGAAATGGTCCGACTCAAGAGTGAGAGTGAGTGCTTAATCCAAGAACAAGAACAGATGCTGAAGAGCCTCTCTGACAAATAGAATCAGGGAGTGGTACAACCCAGTCCTGATAGAGACATGCAAGAAGGAAATGAATGACAAGAAAGGGACCAAAAGACTGACTGAATGGAAAAAATTCATTGACACGAAGTAATAAAAACAAAAATTACAATGAGGCTGAGTCAAGTAATGTGTAAGAACAACAAGAAATTAAGAAACAAAAAGTAGAATTGCAAGGTGAGTTTTAGAAGATAAAACCACCTACATTTGATGGAGAAGCGAAGGAGGTGGTTGAAGCATAGTTGATAAATATGAATGAGTATTTTTAGGTCTACGAGTATAGCAGCAACCTTAAAGCAAGATTAGCCATTTATCAGTTGAGGGAAAAGGCCACACTATTGTGGGAAGAGGTTAAGAATTTTTGCAGCATAGAAGATCAAGATGTGACTTGGGATACATTTCAGCAATATTTTAAAGATAAGTACCTAATTGAACACTTCTATGATGAAAATTCTAAAGAATTTCATGATTTGAAATTGGGTCAAATGAAGATGGATGAATACATAACTAAGTTCACTTCCCTACTCCGCTACGTTCCTTATCTAAGGGAAGGAAAGGCTAAGGTTCAGTGGTTCCTTAGTGGTTTTCTGACTCACATGAAGGAACAAATTGATTTCTTGAATCCAAGGACCATGGATGAGGCAATTTAGAAGGCAAAAATGTGTTACCAGAAATCTAAGGCAAAAGGAGAGATGGGTAAAAACTGGTAATCAAAGAAAGAGCATAAAATCAGCTCAAACTTCAAAAAGGGTAGAGCCAATAATTTTAAGAATGCTGCAAGGAGTTCAGTAAGTAAAAAATTTGGCAGAAATCATCAAAGAACCCACTGGCCTACAGAAGATAAGCCCATAGAGGTTTCCAGCAAGTCGGATCAAGGACAAAATCAGAAACCACCACTACAGTGTTGGGGGTGTGGTGAGGCTCACTATTATAGAAACTGTCCTTAACGGGGGAGAAGCGAAACAATTTCTAGTCTACAGGAAGCTTCTACAGTGGGAGATGTAGCCCAAAATATGCCCAGAATTAACGCAGTGTTGGAAGATCGTCAGACATATTAACAACCAGCAATGATAGAGTTATAAGGTAAGCTACACTCACAACCTGTGTCTATTTTAGTTGACCCAGGTGAAAGTTTAAGCTATTAAATCCCAAATTAGTAGAAATGTGTAAATTACAAAGTCAAAAATTCAAAACTCCATGGCTGGTAGAGGTAGCCACTGGAGCAAAGAGAAAATTTTGTGGCAAATACCAAACTTCACACTGGAAATTAGTGAACAACAGTTAATTGTGGATCTGAATATATTACCCCTGGGATCCTACGATGTGCTACTGGGCATGGATTGGTTGGAGAAACATTGGACATTGGTGGATTGTAAAGAAAAAGTTATATATTATAGAATGCAAGATGGAACTTGTAAGGAGATACAAGGAATAAAGAAACCTCTACAATTGCATCCTATCACAGCCTCTCAAATGAGTAATAGCATGAGAAAGGTATGTCAGATATACGCTATGCAAGTGGGTTTTACTAATTCCAAAGAAAAGACTCCGATGATGGAAAACATACCAATAGTGTAAGGACTTATGGACGTGTTTCCATAGGATGTACCAGGTTTTCCACCAAGAAGGGACATTGATTTTACTATCGAGTTAATACCAGGAGCATCACCGATTTCAAGAGCACCCTACTGAATGAGTGTACCAGATTTGACCGAAATAAAGATGCAGCTATAAGAATTGTTGGATAAGGGTTATATCCAACCAAGTGTGTCCCCTTGGGGCACACCAGTGTTGTTTGTAAAGAAGAAGGACAGAACCATGCGAATGTGGATGGACTATCAACAACTCAATAAGCTGACTGTCAAAAATAAATACCCACTACCATGGATTGATGATATGTTTGATCAGGTGAAAGGGGCCACTGTATTTTCAAAGATAGACATAAGGTCAGGATACCACCAAATCCGGATAAAAGATGAACACATATAAAAAACTGCTTTTTGTACCAGGTATGGGCATTATGAATTTGTGGTGTTACCATTCGGATTGACTAATGCACCAAAAACATTTATGAGGCTAATGCATGTTATATTTCACCCTTTTCTGGATAGTTTTGTGTTGATATTTATTGACGATATCTTAATTTATTCGAAGAATGAAGAAGAGCATAAGGAGCATTTAAGGATAGTGTTGGAGATGTTATGGAAGCATCAACTATATGATAAGTTCAACAAGTGTGATTTCTTCAAAGAAGAAATTCAGTACCTAGGCCATGTTATTTTTACTGAGGGAATAATGGTTGACCTAGAGAAAATTAAGACAATTATGGAATGGAGGGTAACCCAAAATGTGGCAAACATCCAATCCTTTATGGGCTTAGTTGGATATTATAGATTTTTCATTGAAGGATTCTCAAAGATTTCTTTTCGAATTACCTCCTTGCAAAGGAAGGGAAAAGTATTTAAATGGACTAATGAATGTCAAACTAGTTTTGAAAATTTAAGGCTTCGATTGACAACTACACCAATGTTGAGGGTAGCTAACCCCAATAAAGATTTTGAAGTTTGTACAGATGCGTGTAAGGAGGGAGTTGGGGTAATCCTTTTGCAAGAGGGTAAAGTTGTTGCTTATGAATCGAGGAATTTAAAGAAACATGAATAACGATACTCAACTTATGATCTGGAGCTAAAAAAAGTAATGCATGCACTCCGAATATGAAGGCACTACTTGCTTGGAAAGATATTTGTATTAAAAATTGACCATAGCAGCTTAACCAGTTACTTTAAGCAAGCTGATCTTAATTCTTGCCAGGAAATATGGAATGCCTTCCTAAGCAAGTTTTACATTGATATGCAACATGTGAAGGGTAAGGAAAATATAGTGGCAGATTCTTTGAGTAGAAAGTTGCATGGAATTTATGAATTTTACTACAACCAAATTGAATGCAAGTTTCTAGACCAAATAAAATCAGAAGCTGAGAAGGATCCTAAATGCCAATTTATATGGAAGCAAGCAAAGGAGGCCAGAAGACAAGGAAATTCTTTTGATTATGGATTTAGCAAAGATTAGTTACTAACCTTTAAGGAAAATATATATATTCCAAATTTAACGGAATTAAAAGAGTTGATCCTAAACGAATACCACCGGAGTAACTATTCAGGACACCCGAAGTATCAGAAAATGCTAACAACAATTAGAAAGAACTATTTCTGGCTAGGTATGCGAAGATATATTGCAGAATATTTGAAAAAATGTTTGGAGTGCCAGCAGGTGAAGGTGGAGCATCGACATCTAGCCAGATTGATGCAGCCTATACCTGTACTTGAATGGAAGTGGGAGGTTATATCTTTAGACTTTATTACTGGGTTAGCAAAATCAAAGCATCATAATGACTCCATTATGGTGGTGGTTGATAGGTTAAGCAAGGCAGCACATTTCATACCAGTATAGTCTACTTATAAAATGGTGCAAATGTCAGACATATTTATGCGACAAATCTTAGATTGCATGGAATTCAAAAGACTATCATATCAGAAAAAGATGTGAAGTTCCCTTCAGCATTCTGGAAAATGTTATTTATATGTTTGGGAACCCATATAATGTTCAGCACTGCCTACCATCAGCAGACAGATGGGAAAACTATGTGGGTAAATCAAATATTGGAGGATATGTTACGCATGTATGTAATGCAATAGCCAATAAGATGGGAAGAATATCTGCACTTAGTATAGTTTTCATACAACAATGGTTATCAAGAATATCTTAAGATGAGTCCTTTCAAGGCATTATATGGACGACAGTGTCACACTCCTATTAATTGGAGCAGCCCCGAAACCAAGTTGATGCCTAGACCGGAAATGTTAGCAGAAATGGAATGAGAAGTAAGAAAGATCAAGTAAAATTTGAAGGTAGCTCAAGATTGACAGAAGATGTATGCCGATAATAAAAGGACCTATCGTGAATTCAAAGTGGGTGATCATGTGTATGTAAGGATTAAACCAAAGAAGAGCACACTAAGGTGGACCTCCTGTGCCAAGTTGGCTCCCAGGTTTTGTGGACCTTTGGAGATATTGGAAAGGGTGGGACCGGTGGCGTACCAACTTTCCTTACCCAGCCATATTCAGGTGCAAAATGTGTTTCATGTATCCTTACTAAAACTATATGTGCATGATCCAAAGCACGTAATCCACTGGCAAAGAATTCAGGTAGGTTATAAAAAAATCCCATCTTGGATATACTAAAATTTATGAGAAAATTAATTCAAAGTTTTTTGACTGCGGGTCAAGTTGAACAACGAGTTCCTGGTCGAGCCTTAGCATATAATAGATTGGAGATAAATCATGCTCCGGAGGCAAGCCATCACCCAGGTTAAAGTGCAGTGGAAGCACTTCAGCACGGACGAGGCTACCTGAGTGAATGAAGGATTTGTAAGGTATGCTTACCCAGAACTGTTTACTGAACTAGATTAAAAAACCCAGGACAGTGTTTACTTCTAGGTGGGGAAGTTGTGACAGCTAGCTTAATTGCCAACTAATGCTTATGATATGTTATGTTAAGAAACTAAAACATTTATTATTTCTTGAGAAATATTACTTGATGAACATAAGTTAATTTTGTTTGATTAAATAAAAAATTAGTTATGGAAATTGGTTCCATAAAAAAGTAAAAGTCTGATGGTAAAAGTATTCCAAGAACTGGGAAGTGGTTGAACAGAAAACAGTTCAGATAGCTACCCTTTCCTTTGAGGATAAAAGTACATCCCAGTGAGGAAGAGGGGTTATGTTTGGTAACAGAAGAGAGGATAGGAACTAGAGTGAAGAATTCCTAACCTGATGGTGACCAGTGGAATTTTTGAGATTCCTGGAATTCCTAGAACAGAAGACTGGACTTGGGGTCCTGAGTTCTCTTCTAGAATCCTCTATCAACTCACTTAACTGAGGTGTGGAGCACGGGGAAGAGATGAGGATGTAATTGCCTCTCTAAAGGTAGGGAGGACAACATCAACAGAATTTGGGAAGACAGATAAGTAAAACAATACTTTGGAAAATAACTGAGTTTTGGTTGGTGATTGTGTAGATTAGATGTAAATTATTTTTCTGCATCTGTTATTATGTCTCTGTGTATTTATGTTTAAATATATTGGATAGTTAGAAAAAACTTTCGAATGCATAGAACAAGTGGAAAAATAAGAGCAAGATTGGATTAAACTATAACAGAGAGGAAGTAAATCTATAAACTTCTCTTTCAACAACTAAAAAATAGAGAATTGTTAGCTTAGTGCTTTCGGCATGAAAGCTCTGAGTTGGCCGTTCTCTGCATCTATTATAGACACGGACAGAATGGTCTGGACATTCATCTAAGCTGATGAAAAAGTAAACTCAGAAATATAACCAAACCGGAAAGAAGAAATATGTGAATAACGGATGAAAATACAAAAATCATAGTGAAAACTCTAGTTAACTGATGGTTGAATAGAGTATTGTACAGAGATTGTTAATTCAGCAAAAAAAGTGTTGTGTAGAGTTACTTGAAACTAAAACTATTACAATCATTACTATTATTATTGAAAAAATTATTATTAATATTGAAATGTATATAGGTATATGAAAGAAAGAACAATGGAAGTTGTAAATACCACAATTGTTTGCATACAAAAATAAAAGTAAACTGAGTTCTAGAAATAATGTACAATAGTATTATTATTGAAAAAATTGTGCAAAATAATATATAACAGAACACCTAAAGGAAGAGAGAAATTGTGTATCAACACTGTAATCCAAAATATATATTTACATAAAAAAGAGGGGATGGGTTCACTCCTCCTAGAAGGGGGTAGGGCCGAAACAAGAAATTGAAAACCCAAGATATACAAGCACAGTGATACAAAACCCAACCACCGAGATAACCGAAACATATATATATTTATAAATAGAAGAAAATGTATAAGTTCAATTGTTTGTACAAATTCCTGTAAGAGCGAATTGATAAGTAAAGCACTACTATGAAAACTCGAGCCTTGATGTTGCAATAGGGCTCACGGTAACCGGAAAACCCTGGTCATAACCTACAATAGAGAGGGATACTTGGCAGGGCGTCAAAACCAAATCACAAAAGAACTAGAATTTGTTTTCTTAAGGAAGCCCCAATACAGTGTCAGCCATGGAGGTTACCTGTGCAAGATGACAAGTTGGGAAAAATGTCAAAAACTAAAAGGAAGCCGCGACAATCTTTAAATAAGCTTAGTAAAGAGAAAGTCGAATGGCGAGAACCAATACCTGTGGAATTTTTTTCCACGGAATTTGCAAGCTAAAACCTACAAGTGGGCCATGAAGAATAGGGTCAACACTCTGCTGGCACATGAAGACATTGGAAACACAAATTTAACTATTGCATACACCTCTAACCTTTGCATCTTACCTGTAAGCGTCATAGGAAAGTGCAACACAGTAGCCGAGATGTTCAAACCTGGGAGAGGAACTGGAACCGTCGAAGCTGACATGAAATGCGACAACAAACATTAAGGGAGGATAATAATCTAAGAAAACTAAAAAGAAAACTATTTGAATGGTGAATGGAAAAGAAAACTAAAACAAAAACTCTCTGATATATTATTATAGCCAATATTTCTGAAAAAAAAAAAGAAAATAGTGAACCGCAGTGCATAGATAAGCTTACCATCGATAGGCTAGCTGGTTGAAAAAATCATCATTTTCCATGAGTTCCAAAAACGAGAGCAAGGTGAGCCAGGAGGGAGACCTGTCGACGGCAGAAATCCAAAGCAAGTTTGAAGAGCTCTGCGGTGGAGGCACATGAGCAAATGATAAATGGCTAAGGTTAGGGTATTCATTACCCTATTCGTAAACCCTAAACCAACTGTGACCGTAGATCTCAAATCTAAGAAGATCGAAGGTGAAAGGAGTCACAGATGTCCTCCAGTGGAGAGTCTTCCAGGTGGTATGGATTAAATAAATTCAATCACCTTTGTAAAAGTCTTTTATTATAATAATTACACCAACATCATCAAACACATAATCCAAACCATGAAGGAAACCAATAAATGAAAGGTATTGGTTGCCTTAACTCAAGTCCCTTCGCAATTAAAGAAAATAGGATAGTCAAACACACACAAACAAATGTCAGATTTGATGATTGGTGCATACCTTTACAACTTGTGAAACAAGCCTTAACCCTTATGAAGAAACATGTATTACATTTGATTTTAATCATAGTACCGTAATGCTCTTTATGAGAAATGGAAGGTGTTATCACTCTAGTAAATTCTCAAGTTGTGGGATTTTGAGTTTTTAGTCAAAGAACACTAGAGGTAACCACAAACCTACTTGGAACTCTAGGATATAGCCTTCCTAATGTTAAGAAAGGGCTCTCTCTTTAAGATTTATTTTTGTTTAAATTTGTGAATATCAGGCTAGCTATGAAAGAACAATTGGTTTTGTTTTAAATGCTTTGGTGGGAAAAAATCACTCAGAGGTAAAATAGAGAGAAATATATTTGTCCATTGGGCTATGGAGTTTAAATCAAGCTAGTAGTACTAGAAGTCAAGGCCAAAAAGGTACAAATGTATTCAGGGCAAGATAGATAACCCTCGGATATTTGGGAAAGTGTTTTTTGGTGAAATGGTATGATTGGGATAAAGGGAACTCAAGGATCCTTTGATCCAGAAAATGGAAGTAGAAGGCATAGGTCAAACGAGAGAAGGATAAATTAAGGGTTCCTTACACCGGAAATCAGAAGAAAACATTAAAATGGAAACTAGTTAAATATAGGGAGCACTTGACTAATCCTGTAGTAATACTCCTAGTTACACATTTAATCAGAACAAACACAAAATGAATGCATGAAACTTAGAAAAAGAAACAGTGACAAGTAGGAAGTACTTCACTCATCAGCTTATTACAGGGATCCTGAATTATGATGCCAGTCAGCTTGTCCAGTCTGCTACTTTGAAATCAAACACACAATAGCCTTCAATGTTTAGCAAAAATGTCTATAGTAAGTCCAGCAATTTTATTCCACACTGAATACTTCTAATGTAGAAGTATTTATACAAAAATGTTTTACAAATATCCTAGAAGAGTTCTAGGAATTATCTTAGGAAAACGAAAATATCATTGCATAATAAAAGGGACAACTTCTTAAAAAATAGCAAGCTGTCCTTTTTATCCACAATAAATAGAACTGTTTAGCCAATAAGGAGTTGTTGACTATCTAGGTGTCCTACTTGCTGGCTGCTAGGAAATATCTTGCAATAGACTTGCCTTCGCTGATACTCTTTAACCTGATGATATTTAATGCTGATACTCTTTGACCATTAGTTTCACTAATTTACTGCTATAAAATATCTTTTTGGTGGTAAAAACTAGCAAACTCTCCTTTTATTTCAATTGTTTCCTTTGACTGTTTTTAAAGTAATCTTATTTCACTGTTTTACCTTTCACCTTTACATCCAATCAGTAAAAGTTCGCCACTCTTCTGCCTTGGGAATTTGGACATTCCACAACTTCCTGAAATTCTCATCAGCCTCTGTATATCTAACAAAGGTAGGCTTGATGACAAAGAGATGCTTAATCTCATGTTGTAAGAAGAATAGATCTTCAAAATACTGAAGGAGAACTTTCCCTATAGTAGTGCCTTGTGAAAGTGGCTTGTTTACTTGCTATTTAGAAAACTCCCTGATCTTTTTATCATAGTCCTTCTGGGGCATAAGTTTTTCATTAAAAACATGTATGTTTGGTAAGCCCCTCTGTCTTAAATTTGTGTATTTCACCATAAATCTAGTTATGGCCAAGTTCATTGCTTCACATTTTTCTTCAAGATTGTTCATTAAGTTCTTTTTAGTGATAACCTTTTTATTTGTAAGATGGTTTCTGTCTTGTCTAAGACTTGCAATTCTTCAAGTTCTTCCCTGTTCTTGCTGTTCAGAAATGTAATGAGTTTTAAAGCCTGAGAAGGATTATCAATCAACTCATCTTTTGTCTTTTGTATCTCTGTCTAGGCTGCAAACAACAATTATTTCTGCTCATAGATAACCTAAATTGAAGGCCATTGATTATGAATGGCTTAAATTATGTTAGTCCAGAGATGATTTTTAACATATGAGATCTGCTCTATGAAAGTCAACTCTTTTTTGTAAATTCTTGAGCTGCTCTCCCAATCTGATTGCTTTCTGCTCATGAGTTCTAACATTGATCTGAGCTATCTTATTTTTCCTCTCAATATTTTCAATTTTTTTATTCAGTATGTTTATTTCACCTATCTTTAAAGAGATATCTTCCATGGCCTTGATAATCTGGTTGGCTTCATCAGTGTGATGAACATTTGTAGTAGAAGATTCTGTAGTTGAATTAGTGGCTGAAGTCATTGGCACTGGAGTTGCCAGTGGGGCCTTTCGTGCTAATTTCTCTCCTAAAGTAGAGGGCACTACTGTAGTAATTACTGGGATGACTGTAGGAATTGTAGGATTTTCTGGCTCTTTTATAGTCTCTTTCTCTTGGACAAGCTAGTCCATTTGTGTTTCCATCTCTTTGATTTGTGTTGTCAATTTTAGTATGAGCTCCATCATTTCTTCTTTCTCATTCTGATCTTGGAGGATTTCCTTTGTTTGTGGATGCTCACTTTGAGGAAGCTTGAGTTGTTTCCTCAATGTTTCTATGTCTTCATTCTTCTTCTTGATTAATAGTTCTACTGCTTGAATTTTTGAGGGATCATATCCCACCTGTAAAACTAGTTCCTCTAAGGCTTTAATCCTTAGGTCTTTGGCATATAAGAATGCTTTATCCATTGTCATTTGATCTTGCATATTAAGGATAATATTATGTAGCTTAGTAGCACTCATTTCTTTAGTTACCACTGTAGAATACAACATTTCAAAGCTATGCACATGAAATTCAATCTAGTCCAACTCATGAATATTTTCTGTGTCTACCTCAAAGGCCACCTTTTTATAGTCTGCTACTGTTTTGGGTGCTGAGGTAGGAGGTTGCAAGAATGACATGATCATTTTGTTGGTAGAATAATCAAAGGCTGATAATAGCCTATTCTGATTTCTAGGCTTTTGTTTCAGGAATTGAAAGTATATCTCAGTCTTTATCTCCTTATTCTTTTGCTTAATCTCCTTGTTTTTCTCCTTGATGTCCAAGTCCTTTTCCCCAGCTTTCTGTGAGGAAGAGGCTTCCATGATGTGTTGCTTCTTAATCAACTGTGTGTAATTCTGATTGGCTATTGTTTCCTTTTCTATTTCCATAAGTTTTTCATTAATTATGGTTGTGGCTATATCATCATTAGTTACTGGATCATCTATTTCATCAACATCACTTGTCACTTTTTCCTTATCAACTAAACTGAGTTTAAACCTTTTGTTATAGATTATTTTGAATTTGGCCTTAGTTGTTGTCTTTGCTATATAACCTCCTTCTTCCCTACTTCTCTTTGCTGATGCTTTTGGTTTTTTGACAACTTCTAGAGCTTGTGTTGTATCAGTTTTATTTGTTGTATCAGTCACTATGTTTTCCAGCCATTCAATTTGATTTGAAAACTTTTCTATGTCAGGCTTGGATGCATGGATAAAGGGTGTCAACTTGCACTTTACCCGTAACTTACTCAAGATCCCTTGAGGATCATAATTCCATGAAAAATTTTCCTCAAATATGTACTATGATAGATTCTTGGTAATCTCCTTTTCTGCATCTCTGTTGTTGATTATGAATGGGCCAACTTGATTCTTTAATTTAAACTAAGTCTTCTTTTTAGAAGCCATAAAGTTAATTAAATCTGAGTTTAGAATTTGTCTAAGATATTCTAATAAAAAAATTCTCATACACATGTGCTTGGGCAACTTATAGGGTAATAAGTTAGACCCAAAAATCCTTAACTCAGTGTAGTTTTTATAGAGATACCAATCTCCAAACTTATTATGTTCTGAGAGCTTTAGAATCCTTTTCATCTCCTCACTGATCCTAGGTTGTTCTGTTTTATTCAATATGTTCACTGCTAGATATAAAAAGAGCTTTGAAAAATCTGAATATGTAAAATCACTGCCCTCTTCTCTAAGTAGTGAGGTCCAAAAAATTATAGAAAGAGGCTTTCCTTCTATATCCATATTTTGTGATGAAATAGGAAACTTCTCTGCTTGAAAGAATAAAAACAAGTGGAAAAGATAAGATGAATATCTAAAGACTAGTTCTGTGGGTAACTTAGTCAGCTGGTGATGGATGGTGTCTGCTATAAAACCAGCATAGTCAAAGCTGATTTCTGGAGGTTGACCAGGGGACATAGTAGACAGGAAACCTAGAATGGACCCATCAATATGTTCATATGTAAAATAACCAAGGACAAAAGAAAGCATAGAAATGATATGTCTAGAACCTCCAGGAAATTTAGCTGTGGAGTATGGAGGGTTTAATTTGGGGATTTACACATGAGAGGGCATGAAGTTTTGGAAGATCATGAACCTCTTAGGGAATTCTATGCCTAGATATAGCTATGTCAAGGCTTCTATAGACAAGGGAACTGCCTAGGGATCAGGTTGTAATTGAAGCATTTGATTAATTGACTGGGCTATAATGGTGAAAATTATTTGTTTTTCCGCATTTACTATAGCCCTCTGATCTGGCTCATAATACCTTTGACATAGTCTGATGAGTTCTTTGCCAGGATGAGTCAAAGGGACTACATACTTTGGTAAATGAGTTTTCCATATAGGAATATCATCTTTGTCTAGATATTTCTCATAACACCAATTGTGTATATCCATCAAATTAAACTCAACAATAGGGTCTGCAATTTTATATTCAAGATCAGTCAAAGGGATGTTTTTAGTAGCAACCACAGGTGGTTGAAGGGGATTCACTATTGTAGTAGATTTAGCAAAGATGGCTGGGGTAGGTTTAGGAGCTTTGGATACCTCGGGTTTGCCTTTGCTCTATTTTTTAGTCATTTTGAATAACAGCTGCAATATTAGACTGTTTACAGGAGTTTTTAATTTTAACAGAGAGGAAACTGAGCAATTTAGCTTAAGGATGGCTTCTTTTAGCCTTTTGGCTCAATTAGGTTTATCTGAGGATGTAAAACTAGCATAAAACATAAAACAAAGGTTTTTTGAGTGGGTTTAATTGAAAAAAGGATTTCTATGGTATATTCAGCAGTTTTAACCCTTTAGGTGCTTTAAATTTAGTCTTTAAGATTTGGAAACTGGGAATTTGGCTTCAAAAAGGCTTATCGTGTGAAATAGGGTTTCCGGGGAAAAATTGGCCAGGGTTTGGCCTCTTGTTTTATGTTTTTAAGCAATTTAGTTCTGTGAAATCTCTTAATTAAAGGCCTAGTTTAATTACTGATGGTTTACAATTGAATTTGCAGGATTCAATTTGTCAGAAAATACCTTAAGATGCAGGTTTTTGGCTTCATGAAGGTTTTGAGAGGACCATGGTTGATTCTGAGGTCTGGTCCGGCTTACTAGTTTAGTGAATAGCTCTTGGTCAATCTTTAATGGTGGAATTGTGGTTGAATTTGTAACTTCTGGGCATAATTTGACAATCGGGGCTAAAAATGCTTTTACACAGTTAAGCAGAGCTATTCAAAGTTCATAACGCGCAGATAAGCATAAACAATAGTGTACCAAAGGTTTTAACCCTTGATATTAATCATCATAAATGTTTATTAAATCCAGGTCTCATCAATGGTGGGAGTGGTTTCAGGTTTGAAATGAAACAAGAGAGTGGTTATTGCGTGCAGATTGGGAAGTAAGCAGTTTATTCCCAAATGAATGCATTCGAATGAGAAATCTCCATGTCACAGAGAGATAAATGGGCAATACAGCCCATTTCGCGTCCATTTTGGATTTGGGCGGACAATTAGTTTTTCCGCACGATATTGATCTAGGGCCGTTGGATCTGGGACTCGGGCGTGAAGGATCAAGATCTATACAAAAGGTGCGGTCAAGGGAATGGTGGGACCTGGGTTTGCATTAGCATTGGCAATTAAAAAACCTTTATATAAAATATACATTGGATTTAAAGGTTTTATATACATAAAAGGGTTTTATGTATACGGAATGGAGAAAAAGTATGTTCTGAATATATCATGGGTTAGTTATATAAAGCGTGAGGCTTTACGTAACATGGCGGAATATGGATAGGAGTGGGTTTAATGTTTAATTAAAACAAACCTTAGTTTAATTTTAATCAAACATTGGATTATGAATTTATGCGGGGAAGGATTAGTATATACATTGCAATGGTTCGGACTTTGCGTGGTGGGGTTAAAGTCTTTTAAATCTTATAAAAACATTTGATTTTATTCAAAATTTTGGATAAAAGTTGATGAGCGGGGGAGATATGTTTTTATTAGAACATTCGCAATATGTCTTAATAAAATATTTTTGGTGCAGCTTTTAGTTTATTTATATAGTATTAAACCTTTTGAATGGTTTCATAACTATAGGGGGTAGGACATTTAATTAAATTTAGTTTTAGACCAAATGGTGCTTTATTTGGGTTTTATTTTGACATGTGGATAATAACTTTGGTCTGAAATCTTTGTAATAGTGGGTTTTTGGGGGTATTTAGATATAGGGAATTAGATAAATAGGATAAGTTTTTATTTAAGGATCTAATAAACTAAGTTAAAAGTTAATATGAAAAGGGGAATGGAATACACAAAAACACACAATATGACTAAGTAAAGTGAACAAGTAAAGCAAAGCTTGTTTTTTCATCATTTCACCAATTTACTTAGGATAAAGAATTTGTGAGGGTTTTTGTATGTTTCTGAATGAAGGAAGTTAATTATATGGGGTTTTATGTTTCATTTAGTAAGAATGAGTCTTTACTTATTAAAATGAGTTAAAATGTATGAATGAGGGATAAATAATGGTAAATGGGGATTTAACATAAGAATTTAACATTTTCAACTAACCAGTCATAGAGCCTTGGGTCCAGTCCCAACAAAAGTTAGAGAAATGCTCTGAGCCTATTTGACTGATAGTCTAAAACACTAAATATTTATAGGGGAGGAGAAATTAGTGATTTTTTGTCGGTGATGAATATTACATGCTTTTTCCCACTTCTTTCTACCTACCCAAAATTACTCTAGCATTTTTTCTTCCTTTTGGCAGGTGCATTTAGGCTTGCAACCTTGAAACATTTATTCTTTTTAAAGAATAAAATATCTAATTCTACCTTATTTCATCCAATGGCTCAGATTAAACTGTTGAGCTCCTCATTATTCTCTACTTATCTACTGATTTGTCAGGATTAAACTGTATTTCAAATCTTTATTCACTATCTAAAACATGGAAATTGAAAACATGACAAGTCAAGATTAAACATTTTAACTCATCATGGATTATGGAATTTATTGACACTCTGCCATAATCATTTGCAAAAAGTAAAAAGTAGTGGATTTGGACTTTCTCACTTTCATGTCTTATTTTCATCTTTTTTCTTTTTGGGGTCTATATTTTTCAAGTCCTTTGATCTTTCTTTTATGAATTTTTACCCTTTTATTTTTATTATTATTATTATTATTATTATTATTCAAAATATGGGAGAACAACTTGCTGAAAGCAAGGTATGTACATATTTTACAAGACTATCAAAAGTCAATTCAAAATTATGAATCCTATATTTATAGGACCCTAACATAGGCTTCACAAGGGGACGACATCTCCTTGTGAGATGTCAACAACTCTAAGACTAGTAGCCTTCACTTTTGACCATGATGATCCAGTAATTGTCTTTTGTTTTCTGCAATAATTCATATTTATGATATTTTACCCTACAAAGGTTAGGGCCTTCTCTCTGGGCTTCAACTTCGTAAGGAAAATATCCAATCCAATCTAAAACTTCAATGGATATTTACAATGATGTAAAAGTAAATGGGACTAAATATTGGTTAACTCAGAGGAATAGTAGTGTTTGAACATTCTACCATTTACCAGTCCTTCTTGTATATATTTTCCATCCAAATATTTGATCAAGAAAGCATTGTTACCCCTATATCCATAAATTACATAAGGTTCTTTCCACAGAAAGTCAAAATTTCCATGTTTTCCTTTGTCTTCTCTCCTAGAATCCCATTTTAACACTTGGTCTCCAATGTAAAAGTCGTCTTCTTTACTTCTTTTATCAAAAAAATTCTTGATTTTATCCTGAATGACTTGAGATCTCTCATAGAATTATTCCCTTATTTGTTGTAGATGAATAGTTTGATTAATCCTCCTTTGTATATCATTAGTTTCCACTTGTGATTCTTGAATGATCTTCATTCTGGAACACCTAAGGATGATGGAAGAACTACATCCAACCCATATACAATTTGGTAAGGGGAAGTGCTAATGGACTTTCTGGTAGTAAGTCTATCTGCCCATAAGGCATCGACTAACTTCTTATTCCAAGTCTTTTTGTTATCTTCAAATAATTTTTTAATGATATTTACAAGACTTTTATTTGAGGATTCATCTAGGCCATTACTCGGAGGGTAATATTCAGTAGAGTGGCCTAGGGTAATATGATATTTGTGACAAAAGGAAATAATCTTTTTAGACTTAAATGATGGTGCATTATCAGTAATTATTTTCTGAGGGCATCCAAATCTTGACAAAATGTTGTTTTATATGAAAGAAATAATGACTGTATCAGTGGCTTGTCTAGTAGGAATAACTTCAATCCACTTTGTGAAGTAATCAGTGGTAGTCAAAATCCACTTATGTTGACCAGAGGAGGGGGGGTGAATTTCTCGAATGAAGTTTAAACCCCATTGTTGAAATGGAATTTCAGTTGAAATTGGCTTTAAAGGTAAGCGTAACAATTTCTTCTTGCCTTCAAAGATTTGAAATTTATGACATGAAGTAACAAATTTTTTAACATCAGCAAATAAGGTAGGCCAGTAAAAACCAGCTCTAAGAATCTTATCTGCAGTAGTTTTCCAACATAAATGTCCTCCACAGTCACCCGCATGAAATTCTTCAAGTATTTTATTAGCTTCTACTTTCAGTAAACAATTTAACAATATCCCCTATGATCTCTCCAAAAAATTACATTATCTAAGATACAAAATCTAATTGCTTTAAGTTTTAGAAATATAGCTCTAGTCCTTGAAAATTCAGGAGGAGCTTGTAATTTTGTAAGTACAAAGATGATATCTAAGTACCAAAGTGAATCTAGAAAGGCTTCACTGATCATTGGAGTTGCCATCTCTTCTTGGTCATCAACCTGAGCAATAAAATTTATGTCTAATGCATTGCAGTTAGATTCAGCCATTAATCTGGCTAATCCTTGTCCTTTAATGAGTTTTGTTGGTTTAATTTCTATGTCATATTCTAGGATAGTGGCAATCCACTTACCTCTTCTTTCATTAGGACCATCCTGAGTAATAATGTCTTTTACTACAGAATTAGGGACATAGGCAATTATGTGGGAATAGAGAATATAAAATTTGAATTCTTTGATGGCCTTAACCAAAGCTAAGGCTTGTTTCTCCATTATGTTGTACTTCAGAGTGGAACCTCTAAGGGTTTTACTAAAAAAAGCTATAGGCTGTTCGAAACCTTGATCATTCTTCTATAGTAAAACTGCAGCAATGGTATGCTCTGAAGCAAATTAAAAAATTATAAAGTCTTTCTTGAAATATGGACTGATTAGAACTGGTGTTTTAGTTAAGGCCTGATTGATGGTTTCAAATGATTGTTTAGCCTCAACAGTCCATTTTAAGATTGAATTCTTTTTAAGAATATTGTTCAGTTCTCTAATGATTTCAGCTAAGTTTGAAATAAATATTCTCAAAAAATTAATTTTACCTGAAAATGTTTGTAATTCTTTGATATTTCTAGGTGGATGAATGTTCAGAATTTCATTTATCCTAGCAGGATCTATTCTAATTCCTTCTTTTGAAATTATATGTCCTAGTAACTTACCTTCTTCTAATCCAAAAAGGCTTTTCTTGGGGCTTAAAGATATGCCAAATTTTCTACATTTAATAAAGACTTGTCTCAAATGATCCAGGTGTTCATTATCTGATTTGGAAAATACAGTAATGTCATCTAGATAAATTACCAAGAAGTCATGAATATCCTTTGCAAAGGCTATGTCCATAGCTCTCTGAAAGGTTTCTCTTGCATTCATCAGACCAAAGGGCATTTTCACATTCATGAAAGTGCCCCAAGGAGTGGTAAAAGCTGGTTTAGCCCAATCTTCCTTTTGGACAAGAATCTGGTTGTATCCTGAAAAACCATCTAACAAAGAAATTCTAGAGGAACCAAATACCCTTTGTAATATATGATCCATTTTAGGTAAAGGGTAATTATCCTTAAAAGATACTTTGTTAAGATTTCTAAAGTTGACACATAATGTAATTTCACTTGTTTTCTTTCTTGTTGGTACTAGGTTTGAAACCCAATAAGAATATCTGATTGGTGCAATGATCTAAGCATCATACATGTGTTTTACTTCCTTTTCTATCAAAGGTAATAGAACATGATTAATTCTCCTCAATTTTTGTTTGAATGGTTTTTGATCATATTTTATGGGAATTTTGTGTTGGATTATGTTTGTGCCATAAGCTTTGATACCTTCATAATTCCAACCAAACACATCTTGATATTCCTTTAAAAGATCAATGTATTTTACCTTTCCTTGTGGAGGTAAAGCTTTAGATAGTTTAATCATTTTTGGTTTTAATTCTGTCCCAATGTTACATTCCTCAATGTCAGACCTAACTGGTTCCATTTTTAGCTTTTTAGGCACATCATTGGAGTCAAAGAGATCTTCCAAAGGGGTTAAACTTTTAGGCAAAAAATTATCTTTTAGATCTAACATGTCAATTTCTTCTTAAATGATTTCCTCAATATCTACCTTCTCTAAGCTTTCTATGTCAGATTGAGTAAATACAGTAGGTTTATCAAACTTATGTACATTTATGTTATCTATTTCATAATCAAAATCTGAATCTATATTACATTCTGTATCTATTTTACAATTTTGAAATTCTTCCTCATTATTTAAGAAATGGTAAATCTATTCATCCTGAGAGAAAATCTGCCAGTACTTGAGGTTGTCTAGGATAATTAGTCTATGTTTAACCTCAGCAGTGTACCTATGATTTGGTTGGAATGGTAAGTTACATGTACTAGAAAAAGTTGCTAAATAGTGTGCTTGAATCTTTTTTTTTCTGGGTATAGCAGCAAACTTTCATTCCAGTAAATCATCAGTTAAATCAGTCACTGTATCTCTGTACCTGGCTAGTCTAAGATTGTAAATAGAATATACTGCATTTATTTGCTTTATGGTTAATTCTGAATCTCCCATGATTAATATTCTTTTTCCTCCTAATTTTCTAATGATTTGGAGGCCTAAAATGAGTGCCTCATACTCAGCCATATTATTTGTACATTTGAAGTTGAGTCTGAAGGCATGTCCTTCTGAATGATCAGTCTCCATGTTTGTAATCCATACTCCTGCTCCTGCTCCTGCTCCTAATTTGTTTATAGAGCCATCAAAGTCTAAGTGCCAAAGGGATTCATGAAATATGTTGTCATTTTTTGGTGTTGGCTTATCAATTAATTCAGTTTGGATTTCATTGTTTTTAGAGTTACATAAAATAAAAGAGTCAAGGTCAGTTGGTGTAGAATATATGGGATAATTTATAGATCTTTCAGCACTACTAACCATGAATTTCATTAATGTTTTCCTATAAATATTTTTAGGCTAAACAAACACTGATATAGTAGCATAACTCATGTCCAATTGTAGGTTCCCTGCAACTTTGCTCCCCATGAGCGAGAAAGAAGCATACCATATTTTGGTGTGATATCCGTTACACCATTTTTTTGGTCATCTAACCTATTATTATTAGATGAACCCAAGTACACCATGTAAGACCAATTTTACCCTAAGTAAAATTGCCTTCACCATATAAAATAACTTATTTGGTCATATTTAACCCAAAACAAGGAAATTAATTAAATAAATCCTTATTTATTTAATTATTTCCTAAGAACAAGTTATTTAAATCATTATTTAAATAATATTCTTAGTTAAATTTAACTAAACCACATATAAATAATTAAATAAACCATTATTTATTTAATTATATTCCCCTCATCTCCCTTAAAATAATAAATAAATCATTTATTTATTTGTTATTTATAAATAAAGGAATTGACCCAAGTCAAAAGCCCTTTTCCCTCCAACAAATATAATAAAATACTCCTAAAGGGTGATTCTGGAATTTGATTAATAATGTTTTATTCATGCACCGAGTTCTAGAACACCCCAATATTTTGTTATAAATAGGAGGGTTTTCCCCATTCATTAGTCACCTCCATTGCATTAGATCACATTAGATCTACTCTTGGTCACCAATTTCATTTGTTTGCATTTTGAACTCCCATTGAGTTCCATGTTTGTTAGGGTTTTCCACATTAACCAAAGAGAGGAATTTTAGATCTGAAACACTGAGGACTTCCAAGAACCCATCCCACTGAGGAGAACTAGAAAAAAAAATTCTTGTTTTCCTCTCAGGTGCCACATTCTTTAATATAATATAAGATTATTTTTATACATTGTTCTTGTCTTGTTCATTGAATGCATGGATCCATTTTATATCTTATCTGCTTAATATCTTTCATGCTTTGATCTAATTTTATACAACAAAATTAAGGATATTTTGCAGCCATACTTGATGTTAGGGCTACTTGATATGCATAGCTAAAGTGATCTTTTACGACGAAAGAATCATACTAACAATTGGCGACTCCACACGGGTTTTCTTTTGCGACCACTGTCGTTTTCTATCTTCCTACATATCCATCTATTTCAGACCCTAGGGTTTCTCTTCCATTTTTTATTTTTCCTATTTTTTCCCATTTTTATGCTTTTTTTCCCCTCTAAAACCCTCAAACATTCAAATTTCTAACTTCTGTGTGTTTCTAGCCTTTTTGCGCAGGTGACCGACATCAGCCGCTGCTGAGACGACAAAATTTTCTGAAATCTGCCGCCGCTAGACCCGGATCTGCAAGTCGCACTTATCGGCCCAAAAAGTGCGACCTAGCCTTGAGGTCGCACTTTTCTGCCCTAAATCTGCGACCTGGCCTGAAAATAGGCCCAAACCTGCGACCTGCAATTTTTTCTGCAAGCTGCCAGCACTTTTTTTGGGTTTCACTGCAGCTTCTGTCAAGGTTTTCTAGCCTTTGTCTCCACCTGTTCAGACCTGTTGCTGATCTATTTCACTCACCTAAGTGGGACTCTTGCCCCTTAGGGCTTTAGTTCCCTCCACTTTTTGTGGGAGAGTTTGTTGCTATTTTCAGAAATCTGAATTTCCAGAAGTTTCAACCTTATTTCAGATCTGATACCTCATGTTCAGATCCTCACAGGTAAGCTTTTCTTTCCTTTTTATACACTGCCTTTCGCTTTTTTTGGGTTCATCTCTAGGGCCACCTCTTTGACCCCCCTCTTTTTAGCTGATCTCCTATTTTCTAGCAACAACCTTGCCCCTTCCTCTTTGCTGCTTTCTGCACCACTTTCCAGCAGATTTCTCCATTAGATCCCAGTCCCTCTGAACCTTAGATCTATTGATCTCTTGTTAGCGTGCTCTGCCCCTTCTAGACTAGTTTTGAGAGACCCACCGTCTTGGGTTAGATTGATGCATTGATTAATTGTTAATTTTTTGTTCTTTTAGTCTTATTTACTGCAGATTTCTTTTTCGTTACATAGCACACTTTTTCTTTTTATTCTCAAAACGTCTGGGTTTAAAAAATTAAAATTAACGCACGCCACACACTGACCCTAATTGAAGAAGCGCCTGGTTAACACCGCCTGGCAAATACTTTAAAATCAATTGTCGCTGCACCTCTCTGCCCTTGGCCTCACTTGATTTTGTCCCTCCCTGCCCTTGTCGGTGTTTCTTCTTCTCGTCATCATTGCACCCCCAAGGCGCCTCTCCCGGAGACTTCTTGGCCTTCACCCTCAGTTTCCGCTTGGTCGACTTCCTCCTTCCCATCGTCATCGAGTAAAGTCCTCCCCCGAGTCCGCACTCCGACTCTTCCTCTGATTTTTCGGGTTCTCCCCCTACTCCTGGTTCTCCCCCTGTCACTTTCACCATGTCTACTTCAGGGCCTACTACCCGCAACAACCCCAGTACTACTGCCGAGTCTGTTTCCAGTAGAACCACCTCGGGACCTACCTCGACTGCCCCATTGCTCCCTTATATGGCCGACCTTAGTCTCCCCGACTTCAATCAGCTGATTAATGACCCTATCCGCCATGATGTTAGTTGGCCTACTATGCCAACCAAACTCCCCTCCGACATTCCCAAGTTCGAAGGCCTGGTTGGTGAATATCCCTCTAACCATATCCGATCTTTCGACATGTGGTGTTCATCCAATTCCATTACCGATGATTCCATCCATCTTCGTTTGTTCCAATGCACGCTTACCGACGAAGCTTCTAAGTGGTATGTTGACCAGCCCACCTCTTCCCATACCACCTTTGCGACCCTTGCCTGCGCCTTCTTATCTTATTTCCAGCTTCCCCCTCGTTATGACACCGGTATCAAAATTTTGACTTCTTTCCGTCAATCGTCTGCGACCCGCCTATTCGATCATGTTAAAGAATGGCGGAGAAGAAAGAGCCTATGTCAAGCCCCTACCTTTGAAGACCGTGTCTATATGGATTGGTTCCTTCGTTCTCTCTTACCTCCCATTGGCAAAGATGTTGCATCCCACTTCCCTTAAACCGAAGAAGCCGCCCTTCAAATAGCCTTGAAATATGACCTTATCTATGCTCAATCTGGTTATGTTTATACCGTCCTTCCTGACCTCCCCCGACCCAGTGGCACTAACGCACCGGGGGCACCTCATGCCACCGACGGTATTTTTGGAGCTCTCTCTCATCCATCCACTCAACCTCCCATGAACTATGGTTTTCCTGGCGAGGGGGGCACCTCCCCCTGCACTTCTTCCCCTCTCGGTAGCACGCATCCTGGATCCGGCATACCTCCTCTTTCTGCCCAACCTCCAGTTTACCACACTGTTACCCAACCACATTTTCATCCATATTCGCAGCCTAGTGCTCCAACTACTCCAACATTCGCACCCCCGCCTCCCTTGTCTTCTCAACCCCCGCAACAGCAGTCACCGCCCCCTCACGAGCAGGTGGATGCACAACAGGGATTTGTGGCTACCCAATCACCTCACGGACTGGTAACCACTCAACCTCCTCCATCTGGTACCTATGATTACCAGATCCTCATGATGAACTCTGACCAACCTATAACCGTCGACCTCAACCTTCAAACACAGTCCCGTCCGTACCCCCGGCCTCTTGCTATATCTGTCCCCGAGTCACCTTCTTCAGGTTTTGCAAAGCATCTTTCGACACCTAATGGTCCCTTGCATATCCCTCCGCCCAAAGCCGAGGTTCATACCAAGATTTCTAAGGGACCATTACGCCGAAATGCTACTTCTGACCGAGTTGCCCATTCATATAGCATAGTAGATGAGCTGGCCCAATCTCCTGCTGCCATTTCAATGCTGGAACTCCTCCAGTCGTGCCCCTCTCAAAGAAAAGCTCTACTATCTGCCCTGGGTGTTGTAAATCCCTCAAATGACCAATTGATTGTTTTCAACACCCATCAATCAGAGTCTCCTCCTCTTCCTACTTCCGTAGCTTTCCAAATCCCAGTCAAAATCCAGAATGCTACCATTTCCCGGTGCATCGTTGATGAGGGGGCATCCACTTGTGTGATGTCCACTTCAGTTTGGAAACAACTCGAATCTCCTGAGTTGGCCCCTCCCACGATCACTCTTCGTGCATGGGATGGCCACACCTCACAGCCCATTGGTCTTTTCCACAACTGTCCTATCACTCTTGCGGGCAAGATTGTTTGCGTTGACGTTGAAGTTATCGATGCCCCTCTTGACTATAACATTATTTTGGGGCGTAGTTACACCTATGCCATGTCTGCAGTCCCATCCGCAGTCCACCGCAAGATGTTTTTCCCTCATAATGGAAAGATTGTCACCATCGACTAGTTGACATATCACGAACCAAAATCTCAGCCCCCCTCTGAGTCGACCATCTCTTCTATAGCCACTAAGCAATCCGTCTATTCTTTGACCAGTGTCTCCCCCGACGTCTACAAAGACTCCTCCCTGCTTGGAACCTTCCTTGGTCTTCCTCCTCCTCATGTCTCTGATCCCAGCTTAGCGAATGTTTGCATGATGCAATCGTCTCAGGCCAACCTTAAGCAACCCGCTTCGGCTAGTCAGCAACCTCAACCTCGCCTGCCACAGCTCGCTCCTAGCCCTTCGCCTCAGCCAGTTGGACCCCTCCCCTCTGACTCGTCTCCTACTGCTGATATCCATGCGCCTCTCTACCCTCCTGGGTCAGTTCCACCAGGTCTCAACCATCTTGGAGCCATCCCTCCTGGCCATTACCCCACTGGTCAGCTATCATTCCTAGCTCCCCCACCAGGAGTGTACACGGTACCTGTCATGGCCACCCTCTCTCTTCCTAACCTGACCCTTGGGATTCCCGTCTGGTACCTTGATCCTCCAGCCGCTACTCCACCTAGTCAACCCAAACCTTATCTTTCTTTGACCCCGGTCCAACCCCCATGACTTCTCTCGCTACAACAGTGCCTCAGTCACCTCAACAGGACCCACCTCCTCTTGTGACCACTTTGGGTAAGCATGGAAAAACTCGCAGGGGGGCATCAAAGGACAAGGCAGCCCCGATGAACCCTGCCCCTCCTCGACCTCCAAATCATACCATCCAGTGTGCTTTGTGTGATGTTGTTGGTCACGCCACCCATACCTGTCCTGAATTGCCTCATCTAAAACCCATGGTTAATGTCGCATTTCCTGAGTCCCCAGTCCCGGAAGCCTTTATTCCTTCCACGGCCGTGACCAAGAACCCTAAGAATATTCACACTAACCACCCCTGTGCTTTGTGTGATCTCCATGGCCATTACACCCACCTTTGTCCCCACCTCAAGGACTTCCGCACCTCTCTCGTTGTGGTTCGCCAATTCGAGGCCAAGCGTAACAAGTCCACCTCTCCCATATTTGTGCGTTTTGCTTCAACCAGATTACTAGAAATGACGACTCCCATTGACATTCCCCCTCCTAATGTCAAGATGACGGAGCCTCCATCCACCATATTCTACCTATCATCATCCATGCGACCCTCGGGGAACATTCCCTCTGAATCACCCCCTGTTTTTTCGCTTGACCTTCCTTGAGCGATCACCCTGGGCTCAACATCGACAGATCCCTTATCTGCTTACTCTTCTGTCACCCCTCGTGACGATGTGCATGTGAACCTCTCTTCTCATGATGATGAGTCAGGTAACTTCGCTGCGTCAGGTCGTATTTCTTCCACCAGTCAACCCATCTTCTATCACGATGACGACATTATGGAAGAAATCCCCACCCCTGACTTTATCTATTCCCCCTTACATCGAACCCATGCATTTACACCACATACACCTTGTGTCCATTACATTGAAACCCAACGTTTGAGTAAGGGGACACCCATATTTGAGAGACCTAGAGAAGAAATTCTTCACAACTCTCCTAGTGTACCCCGTCATATCGACTCTAGTACCATTATTCTTCCACATTTAGAAGAACCTCTAGAATCCCATTCCACTTCAGATCACTCTCGGGATGATACCCCCCATCGTTCCTTCATTTTTACATCAGCAACCCAGTCTCTTAGACATTTTTATTGACCAACCTATAGGTGTTTTACGAGAGCATCAGTTCATTATCTCCAAATCCTCTCTTTGGGATAGTGACACCAAGTATGCCAACCCAGAAACTGAAAGTCCATTTGATTCATATGTGCAGTACTAATAAGAGATTGGTAATCTTCTATTTCCTTTCTTAAACTGCATAACCATAACAAAAGCAAATAGGTGCACCAGATCATTAAAACGTGTTTAGATTCCCCTTTTTCTAAATACATTTTGGCATGACCACAACATGCTTGGGGGCACCTATGCCCCTCAACCATACAAATCCCATATCTCAGCCAAAAACAGCATTGAAACTCCCTTTCTCTGACAGGTCGCACTTTTCAGGTCATTTCCTAGGACAGGTCACAGTTTTCTGCCTAGTACCTGCTACCTAGGTCGCAAAACCGACCCCAAAAAGTGCGACCTGGCCTGTTCATGAGATCTGGGTACCTGTTACTTTTTAATTACTTGATACTTCACCAAGACACATTTTTTCCAAGAAGGGTCTCTTCACCTCTCTTCCAAATCGGATTTCCTCACTCACAACACTTGTACTTGGGGCACCACCTTGACTCCATGATTATCCTTGTTCGTGTTGATCTCGGTCATGAAACACCATCTTGTACTCATGTTTTTACGATCCCCCATTGGACCTTTACTGTGTGGCAGCACCATCGAGTCGCCCTTATTTAGAGCATCCGAGTTGAGCCATCCTCACATGTATGGAGTCTTTCCTGAGTCCCTTTGTATCCTGCTATAGTCATCCACCCTTCATTGCTTGGTCCCTCTCTCGTGTCACAAACTATGGCCTTCAATCCCATTGTCCCCTATCCCACATGATATTGTGTCAGTCGCTGCCAAGCCATTCATGCCCTTTATACTCTAACAAGGGAAGTCGTCCAACCGCTCCTCCATATCCCTCATTCCCTCATCATCATTAGTGTCTATCTGTTCGTCGCTATACTATTTTCCCTCGTGCCATAGTTGGGGTTCCCTTATTGCCTCACCTATGGCGGACCTACTTCTGTCGACATCAGCTCATTTACTCCAGATAACAGGTCTAGGGGGAAGTGTACCTTGGTTCGAGCTCTTTTCAGCATGATCATGATCTATACACTTGACGGTCCAGTGATGCAACAGCAACTATTGGTGATTCCCAGGCGTGTGTGAGATGTCTCAACCCTCATGAGGGGGTGGCCCTGCAGGTAGCCCCCCACATGCCCGGATGACTTCTTCATTTTCACCCTTGATGAACCTCCTCTCATTTGATGATATTGGCCTCAACCGCTTACAATGCCTCTTCGATGTGCATGTATCAGTCAAATTTTGCAAGCCCTTCCCCATGTGTAGGGGGCATTCAGGTGTATTTTTATCTCATGTACTAAAATATTATTGTATAAGTCCTGATGGTTATTCCAGGCATCGCATGTATGTGGGATTCATCATGGTCTTTATCTGGCTCATGTTTAGGCCAGCACATGCTTCATTATTGCGTTCCGTGGTTTTCCAGGCGCTTTATTCTTTGTACTTTGTCTCGGCGGGCATAGGTATGCCTCCCCCGTCGCCTTTAGCACATGTACCACTTCATAAACTCGAGACTTGTTGCACCTATAAGTCTCATCTCCTCAGGGTCTAGTCCTTTAGTACATCAGACAACATTACACTTCTCTCTCTCACTTCCCTTTTGATATCTAGTGATTGAGTTCTTACAACGTACTTCGGTCATACGATTTGCTCCTAACACTCATACGTTGGGGGGCAATCTGTTACACCATTTTTTTGGTCATCTAACCTATTATTATTAGATGAACCCAAGTACACCATGTAAGACCAATTTTACCCTAAGTAACATTTCTTTCACCATATAAAATAACTTATTTGGTCATATTTAACCTAAAACAAGGAAATCAATTAAATAAATCATTATTTATTTAATTATTTCCTAAGAATAAGTTATTTAAATCATTATTTAAATAATATTTTTAGTTAAATTTGACTAAACCACATATAAATAATTAAATAAACCATTATTTATTTAATTGTATTCCCCTCATCTCCCTTAAAATAATAAATAAATCATTTATTTATTTGTTATTTATAAATAAAGGAATTGACCCAAGTCAAAAGCCCTTTTCCCTCCAACAAATATAATAAAATACTCCTAAAGGGTGATTCTAGAATGTGATTAATAATATTTTGTCCATGCACCGAGTTCTAGAACACCCCAATATTTTGTTAATGTGGGAGGGGCTTTTCCCCATTCATTAGTCACCTCCATTGCATTAGATCACACTAGATCTACTCTTGTCACTACCTCATTTGTTTGCATTTTGAACTCCCATTGAGTTCCATGTTTGTTAGGGTTTTCCACATTAACCAAAGAGAGGAATTTTAGATCTGAAACACTGAGGACTTCCAAGAACTCATCCCACTGAGGAGAATTGGAAAACACCTTTCTTGTTTTCCTCTCAGGTGCCCCATTCTTTAATATAATATAAGATTCTTTTTATACATTGTTCTTGTCTTGTTCATTGGATGCATGGAGCCATTTTATATCTTATACCTGTTTAATATCTTTTATGCTTAGATCTAATTTTATACAACAAACTTAAGGATATTTTGCAGCCATACTTGATGTTAGGGCTACTTGATATGCATAGCTAAAGTGATCTTTTACGACGAAAGAATCATACTAACAATATCAGCTACCACAATGTCCATTAATATACTTTTACCAGGGTACAGAACTAAAGTCACACATAGGTCTTTGATTAATCCTAGGCATTTAACTTTGCTAGAGTCAAATGAAAACAAATCTTTGTAAGGCCTGATTATTTCTAGATTAAGAGTTTCCATTATGGCTTTGGGCATAAATTATGGGAAGCTCATGAATCTAACATAGCGTTATGTAAAATTTGATCATGAATGGTAAGACTGATATAAAAAGGAGGGAATGATCCATCTGAATGCTTTCCATTCACATCAGGGCCAAAAATCAACTCGGTTTGATCATCATTCAAATTAATTGCATCTTCACCATCATTCATATTTTGTGTTTCAGTTATGATTGATTTGTATAGGTCATTTTTTACCAATTCTGTTAAAGGAATGGGTATTTTTAAGTTAGCAATTTCATTATGAATTTCAAATGAGGATTGAGATTTACTAATTTGAACTAATTCATCTTTAGTAACTGTAATTTGACTTGGTTTTTCTTGAGTTTCTACATTTGTATTTCTATCTTCAATTGTTTTTACATTCTCTGTCTGTGTTTCCTGAGTTTTACTGCTTTTAACCTTCTTTTCAGGGATTGTTTTTGTAACAGTAGAAGTTTTATCAGACTTAGAAATATTAGCAGGTGTTTTTGAATTATCAATTTTTTGATCTACTGATTTAGGATCAGCAGAAGGTGTTTTTGGATCTAAATTGGTTGATTTAACGGATTTAGAGGCTTTTGCTACAACATATTTTTGTGTGTCTTTGGAGGCTTGAGCCACTTCATCAATAATATCAACAATTTTGGTACTTGATGATCTTTTAGGACTAGAAATGGATTGAGAAGGATTGGAACTTTGCTTATTTTCCCTTGGGAGAATTTGCAAAACTTTTGTTTTTGGTGCTTCTACATTTTTCTTATTTTGATATTGGGAATTGTTTTTGGTAGAAGAATCATTGTTTTTCTTGTGTCTAAGGTTATATTGATTATGTATTTCATTTATGGCAAAGTCATAACCCTGTATATAGTTAAAGGATTCACTGGAGTCTAATTTGAGTTGTTGAAGCTTAAATAGTTCCTGATCTTCCTGAGTGAGGAAAATGGTATTGTTTTCATCTATTCCCATTAGATGATTGATGTCATCCTCATATTCATCATTATTCTGAGAACTTTCAGCATTGTTCTCCTGAAATGGGGGCTTAATGTTTTGGTATGGAGTTGCTTCTTTAGCTTTTCCAGAATTATTGTTTTTTTCTGAAATTGGGATTTTTGATCTGAGGTTGATTATCCCATTGAGGTTTTCTTTCTATATTATCTAATCTATCTACCACCCTTTCTAAAGTTTTAGAAATTAAATCTATTTTAACATATGAATTTGAAATTTCTTCTTTAGTTGTAACTCTTATTTCATTTCTAAGTTTGGCTTTCTTAGCTAAAATATTGATTTCTACAATTAAAACATCTAATTGCATCTATTCTAAGGTTTGTGCATCTCTTTCCCTTAATTGATAGGCCATATCTACATCAAATCCATTAGGGAAATTGAACAGAACAGAGTAAGGTGTAGGTTTAAGATTTGAAGGTATTGTATTGTAGACACTATTGTACCTAGTGCAATAGTCTTGGATAGACTCAGTAGCAGATCTTTTCATGGCATCAAACTCAGACAAAATTTGGAGGGGGTTCTTTTTCTTTCCCCATTTATTCAAAAATGTCCTATGAAATATAGCCAAATCAGTTATGCTACCAGCAACTAAATTTTTGAACCATTTTTTAACTTCTCCTGTCAAACTCTGGGAAAATAACCTCATCTAGACATCTGACTCATCAATTTCATAAATTTCACATAAATCCGTCATTTTAGTTACATGTTGTTGAACAGTATATTGTGAAATGCCATCAAATAGTCGTACATTTTTTTGATAATCTAGAGGCATGTCATGGAGGTTTTGGGGTAAGACAAGGGGAGCATACCTAGCAGCCATGGCTTGAAGTTTTGCTGAGCTGGGAGGTATAATAGTAGTGATAGGTGCAGTACTGGATATGTCAACTGATGAACTGAAAACTGTAGTTTAAGAGCTGGGGAATGAAGCTAGTATGTAAATGGAATTGCTGGGAAATAAAGATATGGTGCTTATAAAATCTGAATGTAAAGTTGTGGATGCAGTGGATGGAATGGATGAAGGAAATAATATCCTAGGCTACAAAGGCAATCTAGGAATGAAATGATCTGATGAACTTGCAGTGGTATCTATAAATGAAGTAACAACATACAAAGATGAATCTATTGTTTGTATTATTGTTGTATGCAATTGAGAAACTGGAGGTTTTATGTGAGACAACAAATAAGCTAATTCAATAGCTTCACTAATATATTTAATCAATGAAACATTAATCTTTTCAACTTTATTTTGATATTCAGATTTATTTGATTTTGTTCCTACTGAAATATTTTTCTGTTTTGCATTCAGAAATGAAATAAAAATAGGATTTATAACAGTATTTTTCAAATCAGTTTCAGATTTAGTTTTAAACAATGAATATTCAAACTTCAGATCAAAATCAATATCATTTAGACTCACTAACTCTTTGGGTAAAGAATTGGATTTTCTTAATGGTACTTCAGTTTCTAAATTGACAGTTTGTTTTTTCTTTTTACCAATATGATCTGGATTATCTACTATAACTACAGGGTTAGGATCTGGATTAGACCTAGTATAGTAGTTTTCCTAGAAGTCAAAATGACCATTTTTTGAATACCCACAACTTATAAAAGTAATCTTAAAGTGAAAGGATAATTGAAAGATTTTCCTTTAAGACTAAGTTTAAGACTCGAGATTGGTTAGTCCCCCAGTATGGTCACCAGTATATTATCACTATGGTAAATTCTCAAGTTGTGGGATTTTGAGTTTTTAGTCAAAGAACACTAGAGGTAACTACAAACCTACTTGGAACTCTAGGATATAGCCTTCCTAAAGTTCAGAGAGGGCTCTCTCTTTAAGATTTATTTTTGTTTAAATTTGTGAATATTAGGCTAGCTATGAAAGAACAACTAGTTTTGTTTTAAATGGTTTAGTGGGAAAAAATCACTCAGAGGTAAAATACAGAGATATCTACTTGTCCATTGGGCTATGGAGTCTAAATCAAGCTAGAAGCACTAGAAGTCAAGGCCAAAAAGGTACAAATGTATTCAGGGCAAGATAGATAACCCTCAGAGATTTGGGAAAGTGTTTTTTGGTGAAATGGTATGACCAGGATAAATGGCACTTAAGGATCCTTTGATCCGGAAAATGGAAGTAGAAGGCAGAGGTAAAACAGGAGAAGGAGCAACTAGGGGTTCCTTACACCGAAAATCAGAATAAAACATTAAAGTGGCAACTAGTTAAAGAGAGGGAGCACTTGACTAATCCTGTAGTAATACTCCTAGTTACACATTCAGTCAGAACAAACATAAAATGAATGCATGAAACTTAGAAAAGGAAACTGTGACAAGTAGGAAGTACTTCACTCATCAGCTTATCACAGGGATCCTGAATTATGATGCCAGTCAACTTGTCCAGTCTGCTACTTTGAAATCAAACACACAATAGCCTTCAATGTTTAGCAAAAATGTTTATATTAAGTCCAGCAATTTTATACCACTCTGACTACTTCTAATGTAAAAGTATTTATACAAAAAAAAATTACAAATATCCTAGAAGAGTTCTAGGAATTATCTTAGGAAAAAGAAAATATCATTACATAATAAAAGGGACAACTACTTAACAAATAGCAAGCTGTCCTTTTTATCCAGAATAAATAGAACTGTTTAGCCAACAAGGAGCTATTGACTGTCTAAGTGTCCTCCTTGCTGGCTGCTAGGAAATATCTTGCATTTGACTTGCCTTCGCTGATACTCTTTCATTTGATACTCTTTAACCTAATTGCATTTAACGCTGATACTCTTTGACCATTAGTTTCACTGGTTTACTGCTTTAAAATATCTTTTTGGCGGTAAAAACCTGAAAACTCTCCTTTTATTTCAACTTTTTCCTTTGATTGTTTTTAAGGTAATCTTATTTCACTGTTTACCTTTCATCTTTACATCCAATCAGTAAAAGTTTTCCACTCTTCCGCCTTGGGAATTTGGACATTCTTCAACTTCCTGAAATTCTCATCAGCCTCTGTATATCTAGCAAAGGTAGGCTTGATGACAAAGAGATGCTTAATCACATGCTGTAAGAAGAATATATCTTCAAAATACTGAAGGAGAAATTTCCCTGTAGGAGTGCCTTGTGAAAGTGGCTTGTTTACTTGCTCTTTAGCAAACTCCCTGATTTTTTTATCATAGTCCTTCTGGGCATCAGTTTTTCATTAAAAACATGTATGTCTGGTAAGCCCCTCTGTCTTGAATTTGTGTATTTCACCATAAATCTAGTTATGGCCAAGTTCATTGCTTCACATTTTTCTTCAAGATTGTTCATTAAGTTCTTTTTAGTGATAACTTTTTTGATTTGTAAGATGGTTTTTGTCCTGTCTAGGACTTGCAATTCTTCAAGTTCTTCCGTGTTCTTGCTGTTCAGAATGTAATGAGTTTTAAAGCTTGAGCTGGATTATCAGTCAACTCATCTTTTTTCATTTGTATATCTGTCTGGGCTGCCAACAACAATTCTCTCTGCTCATAGATAACTTGAATTGAAGGCCATTGATTATGAATGGCTTCAATTATGTTAGTCCAAAGATGATTTTTAACATATGAGATCTGCACTGTGAAAGTCAACACTTTTTGTAAATTCTTGAGCTGCTCTCCCAATCTGATTGCTTTTTTCTCATGAGTTCTGACATTGATCTAAGTTGTCTTATTTTCTCTCTCAATATTTTCAATTATTTTATTTAGTCTGTTTATTTCAACTGTCTTTAAATACATCTCTTCCATGGCCTTGATAATCTGGTTGGCTTCATGAGTGTGCTTAACATTTGTGGTATTAGAGTCTGTAGCTAAAGTAGTGGCTGAAGTCACTGGCACTGCAGTTTCCAGTGGGCCCTTTGGTGCTAATTTCTCTCCTAAAGTAGAGGGCATTGTTGTAGTAATTACTAGGATGGTTGTAGGAATTGTAGGAGTTTCTGGCTCTTTTATAGTCTCTTTCTCTTGGACAAGCTGGTCCATTTGTGTTTCCATCTCTTTGATTTGTGATGTCAATTTTAGTATGAGCTCAATCATTTCTTCTTTCTCATTCTGATCTTGGAGGATTTCTTTTGTTTGTGGATACTCACTTTGAGGAAGCTTGAGCTATTTCCTCAAAGCTGCTATGTCTTCATTCTTCTTCTTGATTAATATTTTTGCTGCTTGAATGTTTGAGGGATCATATCCCACCTGTAAAAATAGTTCCTCTAAGGCTTTAATCCTTAGGTCCTTGGCATATAAGGCTGCTTTATCCATTTTCATCTGATCTTGCATATTAAGGATAGTGTTCTGTAGCTTAGTAGCACTCATTGCTTTAGTTACCACTGTAGAATACAACATTTCAAAGCTATGCCTATGAAATTCAATCTGGTCCAGCTCATGAATATTTTCTGTGTCTACCTCAAATTCCACCTTTTTATAGTCTGCTACTGTTTTGGGTGCTGAGGTAGGAGGTTGCAGGAATGACATGATCATTTTTTTGGTAGAATAATCAAAGGTTGATAATAGCCTATTCTGATTTCTAGGCTTTTGTTTCAGGAATTGAGAATATATCTCAGTCCTTATCTCCTCATTCTTATGCTTAATCTGCTTGTATTTCTCCTTGATGTCCAAGTCCTTTTCCTCAGCTAGCTGTGAGGAAGAGGCTTCCATGTTGTGTTGCTTCTTAATCAACTGTGTGTAATTCTGATCGGTTGTTGTTTCCTTTTCTATTTCCATAAGTGTTTCATTAATTATGGTTGTGGCTATATCATCATTAGTTACTGGATCATTTGTCTCATCAACATCAATTGTCACTTTTTCCTTATCAACTAAACTGAGTTTAAGCCTTTTGTTATAGATTATTTTGAATTTGGTCTCAGTTGTTGTCTCTGCTGTATAACCTCCTTCTTCCCTACTTCTCTTTGCTGATGCTTCTCATTTTTTGACAACTTCCAGAGCTTGTGCCGTATCAGTTTTATTTGTTGTATCATTCAATGTATTTTCCAGCCATTCAATTTGATTTGCAAACTTTTCTATGCCAGGATTGGCTTCATGGATAAAGGGTGTCAACTTGCACTTTACCCTTAACTTACTCAAGATCCCTTGAGGATCATAATTCCATGAAAACCTTTCCTCAAATCTATACTCTGATAGCTTCTTGGTAATCTCCTTTTCTGCATCTCTGTTGTTGATTATGAATGGGCCAACTTGATTCTTTAATTTAAACTGAGTCTTCTTTTTAGCAGCCATAAAGTTAATTAAATCTGAGTTTAGAATTTGTCTAAGATATTCTAATGAAAAAAATTCTCATACACATGTGCTTGGGTAGCTTATAGGGTAATAATTTAGATCCAAAAATCCTTAGCTCACTGTATTTTTGATAGAGATACCAATCTCCAACCTTATTCTATTCTGAGAGTTGTAGAATCCTTTTCATCTCCTCACTGATCCTGGGCTGTTATGTTTTATTCAATATGTTCACTGCTGGATATAAAAAGAGCTTTGAAAAATCTAAATATGTAAAATCACTGCCCTCTTTTCTAAGTAGTGATGTCCAAAAAATTATAGAAAGAGGCTTTCCTTCTATATCCATATTTTGTAATGAAATAGGAAACTTCTCTGCTTGAAAGAATAGAAACAAGTGGAAAAGATAAGATGAATATCTAAAGACTCCTTTTGTGGGTAACTTAGTCAGTTGGTGATGGATGGTGTCTACTATAAAACTAGCATAGTTAAAGATGATTGTTGGAGGTTGACCAGGGGACATAGTAGACAGGAAACCTAGAATGGACTCATCAGTATGTTCATCTGTAAAATAACCAAGGACAAAAGAAAGCATAGAAATGATATGTCTAGAACCTTTAGGAAATTTAACTGTGGAGTATGGAGGGTTTAATTTGGGGATTTCCACATGAAAGGGCATGAAGTTTTGGAAGATCATGAACCTCTTAGGGAAATCTATGCCTAGATATAGCTGTGTCAAGGATTCTATATACAAGGGAACTACCTAGGGATCAGGTTGTAATTGAAGCATTTGATTAATTGACTGGGTTGTAATGGTGAAAAGTATTTGTTTTTTTGCATTTACTATAGCCCTCTAATCTGGCTCATAGTATCTTTGACATAGTTTGATGACTTCTTGACCAGGATGAGTCAAAGGGACTACATACTTAGGCAAATGAGTTTCCCAGATAGGAATATCATCTTGGTCTAGATATTTCTCATAACACCAATTGTGTATATCCATCAATTTAAACGCAACAACAGGGTCTGCAATTTTATATTCAAGAACAGTCGAAGGGATGTTTTGAGTAGCAACCACAGGTGGTTGAAGGGGATTCATTGTTGTATTAGATTTAGTAGAGATGGCTGGGGTAGGTTTAGGAGCTTTGGATACCTCAGGTTTGAATTTGCTCTGTTTTTTAGTCATTTTGAATAACTACTACAAGATTAGACTATTTGCAGGAGTTTTTAATTTTAACAGAGAGGAAACTGAGCAATTTAGATTAACGATGGCTTCTTTTAGGCTTTTGGATTATCTAAGGATGTAAAACTGGCATAAAACATAAAACAGGGGATTTCTAAGTGGGTTTAATTGAAAAAAGGATTTCTATGGTATATTCAGTAGTTTTAACCCTTTAGGTGCTTTAAATTTGGTTTTTAAGCTTTGGAAACTGGGAATTTGGCTTCAAAAAGGCTTGCCATGTGAAACAGGGTTTCCTGGGAAAAATTGGCCAGGGTTTGGCCTCTTTTTTGGTGTTTTTAAGCAATTTAGTCCCATGAAATCTCTTAATTAAAGGACTGGTTTAATTAGTAATGGTTTAAAATTGAATTTTCAGGCTTCAATTTATCGGAAAATACCTTAAGCTGCAAGTCTTCGGCTTCATGAAGGTTTTGAGAGGAACATGGTTGATTCTGAGGTCTGTTCCGGCTTACTGGTTCAATGAATAGCTCTTGGTCAATCTTTAATGGTGGAATTGTGGTCAAATTCGTAACTTCTGGGCATAATTTGACAATCGGGGCTAAAAAGGCTTTTACACAGTCAGGCGGAGCTATTCAAAGTTCATAACACGCATATAAACATAAAGAGTGGTGTATCAGAGGTTTTAACCCTTGATATTAATCATCATAAATGTTTATTAAATGTAGGTCTCGTCAATGGCGGGAGTGGTTTCAGGTTTGAAACGAAACAGGAGAGTGGTTATCACGTGCATATTGGGCAGTATGTGGTTTATTCCCAAATGAACGTGATCGAATAAGAAATCGCCACGTAACAGAGAGAGAAATGGGCAATACAACCCATTTCGCGTCCATTTTGGATTTGGGCGGATGATTAGTTTTTCTGCGCAATATTGATCTAGGGCCGTTAGATCTGGGACTCGGGCACGAAGGATCAATATCTATTCAAAAGGTGCAATCAAAGGAATGGTGGGACCCGGGTTTTCATTAGCACTGGCAATTAAAAAACCTTTATATAAAATATACATTGGATTTAAAGGTTGTATATACATAAAAGGGTTTTATGTATACGGAATGGAGAAAAAGCATGTTTTGAATATATCATGGGTTAGTTATATAATGTGTGAGACTTTACATAACATGGCAGAATATGGATAGGAGTGGGGTTAATTTTTAATTAAAACAAACCTTAGTTTAATTTTAATCAAACATTGGATTATGAATTTATGTGGGCAAGGATTAGTATATACATTGCAATGGTGCGGACTTTGCATGGTGGGGTTAAAGTCTTTTGAATCTTATAAAAACATTTGATTTTATTCAAAACTTTGGATAAAAGTTGATAAGCGGGGGAGATATGTTTTTATTAGAACATTCGCAGTATGTCTTAATAAAATATTTTTGGTGCATATTTTAGTTTATTTATATAGTATTAAACCTTTTGAATGGTTTAATAACTATAGGGGGTGGGATATTTAATTAAAGTTAGTTTTAGACCAAAGGGTGCTTTATTTGGGTTTTATTTTGACATGTGGATAATAACTTTGGTTTTTGGGGGTATTTAGATAGGGAATTAGATCAATAGGATAATCTTTCATTTAAGGATTTAATAAACTAAGTTAAAAGTTAATATGAAAAGGGGAATGGAATACACAAAAGTACACAATATGACTAAGTAAAGTGAAAAGGTAAAGCAAAGCTTGTTTTTTCATCATTTCACCAATTTACTTAGGATAAAGCATTTTTGAGGGTTTTTGTATGTTTCGGAATGAAAGAAGTTAATTAGATGGGGTTTTATGTTTCATTTAGTAAGAATGAGTCTCTACTTATGAAAATGAGTTAAAATGTATGAATGAGAGATAAATAATGGTAAATGGGGATTTAACATAAGAATTTAACATTTTCAACTAACTAGTCATAGAGCCTTGGGTCCGGTCCCAACAAAAGTTAGAGAAATGCTCTGACCCTATTTGACTGATAGTCTAAAATACTAAATATTTACAGGGAAGGGGAAATTAGTGATTCTTTTCCCGGTGATGAATGTTACATGCTTTTTCACACTTCTTTCTACCTACCCAAAATTACTCTAGCATTTTTTCTTCCTTTTGGCAGGTGCATTTACGCTTGCAACCTTGAAACATTTATTCTTTTTAAAGCAAAAACTATCTAATTCTACCTTATTTTATCCAAGGGCTCAGATTAAATTGTTGAGCTCCTCATTATTCTGTACTTATCTACTGATTTGTCAAGATTAAACTATATGACAAATCTTTATTCACTATCTAAAACATGGAAATTGAAAACATGACAAGTCAAGTTTACACATTTTAACTCATCATGGATTATGGCATTTATTGACACTCTACCATAATCATTTGCAAAAAGTAAAAAGTAGTGGCATTTGGACTTGCTCACTTTCATGTCTTATTTTCATCTTTTTTGTTTTTGGTGTCTATATTTTTCAAGTCCTTTGATCTTTCTTTTAAGACTTTTTACCCTTTTTTTTATTTTTATTATTATTATTTTTTTTTTGAAAATATGGGAAAACAACTTGGAGAAAGCAAGGTATGTACATATTTTACAAGACTATCAGAAGTCAATTCAAAATTATGAATCCTATATTTATAGGACCCTAACATAAGGTGAATAATTTGGACATTGCATAATGTGAAAGTGATTATAGTTAAATGTAAAAATGTATAAAGTTTGATGTAAAAGTGTATAAATTATATGTAAAAGTGTGAATAGATTAATGTAAAAAGTAAAGTTAATTTTTTTTATATATGTGTGATAGTATGTTATAAGACTACACTCAAGGAATGCCAAGGGTTTAATTTGCTTGGCTCTTCCATGCATAAATTCATCTTTTGGATGTTTAAGGTATGTAGATATACTTAGATAACTGGGCTTGTACAAGTCTCTGGGCACTTTGTAAATCCAAAGGATTGACGATTAATTCTTCAATCTATGTTGTGTCACAACAACTCTGTAGTTGTTTGTTGATTTTTTACTTATTTACTAGGCCTATATGTATTTATTTACTTGGTTTATATGTTATTGTATTATCCTATCAAATAGAAATTTAATTCTTAATGTTTTTTATTATTTTTTTTAAATGAATATTTTATATATTTAATTTTAAGTGATTCTATTAAATAGAAATTTAATTTTTAATGTTTTAGAATATTTTTTTTAAATGAAGATTTTATATATTTAATTTTAAGGAGTTCTTCATTTTAATTTGTTTAGTCGTTGATTTTGAAATTTAATATTGAGTGTTTATATCACTTTTTGGTACTATTGGTAATATTGACTCTCATGAAACATAGGCGTTCTTGAACCACTATAAACAGCTAAGTACTGTCTTGGTACATAATAGATACATCGTTCTCAATCAATGGATATGAAACAACAAATATAACTCCACCTTTTGGAAATCCTAAACAACGGCAACACAAAACATTAAGAAAAAGTACTAAAATAAAAATGAAATAAAATAGTTATATAAGTCATAGTTCAAGATTGACTTGCTGAATTGGAGATGTTTCAATTGCCTTTTCTCTTGCTGTAATAAAACTACTTTCATGGACCGACTCCTCAACTACTCTACAAGCCTAGTTCTTTAACAATTCCAGTTTACCGAAATATCATGCATAAAAAGTTTATTCATACACTGGTAAAATTAATTATGTCAGTTGTATCCAAACATTTAACTGAAAAATGAAAAAAAAATGCATGATAACCATGCCACTGGCTAATCTTGGGAATCAAAATTTATTGAATGTGATTCAATGCAACCCCAATCCTTTATTATTTAAATTTATGCACTATTTCTCAATAGATTTTCAAATTTATTATTTAACTTTATGCACTATTTCTCAATAGAGTTTCAAATTTTGACAGGTTCCTCAAAATTATTCTCAAAATGATATATGGCGAGTGCAAGAAATGTAAGCGGGAGAAAAAATGATATATGTTGGTATACATCAAACTTACTTGACACTCAAATGCCACATTGATCTCCATATACACTCAATATATTTCACTATATTAATAATATTTTAATTATAAAAAGTATAAAGTCCAACTGATATGATAATTAAAAATGGCCACTCAAAAATCTTCATAACATCATAATCATTTCCAATAAATTTTACACTTTTATGTGGCAATAATCAAAAGATAATAGGAGATCAATCTCTTGGAAAGGTTGATTTACAGAATATAAATGAAGTTGTGTCATTCAATCTCTTGGAATTATACTGGATATAATTTAATATTTTCACTACACAAAAATATAGAGATGCAAAGGCATCCCTTCTACACCCTTTGCTAACATTTTCAGAAATTTGAGCAGTTGTAAATTTAAGTCGAGGATATCTGAAAGAAAATGAAAACGCGTAGCTAAACACCACTGCTTCAAAGTTTCAGTGTTCAATAAATAATCACGCCTATTGTTTCCGAAGGCCAAGCGCATCTCTTTCTTCTTATGTGGTGTCATTGAAGGATTTCTGAATAGCCTTTTTTAGCTCCATAAAACCAACATCCCTTTCCTCACACAATTAACTGTAAAATTCTCGACTTATTCACAAATCCTCTTCTTGTTCCCCTTGTTCATTTTTCCTTGTAATTTTGCATATGCCTTGCCCCACTTCCTCAGCAGGATTCCACCCTTTTTCTTGCGAGTGACCCCTTCCTTCACTTGAGAAGTGGTCATAGTTTCTGTGTGACGCTTCTTTTCTGTGCTTCCTTATTCACTTTGGAAGCAGTAACAATTTGTGTGAAATTTTGTCGCTGCTCTTTGCACTGTTTCCTTTTCTTTTTGGCTGATGGCTCAACAATTCAGACATTCCCCTGCTTTCTTTGACCATCACCAAAAGCATTCCTATCAATGAAAGTAGATTGAAGCAGCGCTAGATGCTTCTGCAACCGTCTTGTCATTATTGCCATTTTCTGTGTTGTGGGTGGTGGTCTTGGTGAATTGGATTCATCATCTGACTCTGATGTAATGAAAATTAAATGGTCTGGAGCGGGAGGTTATTAGGGAAGTGAATCTTCATCAAGGAAAAAATATGTGCCTTCTATCGTATAATCAATGGAAACCATTTTTATGGTGTTGGTCTGAGAAGAGCGAGAGATTTTTGTTATGCTCTACTAGAACAACAACTATGGGGATATTTTGATTTGTTATGCTAAAAATGAAAAACTAACTGAGTTCAAGGCTCTCTGTTAAGAAGAATAATAGGGGACTGACAGTCTAAGGAGAAAAATAATTTTGTTGTGCTCTACAACAGGTATGGGGATTTTAGTTCTATTCCACTGATTGGGTTCAAGGCTCTCTGCTAAAATAAATGCCAACAAGCATATATTGATTTGTTGGTGCTGGAGAAAAAGCTTAAACCAAATAGATAGGGTGAACCAAGTGAACTCCTTTGTTATAACGAACCTTAATTTCTTATAGAATGATATCGAGACCACCAGGAACCGGTCTAGCAGGAAAACCCTTGCAACTGATGGCTATCTAAATAGAAGCTACGCTGGGCAAGATTCTTAGATAATGCAGGTGGATCAACTAATGCATAAGGATCTTCTACTAAAGCTACAGTAACCAATGTTGCTTCTGCTGAATATACTATTAATAGAGGAGGATGAAAAGCTAAGGATGCTTGCAGCAGATAATGAAATTTTTGAACATATTTCTAAAGATTGCAGGAACCAACTTGGCTGAATAAAGACTTGGTTTCGGTATAGTTTTTAAAATTTAGATAATGGTTTGAATTTAAATTAAATAATATTAAAATAACAATACATAAACATGTGGTGTTAATAAACTTCAAACGTGGGTATAGGACAACATAGGGATTTTAAATAAAAAAATAAAAAAAAATAGACAAATGGAATCCCAATGATCCAGGGTAAATTATTGATACCCTTAACCAAGATCTTTAACGTTGGTTGATTGTTAAGATTTCATTAATCAAAGCGTTAATGAACGTAAATTAAAAACTGTAATTTTGTAAAGGAGAGGAACATAAACATGTCAAGATCAGCAATAATAAGAACACATCTTTTGATAACGGAGTTTGTTCAAGAGGGAGTACATCTTCGGGCCTTGGTGTCAAGATGGTGTAGGTCGTTGCATTAAGTGTTGTAAAGAAAAATATGTACATAGATGTGTTTTTATCTGTCGTATATGGAAAAATTCCCTCACACAGGAGTGGTTATACCTCTCTACAAGATGTTCCACTACCGAAACTCTCATTCATAAAAATGACTCCTATTAGTCTGACAACAACTCCCACATAATGACTATGAGTATCCCGCCAACATGGCAAAGAAATGGATCACAAAAAATATACATCTGACAATGAGTATCCCTCCAACATGGCATCAAAGGGATCTCAAGCATAATATAAATCCATGACAGAGAGTACATCAATAACGAAACAAAATCCCACGACTCATACATCAACAGGGATTTGAACAACACTATGCATCTCATAGACAGAAAGATAGAGAAGTACATGAAATAAACTCATCATATACCTCACACTGAATATGAATGAAGAATGATCTGCTCTACTGCTGGATCTGAAATCACCATCATAATCGTGGTGTCGAAAGGTGGGAAATCGACTACTCACTCGTTGGAAACTGACACCTGCAACTTCACTTCAAAAAGTGGTCGAAAAAGATAAAGCTAAGATGAGAAATCTGAATATGCCATCAGATATATGACGTCGAATAGTGAAAAATTCACTGGTGAATTTCTGAATTTTGACAAAGTGAAGATTTGGGGCAAAAAGGAACCTTTTAGATTCCCCCTAGATGCTTCCAATATGCTGCTCCATGGGTGGGCTGGAAATTTGGAACTCAAAAGGCAAATCTGACCTCGCAATTGCATTCCCTGTGAAAAACCATGAAAAATGACTGTGAACTTGACTATGTTCCGACATGGAGAAAAATTACCTCCCCGGGAAAATTTTAAGGCTCATGGTTCCGCTCCCTATTTCTAGGCCTGCTCATGGTTCCACCTGCATTGAAATCTTTTCCCGCCTCAAACTGTGTGCACGCTCTGCTCTTCCCTTGCCTAGGTGCACTCCTGAGTTGAAATGTTTATATAAATTCCATGTAATATTTACAAGGAAGTGATTTAGGTGAGTTGGCTAAGTCGAAAAATTGTTAGAGGGAGGTCGGGGGATCAAATCCCACCTTCCAGAAATTTGTATGCATTTTTGTGTTTTTTAGGCATGTTGGTATATTTTAAAACGAATGGATATGAGTTTAGGGAGTCGAACCCACATCGGGTGGCCCTCCCATCCCTATCCACTGCCACCGTTACATATTTATGTATATGGGTGGTTGTTTAATATGCGTTGGCTACCATTTATGGTGAGTGGTCGGTGTTTGCGGGGTTTCTGCGTGGGCGGGGCTGGTGGGGCCAGCCGCGGGTTCAACTCTCGCTAATATATATGTATATATATATTTCGTTGTATATTGCAAGGGGTCCGGTGGGGGTCATGGCCCGCTGGCCCATTTGGGTTCCTTTCCTTCAAAAATGGAATTATTCCTACCGATCCATATGCTCCAGAAAACTATAAGAGGCAGGTTGCAGAGTTTTGGAGGGTGGGCTTGGTTCCACCAAGATTCCTAAGCAGCATGAAGGGAAACTCCTGACCACCTCAACTTGATGTCCAATGATTCGTAAAGTATATTCCAAATTTTGGATGTTGCAGAACATTGAAGAAATAAATGATCTATAGATTGTCCATTACATTTACATAGAATGCACCGAAAGGGTCCCTGGAAAGATCTGTGTTGTAGGTTATCACCAGTGGGGGATTTATTACGCAATAAGCACCACATAAAATCTTAGCTTTGGGAGGGCCTTTTATTTTCCACAACGAGCACCACCACCATTCAAAATTTTGTGGCTCATGGTCACAAAACATGTATGGGTATCCATCTTTGGGGGAATAATAGCCCTGTTGTGATATAACCTAAATTAGTTCATCATCCCTATCCTGGAGCCTTATGAAATCTTCCGAGAGAGCATTTTTATAACTGGTCCACTCCTGTTGCCACAAAGTAGGGATCCTGAGATTTTTTGCATACCTCGAGGCCTGTCCAAATAATGAAGATTTGACTAGACCCGCAATTTGATTAAGATTCTTTATACCAATCGAATCTAGATGAGGAATGAGTTATGGGGGTAAGATGTGAGCATTTCCAAACCCAGACCAGGTATTTAAACCAAAACGAACCTTTTCACCTGATCCTATTCTCCAAGAAAGACTTGATCAAATTTATTCAATGGAATTCAAAACTGCTCTCCAAATTGTTGAAATGTTCTACCGATTCCACCTAGGTCTTCTGATCCACTCAAGGATATTCTTAGGACTAATGTGTTTTCAAACAACTACCTCTATCCAAAGGCTATTTGAAGAAAGGACTTGCTAATCTAATTTAGCTGCGAGGGATTTAGATATTCAAACCATATTTTTCATCCTGCAACCTCCCCATTTCTTAGGCAGAGAAATATGGTCCCATCTAACCCAAGAATATTTCCTACCTTCCTTGATTCCATGCCAGAGAAATCTACAATAGAACTATTGGATTCTAGCTAATATGCCTTTTGGGATCCATGCCAGGTTCATCCAATATACAAGGATGGCTTCCAGGACCGATTTGATTAGAACTAGATGCCCTGCCTGAGATAACCATCGATGGTGCCAGATGTTTACCCTATTTTCCACCTTAGCCACCAACATCATCTAGTTAGCAATTGTGTACGTGTTGGGCTTGAGTATAAATCCCATATATTTAAGACCTTCTTCAAATGCAAGGATTCCATATGGAAATATTTGCATGCCATAGTCAATTTCATATTGTGAGCACCCCAAAGATTTCAGAGTAGATTTTTCTTGATTTCTTACCATACCTGGGGCTTTACATAATAACTTAAAAGTAGCATTAAAAATAATAGAATCATTGATTGATCCATTCAAATAGATCATAACATCATCCACAAAAAGTAAATGAGACAATATGACATTGTCCGCAATTTTGACACCTTTAATTCACCCTTGGTTCTTTTCTTTTATGATCAATCGACTCAAGCCTTCCATGATCAATAGGAACAATAACAGAGATCATGGAAAACCCTGGCAGAGTCCACACTCTGCATGAATGAAATTATAGGATGAACCATTGATGATAATATTGTACGGAGGATATGCAACACATTATCTAGTTTATGGAATCATGAGGGAAGCCCAGGTGAGTTAATAACATCCGTAGGTATAGCCAGCTAGTATTGTCCAAAGCCTTGGATAGATCAATTTTAAGGATCATGCCCTTAAGATTCTTGACTTTTATTAAGTGTAGACCTTCTTGAGCTACACCCATCGCTTCATGGATCTGGCGATTGTCTAAAAAGGAAAAATATTCTTGGGATATATGCTGATATAAGATAGTCTTAATGCGATTGACGATGATTTTCACAATAATATTGTAGATATAGTTACAAAGAGAGATATGTATGAAGTCATTAAAAGAAAAAGTTTTATCAGATTTTGGAATCAAGGCTATAAATGTGGCATTGAACAAGTCATGCGTTCTTCTGTTTTATTGACATTCTTCTAAACCTAAGTACGTCATGACACAACAAATCAAATAAACCCAAATAAAATTCCATCGACCACCCATCTGTGCCAAGAATCTTGTCTTTCTTGAACCATTTTGGTACACCCTCGAGTTCCCCCATTGATACTAGACCATTCAGATCCTCTTCCATATCCTCTTCTACAGATATGGGGAAAATTTCAATGATTTTTATAATTTCCACAAGTGATGCCTCATCGAGTGCTTTGAACAATTTCCTGAAATGAGAAATACCTATATTTGCTAAGTTATTGAAAGAATGAGCATAAGAGCCTCCTCCATCTTCCAAAGACCAAATATTATTACAAGCCTTCCAATCTTTTTCAAACTACTAAAAGAATTTTGTATTATCATCTCCAGCCTATAGCCATATAGCCCTACTCTTAAGCCTCCAAGATTCTTCCCTTTCCTTTAATATTCTGAGTCTTTCTAATTTGCGTTTAATAACCCGAGATTTGGATTCAATAGATACAAACCCTCCATTATCAGGTTCTTCTAGTCTGGCTAAATCAACTTCAATATTCCTGAGAAATTATTCTTCTTTTTTTCTAATCCTTGGTCCATTCTATCATCCTCTTCTTTAGACAATTCAGATTCCCATGGATAAGAGAAGATGTAGATTGTATTTCTCTCAATGAATACACCTGCCATGACTCTTTTATAATGCGATGATCTGATAATTCCAGAGATATCTAAATAGATTTGGAATGATCTGATATTCCACTCGAGGAGACCCATTTCCTGATCATAACAAATTTTTCCATCAGAGTCTCCTTGATGAGGAATCGATCAAGCCACCTAGTGAGCATGGCATCTCTAGTTCTTCAATTTATCCACATTATTTTAAGATACACCACGGGAATATCAATGAGATTATTATTCTCCATCATTTGAGAGAATACATCCGAAAGGGAGTCTACATGAGTATGACATCCCGAGGATTTATCATGTCATACTGAGAAGTTTAATTCTCTGCCGAGAATAATATTATCCACCAACATGAATGAAGATTTCATGAGAGCCTCCGAATGTTCCATATGATTGCGACATGGTCCATAAACATTAACTAACATTAGATCCATCCCTAATTATTCTAAGAATACAAATTCCATCAAAACACCTTCCATTTGCCAAATATTTAAAATCTTCATCGATTTTCCATCAATACCAATCACCAATCCACCTGATCTACCTTGTACATAAAGGCCATGGAAAATCCATCCCAGGCGCATAACTTCCATGAGTAAACAAATATGGTAACTGCTTCCCAATTTCTCTTGTAGAAACATCACATCGACCTTATCTAATTCTAAAAGTCTCCTAAGGGCTAGTTTCTTGGTAGGGCTAGCCAACCCTTTGCAATCACTATAAGGAAAAGACCCTCTAGCAGATTTTTTTGAGGAGCCCCTTATAAAAATACCCCAGACATCCATTTCTAGTGGAGGTTCCTAGATGAGGTTGGTGGGTGGAGGTTTTTGCGGATGTATTTCATCCGGTGCTCTGATCATCGTAAACCGCACCAGTGCATTCAACACAAGAAAGAACCGGTGCAATTAAAGCATTGGCACACTGGACACCGTGTGCTCTTTACACACCCTACCAGTGCATTTTATTTTTGTAGCGCACCGGTACTTTACATAAATTCCGCACCGACGCCTCATAAAAAGTGCGTGAAAATTGAAACCGCTCGGGTCACCCTTAAACGCACCGAGCTGCCCTAAAATCCCCGTGCACCAGCACAGGGTTAAATAAATAAAAAATTACAGCCAAAAAACAACAGAAAACATAAGCACACCAGAAGTCATGCACTCCTAACACATCCGCCCGGTGCGTCATATTCCTGTACAGCACCGGTTCCTTAGATCTCTACCGCACCGGTGCGTCTAAAAACGTGCCGAAAATAGAAATCGCCTAGTGTGGAATAAAGCAAACACACTGGGGTGTCCATAAAATCTGTGCACCGGCAGAGGATTAAATAAAAAAAATTACATCCAAAAAGTGGAACAAAACATTGGCACACCGGAAACCGTGCGCTCCGTACACACCCGCCCAGTGCCTTTAATTAAGGAAACGCACTGGTGCAGGTCAAATCATCAGCACCGGTGCCTCATAAAAAGTGTGCGAAACAAAATCTGCCTAGGGCGGAATGACGGAAATGCACCGGGGTCCCCATAAAATCCGTGCACCGGAGCAGGGTTAAATAAAAAAAATTACGACCAAAAAACCACACAAATCATTGGCTCACCAGAAATCGTTACCTGTGCATCATATTACTGTAGAGCACTGGTGCGTTATAGCTACGCTGCACCGGTGCCTCATAAAAGTGCGTGAATACAGAAACCACTCGGGGCGGCATAGTGCAAACGCACCGGTGCGCCAATAAAAACCCCGCGCACCGAAACAGGGTTAAATAAAAAAATAAAAAAAAAATTACTGCCAAAAAACTGCATTTTTCACTTTTGTCAGTGCTACAGAGCTCTCAAGCACTGGTGAAAGTTACCCTTGTTTGAGCCGCCTTGGCATCCGTGCTCCCATTGCACTTATTGCATGCACTACTGTTGTGCATTTCCACCAATCTCCAACTTGAATTTTGTAAAACAGTGGAAAAATTTTCTTTTGCAGATTCTATAGCTAATATGCCTCCTCGATGGGTAAATGTATAGGTATTTTTCTTGTTTTTCCATAATTAAACCTTTTAGCAGATTAGAATTTCAAAAAACCTTAAAATTAACCATTAAAAAATAAAAATTGTTGCGTGGTGAGCTTGAGCCGTTCAACTCGCACTGGTTTGCGGTGTTGCTTGTAAATTTATAGTTCGCACCACAACCAGTGCTAACGGTATCCACATCGATTCCGGGGCGGTACCGATAGGTGCACCGTGTTATTTTAAAATCTTTTAAAAAGTGCAGTGCGGTTGTTTACCAGGCCGGACCATTGATAATGTGGTATCGCGACAACTTGGTGTGTTGACGGAATTATCTGCCCTTGGGCGCGTAATGTCGTCAGCGCACCGCATACCACAATTAGACATTGTCAATGATTCGGCCTGGTAAACCGGTGCTAAGGGTATCCGCACCGGTTTTGGGGTAGTACCAAAGGCGCACTGTGTTATTTTAAATTATTTTAAGAAGAATGGTGCGGTCGGCTACCTGGCTACATCGTTGATCTAGTTGAATAGTGGTGATGCAGTGCATTGACCTGAATAACCTCCCCGGGATGGTTATTTTTGTCACTGCACAGCTTACCGTATTTGGCCTGTGTCAATGGTGCGACCTTTTAAAGTACCACACCGACAACTACGTACAGTGGTAGGAGGGCGGTGTGCTAACTTAGCTATACGCCCCGGGGCATATAGTGTAGTCAGCACACCAACCTCTTGACACTGAACGTAGTGAATGGTGCGCTAAAAATAATTTATGGAGTACCACCCCTGATGCGCTAAATATCATTAGGTGTACCATCCCCGGTGTGCTCTGTTGAAAGACGCACTGGGACCAGTGCGTGACTGTGTTTTTGGTGCACCGAATGTTGTTTTATTTATTTTTCAAAAAATATTTATATACGTATATTTCTAAATACATGTGCAATTTAATAAAAAATTGTGTTTAATATGTCAATCATTCAGATACGTGAAAGGAGAAAAGATGGGCAACAACAGCAACAACAGGCGGAACAATATAACGTGGTTTGCCTATGGGAGGCAAGAAAGAGGGAGAGAGATGCGTACCCTCGCCCTATTACAGTAGCGATGTAGGGGCTCCTAAGGCAGGTAGACCTCCTCAAGTTCTATGAGGAGGCTACTTCCATAAAGTCCCATAGTTTGTTTTTGAGACATCTTATCCGAAGGTGGAATGCCCAGCAAGAGGCTTTTCGAGTTGGTATCAACTAGTGGTACATGCCCACTGAGGAGGATATATATTTTATTACAAGGCTATCGAGGAGAGGGGTGGATTTTCCCTCATTCCCCAAGGTTCCAGCTGGTTTTGTAGCAGGGAGTTAGTTATTTTACTCCCAGAAATACATTGGAGCAATTTTAGTATCTCCTATAGATTTTCAGATCACTGGAGGGCAGTTACATATTGGTGCGTTTGGTCGTCAGGAGGTCTAGTGTCTCTCACATATCATTTCTACCATTTCACACAACACCAGTGATGGGCAACACATTAGTTGCTCGCTTTTATATTATGTCAATTCTTTACTACAGTAACCACGACTTTTTAGGTGGTCTGCCATTTTTTTGGGGCATTTCTGTACAACATTAGATAAATGTCGTGCTCATGCACAAGGGAGGGTCAACTTCCCTTTTTCTTCCAAGCTTTTTTGTTTATTTTTTGTTTATTTTTTGAGAGGTTTCTAGAGACGAGGCCTAGTTTTCTTCTGCAGCCCCGTAGGCTGATTACTGAGGCACGTATGCACATGTGGGGGTAGATGATGCCCAAGAGGGAGGAGACTCTTTTTCCATGGAGGATATCAGATGATGCACTGGAGTTGCCAGCCAGTGTTGATGATAAACCCTTCATTATGGTCCCTTGTCCTTATGCGGGGTTGGATTGGCAAGGATGTGCCAACATCCTCTTCACAGCTATTGAGTCGCCAGATGATAGAGGTAATATTACTGTTTTATTTAAATTTATTCGAACATGTTCTTTAACTTGTTTTTATTAAATTGTGTAATGAAATTGTCTAATTATTTTTCTGTACTTGTATATATTTTGCAGACATTGGCTCTTTTGATGGCGAGGATATGTCGCCGCCACCACCTGACCCAGGTGTGGATCCTGATGACGATGAGGGCATGCCAGATGCCGAGGATCATCAAGAGGCTGTTGCAGATTAGAGACCTGCTCATGCTGGTGCACCGGTGTGCAATCAACTTAGTGTTACTAGATACAGGATGGAGTTGGGCAACCAACTCATTGCATTGATTGTTGAGGCGGGCATTAGGCTCACTCATTACAGAGACATAGAGGTAGATGATAGGCTATTACGGATGTGGAGAGGCATGTCGCGTGACATGTACAGCCTGATACGACATGTCGTAGGAGTTACGACAACTTTTATGCGACTAACGAGAATTGTTACACGTTACAATCGAGCCGCAGCACGTGATGGACAGTCTGTGAGGTGTAGCGTACCATCATCTCATGATCGTTCACCTCATGCCATGCCAGATGAGCATGAGCCTCCACTAGAATCTAGCAGCAGTCATCATGGAGATGAGGCTGGACCATCGGCCACTAATACTGATATTGATGTTGCACTACCACCAGCTGATCCATGACATTTATATTACAGTTGTATATTTTTAACATTATTCAGTTATATATATATATATATGGTCCATGTATTTTATGTTCATGTTGCAATTGTACTTAATTTACATGTTGGTGATCATCATGATGTGTATGTTGTTAGGTCATGTTAGATATGTTCATTTAATGTGCAGCTTGCAAATAGATGTGTATGTGATAGCATGAGTTATTTGACATGAGATGTATATTTGATGTTTGTGTTGTGATGATGTTAATATATAATGTTAATTGTGTTTTGTTAGATGATCATGATCACGATGATGCAGTTAGCGATTTTGAATGTGTTTTTTAGTCAAATGTGATGTTTGTACGATGGTTATCATGAACGTGATGTTTATTAATTAATTTAATACCAAATGATCATAATATTGTAAAATTGTAATATTTGTAATTCTAATTGTATTTAAAATTCTAAAATTGTAATTGTAATTGTATGTAAAATATTTGTAAAATTTTAATCATATTAATGTGAAATGAATTTACTAAAATTTGTAAATTTTAAATAATTGTAAAATAATAAATCTAGAATAATATGATTATTGTAACATAATAAAGTTTAGAAAATAATGCAAATAAATTCCTGTACTTTAGAATTATCATTATTTTATTATGATCTTAGATACAGAAAAAAGAATTAATTTATACAGTACGCCATTGTTTTTAAGATCAATATAATTGCAAATTATCAAGTGAATTATTGATTTTAACATTAACACAATGCAAATTACCAATTAATTCAAAATACATATTATATTAATATTTCGAAAAACCCATCTTAAAAAGTCTTGTGTGACACTCGTTCTCTAGCACTATGGATAATCTGGAAAGCTATTTAAAAAATGATCACCACATGAGTTTAAAAACCAAAAAAGTATAAATATTGATGAAATAACACATGTACCATATCACTCTCGTTTCTCATGATCACTCTCATTATCTTCTAGCTCGCATGGCATGATAACGCTATTGTTCTCAAAAATATGTTTTGATCTAGGGTCATGTGTCAATATGAACCACCAATCCCTATCCAACACATCTGGGTAAAAAAACACCTGGTTGCAATGTTTACGGAAAACATAGGGCTCCTTAGCTTCATTCCACATCTTTCTAGAGTTGATACATATCAGCCTATTATTGTGATCTTCCTTTACATTATTCCAATCAAAGGCATCCCACCACTTGCACCTAAAAATAACACATTGGAAAGAAGAAAAACCCACTTCAATCATCTCTTGTATCTTTCCGACGTAACCTAACGTCCTTCGTACTAGGTTTTGATCACGATGGCTAGATCGACTAGATTGATCAAACTCTACTTCCACTCCACAGTCTTGTGTGATGTTTCCAGCATCAGCATTTTCTATGCAAAAATGGTGTCCATATGCCCACATAGATGGGAACAAATGCACCTACTATAAAAAAGTTAAAAAAATCATAGTGTCATGTGTCTCCTAAATAATAATCCAACACTTAAAATATGAAATGTAGATGTCTTAATATAAGTTTCAAATCTATATATAAATTAAAAAGATAATTATTACCGAGTTGCTACATCCAATCCATACGTTTAGCGCATCCTCTTCAGCACGCAGGTAACGACCGGTAGCACCGTATTTCTCTCTGACTTGGTCAAAAATCCAACTATTGGGGCATATTTTTGGCATATTTTCTTTTAAATGATCAGGATAAGGAACACTTCTACCATTCAATCATCTGAATTCTTTCCTGTCACTATCCTCTTTCATCTTGTTTCGTTCGTACAATGCGACCCACGGTTGTGTCGCTTCAGAATTGTAAAGAACGAATTTATTGATTGCTTCAATTTTTGCATGTGCTGGTGAAATCAAACCAACATTATATAGTACTTAGAGATCAAAATATACATTATATCAAATTTCAACATGAATATTAATTAATTTTTCTAAATTTGAAAAATTATAACACACTTACTCTTTATCAAGCGCTTTTTTCCACTCGTTTGGAGCAACTCTCCTTCTCGTTTATCTTCATCCCTTTCATCGTCCCAAATCACGACACCTGATCTATTGTCGATCTTCTTGATGTACTCACTAGCATAATATAAAGGCTCATACTATATGTACCGCTCTACCATAGACCCCTTGGGTTTCGCCCTTTGTCAAACAAAACCTTTTAATTTCTTCATGTACCTCTCTAAGAAGAACATCCAACGACAAGAAACCACCCCAACTAATTCAACCTCATCTACTAGGTGCATTAGAAGATGAACATGTAAGTCCATGAAACTCATTGACAATTCCTTCTCAAACATACAAACAATCTCAACTATCTCTTGACGGCACTGTGGAATGCTAGCCACATGAATCTCCTTTGACGTGATCCAACGTACAAATGCAGATAATTTAGATATGGCACATCCTAGGTCTTAAGGGAATTCATGTTTCACACACCCACGCACGAATAAAGGATAATGACACTGCAAAGTTATAAACACGTGCAATAATATACAAAATTAGTTATGTTTTATGATCCCCGCATATTGTG
>CM076584.1:940570352-940856282 GCA_034641835.2 Pinus albicaulis | reverse complement strand
GAAGTTTTGCAGAGATCCAATATATTTGTATCTCAAAAATCTTACACATATTAATTGTAAACGTCATTCCTTATCACATCCATTGTTGCCAAGGCTATCAGATTAATTACCCCATTGGGATATTTTCCTTATCTATCATTTTTACGCTGGAGGCGTTTTCTTTGTTGACTTGGGCTGAGCAAACACTATTCACTCCAGCCAATGAAAAGCCTTTCTTATCGCCCTTCCAGCCACTAAAAATTAAACATGTGGCACCTCCTCCAACCAATGGAATCCAACCATTTAATGCATAGCAGCCGACTTCCAGAATTAAGAAGAAAAGGGCGCTGGCCGCCTTCATGAGGGCTAAGGTGCCCACCATTGCTGCGATGTGTGGGCACGCCGCGGCGGGAGGTTTCATGCTGGCCCTAGCGCACAACTACAGGTTCATGAGAGGAGAACATTTCGCTTTGTATTGTTGATCGGGGAAGCTCCAGAGGTTTTGGTGATGGAGTATAGACAGATCCATCAAACCACAGCACGACGCAGCTCGATTTCGTATCGTATAGGTCCATTTTGAACCGAACCACAGTGAAATGGAAGTTCCAGGCTTCAATTTGACATTAAAATCTTAGAATGGCCTGATACAAAGCTTTAAACTCTTAGATTTGCGCATTGAGGTGACTTGTTCGAATTCTTGCATGCTCTGTCTGAAACGCGCAGAATTTGTGGCTGCCGACGGCTGACGGCTGATCTGATGTCAGAATTCAACGTAAAAATGACTTGGAATGATAAATTTCTTCGTTAGATCGTCGAATTTAATCGAAGAAGTTGAGAAATCGGTTCAAGATCGCTGTAAACGGTAAAGAAATCTGTCATTTGTGAGATCTGGCAATTTTATTTATAGTAGATTGTTGTTTATAAGTGTGGAGGTGTGTACTGTAATCGTTTTCAAATTAGGAAAACAATATAAACAGTTTTAATGCTGTGGAGTTTAAATCAAGTTAGGAATAGGTTAGTTTCGAGCTTTAATTTGGCGAAGTGGGTTGGGAAAAAGGGAAAGGCGCTAAATATAGCTGAAATCTGTGAAGATTTAGTAATTCTGCAAAGTTTTATCAAGTTTTCCAGTAGATAGCTTTGCTTTTTGGGAAATTAAAGCGCGTCCGCGCGTTGTCGAGTAAAATAGCAACTATTTCTGCTAAAATTTACAGATTGTAGCCAACTTTTGCCGCTGCTGCATTGATAAATTTAGGCATCTTGGGATATCGTAGAAGATTAATACCGAATGAGTATCTTTCAAAAAGAATAACACAGCGGATTGGAGAAACTCTGGTCTTGAATGTTAATAGTCTTCTCTAGAAAGTTTGGAGGTGGGATTCCACTAGAAATATCCAAACTCCAGCAATCAAATTGAAAGTTAGCCCCAATATAATCAAAATAGCTTTAAATAGATTAAATTTATTAAATATTTATAAATGGCGGAGTTCAAAGGATTGAGAAACAAGATAATTTATGGAGCATTAAACGAGAGATAAAGGGAAGAGGGAGATTATAATATTTGTAACGAATTTTAGGGTTGGGCGCAAAATCAGTGGACTGTTCTCAAATTCAGGTGGGAAGAAATTGATAAACAACGGGTGTGCATATCTCTTTAAACATTGTTAATTAGTTGCTTCACTTTTTATAAATGAGTTCTGGTCGGATTCATGCAGCGTCATGGGCAATCAAAGTCTAAATGCGTTAATTTCATGAAATTATAAGAAATTAATTGTTTTTTTAATTGATTTTAAGAGACGAAGTTGCTTCAATTGTCCACATAAAAATCGTTCACTTAATTACACCAGAGGCGTTCACTTAATTACACCAGAAGCGTTTTCTTTGCGTTTTCTTTGTTGACTTACGCTGAGATTCACCCCAGCGAATGAAATGCCTTTCTTATTGCCCTTCCAGCCACTAAAATATAAACATGTGATACCTCCTCCAACGAATGTAATCCAACCATTTAATGCATAGCAGCCGACTTCCAGAATTAAGAAGAGAAGGGCGCTGGCCGCCTTCATGAGAGTTAAGGTACCCACCATTGCTGTGATGTGTGGGCACGCCACAGCCGGAGGTTTCATGCTAGCCCTGGTGCACAACTACAGGTTCATGACAGGGGAACATTTGGTGCTTTACATGAGTAAGCTCGACATCGGATGAAGATTCCCAAGAGTCTCATGGCCGTCATACGGAGCAAGCTCTCGCCCGAAACCGTAAGGGATGTGGTCATGGCCGTCATACGGAGCAAGCTCTCGCCCGAAACCGTAAGGGATGTGGTATTGGGCGCCCGCAAGTTTAGTGCTCAGATGGCTGTGGAAGGAGGGATCGTGGATTCTGTTTTCGCCCAATGGCTTCAAACATTGGAGGCCGCCGTTAGCGAAGCTCAAAAATTAGGGGGCAGGGGTTGGAAGAAAGAGGTTTATAGTCAACTCAGGTTGGGAGCTTTTCCTGCCACTGCCAAGCTGTGATTATGTGGGCTTTGGTTTCTGTCTGTGCTTGTAGGGTTAGAGATTCAAATCCCTCTCTAACCATGCAGTTTGAATTTGATTGTTGTGTCTTTGAACGGTTTCTCACTTGGGGCCGAATACACCGCCCGCTTCCACTTGGTGCGAGCCCTTCAAATTACAAGCTGAAACACCTTCTCCTCAGTCCCGTTGAGGGCTCCATCTTCGGCGCTATCTTCGTCTGGAGCTGCCTCTTAGCGCTTAGGCATTTTCATTTCCACTGCCCCACCGTCTTTCCGGCCATCGTCATCGCCTTCAGAGGTACGATCTTTTCACCTGCAAACATCATCTCCGACCTCAGGGATGATTTCAATCTCATCCTGCAACAGATAAACAAGGTTTCCCTTCGGGTGACTAAACAGATGGTGAGGGAATATGGGGCTCAGAACGTTTCTCTCGCCGGCCATTCCCTTGGAGCCGCCATTGCTCTCAAAGTCGGTCGAATAATGGCCAAGGAGGGTCTTAATATGGATGTCCATCTTTTCAATCCTCCGTTTTTTTCATTGGTTTCAGTCAAGGATGAAAAATTGGGCATTTTTATTCATAAGATTCGGGAGAGTGCCACTAGACGTCTGGCTAAAGGTAGGAAGGACGATGCCCAGGCTCAGGCCGCCTTCATTGCCCTCCAGAAATGGTTCCCCAATTTGTGTATTAATGTCTATGATCCAGTGTTATGTAATTATTTAGGTTATTTCAGAGCTCGACGGAGTTTTGCTGCTCATAGTTCTATTATTAATTCATTATTGTATTTATTAGGGCGAAAGCCTGAACCCCATCATCTGTTGCCCTCTGCAAATCTATTTATTAATTCCACTGGGCCCAGGGAATTCAAAGTAGCTCATGGACTTTATCAATGGTGGTCAAAAGGCACACAGCTGCAAACATAGCAGTACAGCTTGAATGTGCAGGAGTTTGCAGACCTTGTGAACAAATTTGACGAAGCTACAGTTTCTGGTAGCTCTCACTGCTGAACAGTACAGCTTGAATGTGCAGGAGTTTGCAGATCTTGTGAACACATTTCAGGAAGTTACATTTTTCGGTACCTCTGAACATTCTATGTAAGGTTTTGCAACTGCCTTTACAAATATGAACCCTGGTAATTCCATGCTTATTGGGTATTCATGTTTCCGCCGTGACCAAAGCAATTGTTTATGAATTTTCAACCATGAAGTAGAGTGATGTTCTCTTACAGTGCTCTAATAGAGTTCAGGCATTTGCACTCAAATACTGTATTTCAGTGTAGGCTGGTCAGAGAATGTAACCGTGGAATGTAGTCTTCATCTCTTGGGTAGGTGCATGCTAAGCATTACAAATGCAGTATTCAATGAATCAAAACTTTAATCAGGCATACAATTAAGGGCAATTTGAACCCTGTTCTGATTTCATGATCATTTTCCCACAATTTGAGAAAACAGACAGATAGTCATTTTCGCTCGTCATTCTCTCGGAGCCACCAATTCTCTCATAGTCGACTGAATAATTGCCGAGGAGTGCTTAATGTTGATACCCATCTCTTCAATTCTCCTTTTTTTCGTTGATTACGGTCAACGATGAGCAATTTGGTGTATTTTAGCATAAGATCCGGGAGGGCGCCGCTCGAGGTCTGGGCAGGGGCAGGGGCAGGGAGAATGATACCCACGCTTAGGCTACCTTCATTGCCCTCCAGTAGTGGTTTCCCCATTTGTATATTAATTTCTATGATCTGGTCGGTTGTAATTATTTCTGTCATTTCAGAGTATTATTGCCCATAGTTTCATTGTTTATTAGGTAATGCATTTTTTGGGCTAGAAGCCCAAGGACCATCATCTGTTGCCCTCTGCGCATGTCTATTAATTCTCCTGGACATGGCGAATTCAAAGTAGCTCATGTTCTCTGTCAATGGTGGTCAGAAGACACAAAGCTACAAGCTGAGCGGTCCAGCTTGAAAGTGCAGGAGTTTGCAGATCTTGTGAACAAATTCGAGAAAGTTATAGGTTTCGGTAGCTCTGTACACTCTATGTAATGTTTTATGTTTTCCTAATTGAAGGAGAACCGTTGGAACTGCATCTGAAATATGTTTTTCGTTTTCTTTCAGCTTATAGCTCAAAGGGTATTCCATGCTCATTAGGCATCCATCTTCTCACCATGGCTTTCGAGGTCACACTGGGTATTTATGATTTTTCAATCATAAAGTGAATGCCATTGATTCTTGCAGAGTATTGTTCTAGTGTTGTGTTCTGATAAAGTCCGATCATATGCACTCAAATATTGTATCAATCTATTTCATAGATGTAGATTTGTCAGTCAGTGAATGTAATTTTTAACTATTGTGTAGATGCATGTTCAGCTCCACAGATGCAGTATTCAACGAATCAAAGCCTTTAGCAAGCATACATTTAGGGTATTTTGTGTAGGATTTGAGGAAACAAACAAATAATTATTACAGACATGGACATAAATTTTTTTGTCTTGAAATATTTTGGCAATACTCTTGTAATTAGATTATCTTTATGTTTCAGATGTTTAGGCTTTCTTTTTATAAGCTGCCCTGTTGGAGTTGAGAATATAAACTCTCTGGGATGCTTCAGGTTCAAGGTACCGGCCTTATATGCTTAATGCAAAGAACACAAATTCCTTGATTTACATGGGAGCAACGCACAATCAGACCCAGGAGTCCTCAGTGGAAGGAGCATTTGCTTTTACCATTCCTGAGGTTGTTGTTGTTCATATCCCCGTGCATAATCTCGGTCTTCTTCAACTGTGTTGACATTAAAACACTTAGGGATTCCATCTCTGCTTGATTGTCTTGTACTTGACAGCAAAAGCCTCTAGAACCTGACACACTTTGGCCTCTGGCCTCAGCTTAAGGTCACTTTTTCCTTTGTTATATCAATCAAGATCAATAGATCTCCTGCATGGTCTTTCTAACTTTGTCTCCAATCCTCTCAAGATGCTTACATGTAGCACAACATAATTCAAGGTTCTCTAGTTTTATTATTATTATAATACTTGTGGAAAGCCATATAAGGAATGAAATTGAAGACATGATAATAAACTTCCAAGTTAGAAAACTTGTTTCGAAAGTAAATATTTTTATACCCTTTTAATATATCGATTTTCATTTACTACTTTATGAGGTCAAATCTATAAACTCGGATGTATGTAGCTTAAAAATAATAATAAAAGTACTATCATATGTATTTCTATACAACTTAAGACTAAAAGGGGATACTTTAAAAAGTCGACAAACCGACTTATTAAATATATATTAATAAAATCAAATGCGCGAGAATTACATAGGCGGTTGTTCCTCATGAGACAAACCTTCCTCATTTTTCATATTATTATTATTAGTATATTTGTGGAAGGCAAGTTATGTTGCAATGGTTGCTATTCAAATTACTTTGAAGTATGTTAAAACAAAAAAAAATTATAAGGTTTCTCATACATTTTTATTAAAACATAAATTCTATTTTTTTATAAATGATTTTATTTTATTTTTATGAGGGGTGAATATTGAATTGACTTTTTGTTTTTTTATAAATGATTTTATTTTATTTTTATTAGTGGTAAATATTGAATTGACCATTTTTATGTGGTTTAAAATATATTCGTGAGAAAAAAAAATTTAAAATAATAAAATTAAAAAAAGAATGTCATAACTATATGTATCTATTTCATTTATTTTTTTTCACAATATTTCAAATATGATAGATACGACGATTCTTAAGAAATGATAGATATGGATGGGTACGAAGTGATTTCAAGTGAATACAAAGTGATTTTGTTCGATCTTGCTAATTCAAATTTCTTGTTTCTACACACTTTCGTAGCTGTTGTTTTAGAAAAATTGTCTTAGAAGTACAATCACACTCTAGATGCATTTATTAATAAGTTATTATTAATATAGGATCTGAATGAAATAATCATATTTTAGGCCATAATCTAGGGATTGAGGTCATGCTACCCATATATTCATCTTGTGCTCACGAGCAACAAATTATTGAGAGGCTCCAACTTTGTCTTTCGGCTTTTTAGGCATTGGAATTATGAATGATACATGTTTGTAATTTGTACCTAAATCCAACTATGTTAATGAACGATTATAATGTGTACCTCAATTATCCTTTTACTACTGAGTTTCATAATTTGAATGGTAGTAGTAATGAATGATAGCACAATAACATTTGTTTGGTTCATTTTCTTAATATATTTTCCATTGTAAGTGTGTCATTCACTCATGAGTTGAGGCTAATTGAATTGATTTTCTTTGGTAAATTACCCTATGCAATAAGTTAATTAATTTATTAAAAAAAAATTAATATTTATATGATTGGTTGTTATTAATTAAGAAATGAGATTGGAGATTATTTTAAATAAGTTAAGTTCAATATACTTAAACCAGTACATTATTATTAATTATGAAATTAAAAATTAAGTTGAGCATTAAATATACTAATAACATGCACATTCTCTATTAATACTTATTTTTTTTAAATGTGTTTTATTTGAAACCTATTCTATTTTTTTTTTAAATGTGTTTTATTTGAAACTTATTCTATTTAAAAATTAAAGAAACTAAACTAATTATCAAATATTAAACACACACAAAACAATCCAGATGATATTGAACTCTGCACCATGTTAAATTTTAGTTAAAGTTTTGCCTATGCTTTTTAGAAGACTTAAATCCTTAAACAAAACATAGTTCTACACTAACTTTGCTTTTGGTGATTCATCATATTTCAACATAGTTGAAAATGAGATGACTTAATATCCTTTTATTAAATTCCAAAAAGAAATGAGTGAAACCCACTAAACTGTTCTTTTCTTTTAATATGTGCTAAAATAAATTTCAAAATTAAGAACTATTTTAACTTGTTCGCATTTAATATTTTATACTTAATTTTTATTCTTCAAAGCTTAGGTTCACATATTCAAATTCCTAATTGATATAAAGAAAATAGACCGATATAGAGTATATTAGGTCTACAAAATGCACCAAATGCACTTATGTTCAATTACTTCTAGAGAATAGATGGGGAATTATCCTCTCTCGTCTCTTTATGATTTGTTCACCTTACTATTTATATAATAAGGTATCGTTTGCAAAATATACAATAAAATAATATAGTTATATTTTTTTTATTTGTTAGATTATACGAGTATTGATATGATTCGCTGCATAATCTGTATCTTGAGTAGGTGCAACTCAGGGGATTTAAGAAATCAAAATCACTTGATGATCACAATCAATTTGGGACACACCAACCCTTAGCATAGTTAATTTTTTGCTCACATATCCTTTAGAATTGATGACCTTTATACCATAGAGTGCCTTAAAAAAACACCCTATCACAATCTAGTCCTATCAATTATTAAACTTTATCCAAATAAAAGTTATTTTATATAATATTTCTTTTTTGTAAGCTTCATAGTACCTTTCGATTACCAAAAATATGAAGGGCAGAGAGTCATACAAGAAAACACCAATGCAATGACCTCAATCTGCCTAGAGGAAACCAGGTCTGTTGGCCACCACAACAAGTTATAAGCATACCAAAAACGAAATTGTCTTAGCCTATTTCTAATAGCTTTGAAGGCTGTAGTATATCCAAAATATTTACAAACAAGAGAAGTAAGAAAGCTAACGGAGTCCAAATTTGTTAAGTCCCTATATTAATAGTGTAGCCCCTTATTATGTTAGTGTAGCCTCCCTTATTGTTATTATTGTACCCCTGTAACCCCCATATTGTTATTATTGTGCCCTTACATTATTATTGTTAGGTCGGCTAGGATTACATTGTGGCCCCACTAGGATTATATTATGGCCCCATGGACTCCTATATATAGAAGGAGGTTTTGTTCATTTGTATCATCGAAGAATTGTTCATTTATGTAATGTATTGGAGGTTGCCCCCTCGAAGTGGCTCATTTCTAAGGCGTTTATATCTCTTTTCTTCTCTTTTTGGAGCTGGTTACACAAAATTTGGTATCAGAGCTTTGGATTCTAGGGTTTCGCTGCTCCAAACAGGCCATTGTGGAATTTTCGCTATAACTTGTTTTCTACGAAGTTTCAAATGCTGAAATTTTTAGGGTGCGAAGCCGAAATCCGAAGGAAGCTTGTCTAAAACTTTCAGAGCTTGGTTCGCAATATTTTCAGAGATATGATCTGTGGAAGTTAGGTATTTTTTCAGGCTCCTAAACAGGTCATCGTGGCATTTGCGCTATAAATTTTTTTCTACAAAGGTTCAAAATCTGAAATTCATATGGTGCGAAGCTGAAATCCTGAGGAAATTCATCAAAAAAATTCAGAGCTTGGTTCGTAATATTTTTGGAGATATGATCTGTGGAAGGTAGTGCTTTTTCAGGCTCCTGAATTTCATCTCAAAGAGGTGATCGTGGGAAAAGTTCAATAACTCTCTCTCTGGGCATCGGATTGGAGTGCCGTAAAAAGTTTTTGCAATTACACGGACTGTAGTTTCTTGGCTATAAATTTCAGAGACAAAGGATAAAACAGTGACACGTGGCAAGTCGTACAAGTTCGCTCTACTGAACCAGTCCATAATTAGGTCATTGTGGGAGATTGGATACAACTTTGTCTTGGAGAATCTAAATCAGGTCAGACCTGTGGAATTCAAAAGAGAATTCTGAGGGCTACTTCAGTGCTGAATTTCAGATATAGAAGAGCCGCAATCACATAGATAATACAATTTCAATATCGAGCTCCTCAAAAGCAAGTAAAAGGTGTGTATTTGTTTTTTAAAATTGCATAGCATTTGTTTGAAAAAGAAGTTTGAAGTGATTCCAAGGGAATATTGAAGAATATTTATCATCATTGGGTTATATAATGCCTCCAAAAAATAATTCCATACCCATTAAGCCCTCAGAAATCTATACAATGATGCATGAAGAGAAAGAATTGCAGTATGAGATATCAAAATTACGGTACCAAGTGCAACAAGTTTCGATCTTACAAAGAGAAATCGAAGATGAAATAGATGGTTTAAAAGTAGCAATGGAGGCTAAGTTTGATGATTTGAAGGATCAAATAATAGCTAATATGGATGATAAATTAGTGGAAGATCACAGCGAGCATCAACAACAAGTTCTCCAACTCTCAAAGGATAACCCAACTTTGGTGCAGAATCTAATGAAACAACAGGGAGATCAACATCACATCAAAAGAAGTTATGAAGCAGTCATAGAAACAAGAACTCGACAAGTACGATCAATTTCAGAGTATCTCAGCGAGTGGAAGAACTTTCCTGTAGAATATTTCACATGGGAGGATGAGAATTTTATACAGAAGCATCAAGAAATAATCAAGCGTTGAGGACAACACTTGTTTGAAGGAGAGGGGCATGTTAAGTCCCTATATTAATAGTGTAGTCCCATATTATGTTAGTGTAGCCCCCCTTATTGTTATTATTGTACCCTTGTAACCCCCATTTTGTTATTATTGTGCCCTTAAATTATTATTGTTAGGTCGGCTAGGATTAGATTGTGGCCCACTAGGATTACATTATGGCCCCATGGACTCCTATATATAGAAAGGAGGTTTTGTAAATTGTATCATCCAAGAATTGTTCATTTATGTAATGTATTGGAGGTTGCCCCCTCGAAGTGGCTCATTTCTAAGGCGTTTATATCTCTTTTCTTCTCTTTTTGGAGCTGGTTACACAACAAAAATTAAGCAAACAAGAAAAGAGTTAACCAGCTAAATCAGAAGCCGGAGCATTAATAGTTGGGTCGAACACCTATGAGCTGCTATGAAGGAGCTGCACTTGTTTTTCAAGCTTGCCAACCTTATCATTCAACTAAAGTATTACCTTGAACATAGCATGCATATCCATCTTCATCTGTTGCATTTCAAATAGAATAGAGGAGGTGAGACTCTTATCCTCTGTTGTTGCCATAGCCTTGGCAAGGAGACACTTCATCTTCCAGTAGGTCTTAACTGACTACTGAAAAAGAGAAACACGACCCCAAGTACTGCCTGGATCAGTTAAGAAGTCTATATGGGAAAGCTACTCGTCCATACCCACCTCTTCACTGTCAGTGTCAACTTCCCAGCCTTGTATTTTGGACTTAATCTTATCCTGATTACCTGATTCATAAACCTGAGCTAAATCTTGCAGCACCTCTGTATTTTTTTTCCTACCACGCCTACTGGAGCCAGCCCCAAGAGTGGGATGTCTACCTCGTTTCAGCGTCATTGGTTGTCCCTTCACCATACTGTCAGTGGAAAAACTTGCAGAGAGGCCTGTGGCTAGAAGTACGTTAAAGAGAAGGTAAGTTAACACTATAGAAAACATCATGATAAAAAACCCAACGCGCAGAGCCAGACAACGACATGCAGCAGGTGAAAGAGCAAGGGTCCAACCATAAAGAAGAGAGCAGAGAAGATGATGGCTAAATGAAAGACCAGGAACATCCAAAGCAGAATCAGAACCTTCTTTAATATAAATAACCACCACCGATGCCATCCCATACTGTTTGAGATAATAGTGAAATCCATACATTTGCTTATAATTGAAACAAAGGCCAGAATAAAAAAGTGCAGATGCCCAAAACATAGTAATTGAAGCCAGGAATGCACACAAGACGAAAGCTGATACACTGGATGCATATAAGGCTGAAGCAAAAAGCCTGAAACCTCTAACAAGGACATAACTACTAGCATAACCGTAGGGAAGGAATTGTGCAGTTGCCCAGAACAAAGAAAAAAAAGCCGAGGATTCCTACAAGGCAAAAACAAAGACCCAGAATGCATGCAAGGGCAAACCAGAGAGTCAAGAACCCCTGTAGAAGAAACCACCACCAATGAAACCAAACCTTGTCGACTTACACAAAATCGAACTCCATGCATGCTGGTAAAACAGATCCGAGTAAAACAATTCCCATAAAAAAGTAAACGCATTAGGTTATTCATGCAGAACGGAAACCGCAGGGAATGCCGAGACAAAGTGTGACTATCCAGACCCCAAGAAACCCAAAACCAACCTGGGGGACTATGGAAATGAGGCTTGACATCATTATCCCCCACATTCCCAGCCCGAAATGAAAACTAGTTTAAGAAGAGACCATGATACGCCATGAACTGGTGAATGAATACAGATGGAAGCTGAGCCGATAGAGATAAAAACATAATAGGAAAATTATGTAGAGAAGGCGAAATTGCCATTACATACCCCGATCTCCACCGAAGAAAACGCGCTCTGAAATGGGAAGCTCTGACCTGGAGTGAAACTCCGATACAGGGCCGAAACAGAGACTGGCGAACAATTACAAAACCTACCATAAGAGTGAATAACCACCACATAAAAACTGTAATGAATGTGTCTGACATAGCATTAATAGGCATAATTGGCTGGTGCATGCAAGAGGAAGGCGCAGAGCAGATACAACCGCCAAAGGACTAGGCCCATAATAATAGCGCAATGGGGCGACAAGGCATCCACCATGTGGATGTGAACATCCCGAATCAATCAGCACGCACTCCGATCGGGGGTGAACGAGAGCGATCACGATCCACAATACACTGCAAAGGAGATAGTTCTACAACCCAAGCCTGGTGGGAATCATTGATATCAAGATGTCTGTTGGTATTCTTATAAGCCCAATTCGCTAAGTAGTCCGTTGCCTGATTTCCCTCTTGACAGACATGAGTACAGATCACTGAACCAACCTGGCTAAGAAGGCTGCCAATATCTTCCATAAGTTTCGTTGTGCGCCAGCTCTTGCTAATTTTCTGCCAAGGATTACCTTGTTGTAGTTTTTTGAGAATACCCACTGCCATTGTAGAATCCCCTTCTACAACAATATTAAATATAAACAAATAGATCTATAAAGTTATTAAAATGATCTATAAATTAATTATATTATACATTACATAAGTTTCATATGAAGTAACTTCATAATAAAATAATTCATAAGTTTAAATAGTCAACTTTCACTTTATGCTTTTTAAAGTATAAAAAATATATTTAGAAATTTTGAAAGATATTAATTATGATATATTTTAAATATGTTTCATAATAATATTCATAATTACAAAATTAATTTGAAAATATTATATTAATTCAATTTAATTTATCTATAACCTATAGATTTTAATACTAGCAATTGCACCGGGTGCAAGGGAACGCCGGAAGTAGGAGATGTGAATCGTTTTGTGGTATATGAGAGGTAAAATGTGTAATAACTGAAGGCACTGAATATTTTGTTCGTTTGTGACGATATGGAATTTTGGATTTTATTTTTAATAGAAATAAAAATTATTAATTTAATATTATTACATTTTAATTTATTTGATTTTATTTAATTTGTTTATTTGTTTTTTTTTTTTTTTAATCTTTATTTTATTTTATTTCTATTTATTTATTTATTCTATTTTTATGTTTTAATTAAAAATTTTATTTATCTATTTTATTTGTATTTTTAATTTTATCTTTATTTTAAATTCGGAAAACAATTTTGAACAACAATACTCTACCTTAATAATCATCCAAATAACCAGACAATTACAGATTCACATAAATAAGTTTTATTATCATCTAAAATTAAAACCTAAACATCACAAATCAATCTTTAAAAATACATGTGGTTTCTAATTCTATTATTGAACTGCCCTTATATTCCTTATACTTTGTGTTGTTTCACTACTTGTTATAGTCACCAGACATTCAATTACCTTTTCATTACTTTCATTGCCTGTCACTACTTTTATAAGTTCAACCTTAATCATAGAATAAATGTTAATGATATTTTTTTCAGTATCCAAAATTTCCACTCGCCAAAATAATACTTCATGATCTTTTATTATTTCATTCTCCAAAATAACACATTAAGCTTCAATGAGCGCTCGCGTGCACCAGCATTGGAGCTGGAAGCATTGCCAAGTCTAGGCATTGAAGAACTTTCATTCCATCCCACTGAATGCAAACTCCTTTGCATACCATAGGGCACATGAAACATACTGGGCTGACGCAGTTGGGCATTAGTGCTTACACCTGCAGGACCTGTGTCTGCAGACTGGAAAATATGCTATCCTTGTTTATTGTGAAAGGGGAAACTTGTGTGACTACTCTTTGGCTCCTGAATGTGAAAATATCGATTTATATGAAACATAAGGTATGACACATTTTTCCAAAAACAGGCTAGTCCACCAGCACCAATTCCAACCACTCGGCACATCTTAACAGGCATGGGATTATCCCTCGGTTACGAGTGATACAAACAACACATGCATAAATTTCCCGGGCATTTGAATTAATAGTAAAAACAATGCATGCTATGATGAAAATATGTTGACTACACCCAGATGACCATCAAAAATACTCACTCAAAATTGGAAACCATCATTTCGGACAAATCCCTTTGTTGTTTCGTTCATCCTCGAAGATACAAAAAGAAAAGTACCTTAAGCAAAGAATGATAAAAGTCTGAGGGAAAGTGACTAAATCTACAACTAAACATAAGGATTTGAGGTTGATATCTAAAAAGGAAATTCCAATATGCTTTAATACTAGCATTTCTGCCTATTCTGGCTTGCTCTGAATATGGGTGTACACGCGCACCACCAGAGACAAAAATGCAAATAGAAAAGTAGTTCATTTCAGAATGGCAAATTTTGCATCCTACATTACCATACCAACGCTTGAGCAGAAAATATCTTTGTGTAAATTTATACCCACGTTGTATTCAATGAAGACATTCCTTTACCCTTCATTCTAGCACGCTATATAAGATAAGAGTAAAAGAAGAGAAACAAAATATACTACAATATTTCTAATTTCATGTACTATAAACCTTGCAGAAGAAATAAAATGTAAAAACCTCAAAATACTGGAAGAACCCCACACACAGAATGAATCCCTGCAAATGTAACATCAAAAAATCTAAAGAAAGAGACTGTTTCCAAAGGTGTCATGGTTCAGCGGCAAAGGCAGTGATCATAGTTTTTATTTTATTTTATTTTATTCCTCTGTTCTCACCTAAAAGCCCATACTTCACACTTGCATTAAAAACATCTAGAAATAAATAGTGAATAGAAAATACCTGTATGATAAGTATCCTTACCTTGAAATATCTATTTTGGTAGATGGTTTTAGTCCTCAACTCCACCTCTGTATCCTCTCAAATTCCTCACACAACTTGGGTTTGGGCTTGATGATCCCAACAGACAACCAGAAATCAGCCTAGCCCAAATCTATTTCAGGACACACACAAGGCCTAAATTGATCCAACCAGAGGAATAAAAAATAAATACAAATGTAGGAATCGAATTTAGACTGAAACTTGAGCACCCTAAGAAATATCAAGGGCTGAGACAGACTGCAAGTCCCACCAAAATAAGCAGAAATTACTGTGCATCCCCTCTTTCGATCTGAAAAGTACCAAATTCTACTCTGAGCTTAACACGGTGCAGATTTTCTGACTCAATCTTTCAGGAAGGATAGATATATTCCCATAATGTACAGAATAAACAAATGGTTTACAGAAAACAGATAAGAAATGGGCAACAATCACCCAGAGGGATTTTTGAGACCTAGATTCAATAATCCAGATCAAAACCTCAATTGTGCGCCGAATTCGATCACTCTAAGCTCCAAGAAATCTGAGGGCACTCTTCAAATTTTGAATGAAACATAATGAAGAATACCCACTTATTTCGTTTGCTCTTCCTTGCATCACACGTATGATTCCACCTCCCATTGTGAAACCCAGCAGTTGCCATGCTATAAATATTTTCTCTTACTTCTCAGGTAAGGCATAATGGATTTTAAGGCATAATGCAGAGCAGTTGGAGTTCTGTATTCAACTGACCAGATACATATGGTATGTATAAAGTGCATAAATGGCACACTACATTGAATACAGAGTTAGAGTTCATAGATATTGAATCTGTAAAACAATAGAAAATAAAAGACATCAACATTTATCCTTAAGAAGCGCATCTGCGTCCTCTGCCAATCTACGAACCCTCAAAATCTTTTCTTGTGAGACTAACCTCTTGAGCTTGAAGAGAGTGCCCCCCTGAAACTTGGGGGCAATTGGTGTCTCTCCTCCATGAAACTTGCAATCATGGCAACATTCGTCCCGTTCGGATATCGCAGAGCTGTAAGCACTTCTAAAATCATGTCATCGTAATCACACCTCGGCGAATGATTCCTCGCAGTAGTTGATGTTGAAACACTCTTAGGGGAAGAAATAACATGATCCGAAACTGCTGCTGCTGCAGAGCATGTTGTTGCAGGAGACTGAGGGGCAGCTAAAGAAATAGGAATAGGTGCAAGGGGCTTTTGGAACCCTGTCCACCAGGAGTCAAACTACTCATAAGGTTGCGCCATTTGTCCTTCAAATCGACAAATGGCCTCTTTCTCCTCTGTCTGCCCTGCTCTGAGACCACTGGCAAAAACCCACCAATCCCCTTCACTGATAAAACCCCTTCCACTCTAAAAGTCCACCAATGCCCTCCGGTGTAAAAAACCACAAATCTAAAACCCTACCAATACCCTGCACTGCAAAAAATCCACCAATCCCCTGACTTCAACCAGGTTCGATCGTGATCATTCAGCCAGATCTAAAATTCAACAAAATTGCCGAAACAAAACTAAAGCCCACCCAATAAACCAAAAACACAAAGGAATGAATGAGACTCGCCAGCCGACCTAGGTTCGGGCTCTACAAAGTTTCCTGCCGCACATCGGATTATCAGAGAAACCTTCCAACCCACGAACGATCATCTGCAGCAATGCCTCGTATTCCTTGACATCATTTATAGTCTGTCTCAGCGCATTGCAAACATACTGTGGCCCAGGCGAAGGCCAGGGTTCCGAGCCCGGTGGTGGCTTTCTCTAGAATGGCAAGCCTGAGGGCAACTATAGTAAGTTTCTTCTTGAGCGCTGCAGCCTTAGGAGACATGATCATGTCCACACCATGTGCCTTTTCAGAATCTCCATGGCCGCCTGGTTAATGGTTGCTGCCGCTGTTGTTCGTAGACTGGAGCGTTTCCATTCTTTAAACCCGCGGTTCGAAAGGCGAAACCCGTTTACGAGCCATTACGGAGACCACACGTGGCAAATTTGAATTGGTTCCATGCGCATAGGGAACGCTTTCTCATTGGCTGGGGTGAACAGTGTTTGCTCACCCCAAGCCCGCAATCGAAAACGCCTCCTCTCCACTATAATTTTTCGTTGGCCAGTGACGCTGTTTCTTGAGTTGGGCATTTTTGGTTTTATATCAATAGTTCTACTTACCATTTATGATTATCTATTCAGCTTTGAATTCTCTTCTGTTAAATCATAATTCAGGTTTTACCCCTCATATAGCAGAAAACGATTCACATCTCCTCCATCCGGCGTTCCCTTGCACGATATGGAAAGGCCAATGGTCGGCCATTGAAGTGAATGGGTGGTTGTTGAATTGGAGGAATCTATGTAGGCACGTATTTCATCAAGTTCAGAATGACAGTTTGGTAGAGTTGAAACAAAGGAGGATGGGTGGAGGTCAGACAGGCATGAGTGGGGAAGTTCAAAAGTAGGAATTTCTGGAATGGCTTCATGGAGTGCGATGGAAGATGTGTTGATATGGTGTAGCATGTTGGAAATGTTGGTAGGTGGAATAGGCAAAGCAGAGAGGGCAAGTTGGTTAATATGGACATCTTTGTAGTATGGACAGCAGGAGGGTGCAACAACTGCCAAGTGTCGAATTTTGAGAGGGTGGAAGGGCGATAGGTGGAGCATAGAGATTGGCTGGGAGCACTGTTCATCCCAGCAAAGCTCATAGTAGGAACACCTTCGGCGTAAAAAAGTAACAGAATGGCTCAGAGTTTGGCAGAGATTTTGAAAAAATCTAGCAATGATTTTATCAGAATCGTGTTTACAGTTGTTAAACTTCAGTATTTTGGGTGCCCTAAAGGTTTTTGATAATGCTGAATCCATTACCACTCTCAAAAATGGATTCCAAACACTGCAACTACCTCATTTTTTGAATTTTACTGAACCGGATTTTGGCAAAAAACTGCCGTCCAAACTATTCTGTACCCTGGGTAGACAACTTCGTGGAATAATCTTATTTGACAAACATGCCTCGTGTGGCGTACATCATCAATCGATTACCAAAAACAGTATTGAAAGCTTAACACATCATTTACCTATGACCTGGGACAATAAATTGGTACGCGTATGTAAACAATGAAACTCGGGTTAATAGCAGATTGAGGAGCCTTGAACTAAAGGAAGCTGTTCAGTTCACAGCAACACACTGCCATTATCCAATCGTAGGAACCAGGAAGATGGATCTAGTATGGGGGGCTAGTGACCGCTTTGCACAAACACATTTTTAAAATAATCTTCAACAATAATTCTTTTTCGTTTTGCATAGGCGCTATACTCAATTAGCTTTTTTCCTGATGAAGACAATTGATATCCCCGAGGAGCTGTTGGCACACAAGGAAAAATCATTGTTTGATGATATTACACAGCATTCGATGTAAAATTTCTATGAAGTTAATCCATTCAATGTAAAACTTCAAAGTTGTTTGGCAGTACCCTAAATTCCGAAAATTCTGTACTGCTTAAATTTAGATCAGGCTGATTCAATTCTGCCTTCTTCAAAATCTAAAAATACCGAAAATGAGACATTGATGCTTCTGCTGATGGTTAGAGTGGGATGAATGTAGTTTTCCCTTCTCTTTCCTATCTCATTGCAGTGGATGGTTTCCAAGAGATTAATTGTAATCTGGGTCATTCACACAGAAAGGTAGATCATAGTTTTCAATCCACACTTTACAACAAAATAATCAAGAAGAAATATGTAACTAAAAAGGAGAACCCAAAAAGTTGGCATTCAAATAAAATTTATCTTCAAATTTCATGGGAGGGGGGTTTCATCTTCCAATCTCATGGGAGAATTTACGGTGGGAGTTAAATGTGAGAGATAAAAACCGTTTTATGTGGCATACATGCTTGACCAAAGTCACGTGATTTTGGTGATAGCATCTTCTAGTTGTGCACATCATTTTTCCATCCAACATGTAAATTGATATACATTTTGGATACTATATACATTTTGGATACTCTTACACAACATTAAGGGGGCAATCAGCTCTCTTACCAGGTCTGTAGTCTTAAGATGTTCTATTTGCCTTGCTATTTACAGAAAAACACTCTGAGAAAGATCACTCCAGTTCTGAGATGAAAAATTAAACCTTCACTGGAGGTGGATCGCAATTGCCCAATCGCAGTCACTATTGCAATATCCCTAATGCCATACGTGCTCGTGATTACTTAAAACCAAAAACCCAGGCCTGTAGGCCCCTGTGTTCTTTGTTCCGTGGATGAGCTTACGCAACCACAACCTAATTTGTAAGGCTCCTTGGAGCATAGTAGCAAGTTTGATTGAAATGTTTTCCATCAACACGTAACTAACATTGAGGTGGAAAAACATATAATAAATAATTTCCTTCTCTATACAGATGGGCATGCAATTGTAACAACTCAATTTAAAAGCTAAATATGTCACTTTTTCTGATAGCCATTTGTATTTTTACGAGTATTGAAGTCGAATATTTATCTTCTTTGGGAAGACTTATTTCTTCAAAAAACTAAGGATTTGAGATCTACAAGAAATGGGCAAAGGATGCCCTTCTTGCAGAAACGACAAAGTAGATTTAATGTAATGACAGTATCCATGGGACTGTCAGCATTCCAAAGAGAAAAAATACATTTTCATATAATCACCATACAAACTGACTGCAATGTAGGAGAATATAGAGATACCTGCCACTATCCACCCAAAAATAGAGAAATATCCTAATTTATGTTTTTCTACTTAAAAAAATAAGTTCAATCAAAGTCAAACCAGCAACAGAAAACTTACTCCTTTCAATCCCGGACCCCAATAGATGGAAAGCATATTTTATCCGAGAATGACAACGCACAAAAGCTACTTCAACATTTTTGAGACTCCACGAAAGTGATAAAACTCATCAATAAACACCACAATATAATTTTGAAAACAAAATCAAATGATGCCCATAAAGATGTGTGCTTTTTCAGAAAATAATGACGTCAAGGTTGATCTTTGCAAAAACTTTCGTCATTATCTTGATGATTGTAGTTAATATGCAAAGATAACCAATATATAAAATTATAATCAAATAACAGGCCACACTTTCATAAAATAGCATTTAAAAATAGACACATCATTATTTACATTCAACACCGGTAAAGATGAAAATCACACGCCGCATAATTTTAAAGACTTGAAATACACAGAACGATGTCACTTGATCCAGTATTCACAGATGACCCCACGACAAAGATAAAATTACAATAATATCCATAAACAATCCTTTTTGAAGCTGGTCGAAATAACCCGTATATGGATATCCTTTCTATGATGGTTATGGATTTTAATCCACTCTATCATGACAGGAAAACTAATGCACAAACCCTGGCATAATTTGGGCAAATATGACAGCCCATCGTAAAGTAACTCCTCACAGAGGCAAAAATCCAATATCACACACTGATGCAAGTGATATCAAGCAAAAATGTGTCCATGAATCCGTGATTCCAAATATTTTGATGCGAATAGCCCCACGCACTACCAAATATGCAAAGGCAAAAAATTTGGATTTTAAATGTTAAGTTTCCTTTCTACTAGCAAATTTAACAAATATGTCAAGTCCAATACAACTTTTTGTGCTAAACTATTAGAACGCTTCGTATTGTAAACAATTGCCCTTTCAATATTTCAAACCTAATTATTCATGCAATGGGCTAAACTTTGACCTTCAAAACTTCCAATACCCCATTACTACCAGGCATGGGGCGGTAGAACACACAAATGGTAGGGATTGGGATGTCCGTGGGTGCAATCTCTGGGCAATTTAGTCAGAATGGCTGCAACAGCTCTTCAACTGCTTTAAAATTGAAGATTAGCATAAACAGAAAAAAAGTTAACTGAACAAATAGGTTTATAAAAGATAACATATGATTCATTTGGCCCACTGTAAATCATAAGCAAGTAAGACTGTTTTGTGAAACAATTACTCGAAAATAGACAGTAATCCTCTAAACGAATATATAATTGCCATAAACATTGACAAGCGGCCAAACAGGATGTGGGTATTTGTTTATGTTGTATGGAAAACTGTGATTAATCCTAGCATTCCAGATACCGATAAACAAATACGCTACATCTTCGTCAAACATAAAAAACTGGATAAAACCCATGTCCTACAAAAATGAAGGATCAAAGCATTAAAAGCCCTCAGAATCATAACACTAAAAAGAAAATAATAGTCTACATACTGCTGCGCAGCAAAATTTTCTGGAGATATTATCACATCAATCTTCCTCTTCAATAATCTTGGTACCCAATCCACTGAGCCCTTCAGCAGGCACCTCAGCCACCGTTACATTCGAATAAAGCTCCTCCTTGGCATCTTCTTCGTCGTTGTGCTTCCTGGAGATTCGAACCCTCATCCTCCTGGGCACACTCCTGATGACCCTGCTCCATACAGCCTTATTAAGCTTCACATCCAGCCTCACATCGGTGGTTCCCATAGCCTTCTAGGCAAATTTCCTGATCTCCTTAACGGCCTTTGGAGCCATTTTCTTAAACGTGCTGCAGAATCTTCGACAACATAAAAAACTGGATAAAACCCATGTCCTACAAAAATGAAGGATCAAAGCATTACAAGCCCTCAGAATCATAACGCTAAAAAGAAAATAATAGTCTACATACTGCTGCGCAGCAAAATTTTCTGGAGATATTATCACATCAATCTTCCTCTTCAATAATATTGGTACCCAATCCACTGAGCCCTTCAGCAGGCACCTCAGCCACCATTACAATCGAATAAAGCTCCTCTTTGGCATCTTCTTCGTCGTTGCGCTTCCTGGAGATTCGAACCCTCATCCTCCTGGGCACACTCCTGATGCCCCTGCTCCATACAACCTTATTAAGCTTCACATCCAGCCTCACATTGGTGGTTCCCATAGCCTTCTGGGCAAATTTCCTGATCTCCTTAACGGCCTTTGGAGCCATTTTCTTAAACGTACTGCAGATGAAAAATCTGCGAATAAATTCCTATAAACACTTGAAAACTACTCAAAGCTAGACCCTGAACTTGAAAAATCTGTATATGCAAAATAGTTTTGCAAATGCATATGAGAAATTTTATGGGAAAAATCTAAATCCTGAACAGATCAAGCGAGAAAAAACATTATATGCGATGCCATACGCAAAGAAAAATGATTTTAAAAGCTTCAGAGTTCCATGTACCAGCCATGGAGGCGCTTGTGAAGATTGATGGTGTACTCCCTGGTTACCACCTCATCCCTGTGGCTCTTGCCCTTCTCCACCATCCTGCCACCAGTTCCCCTCCGCTGCGAGACTGCTCTCTCTCAGGTCCTCTACAAAACCCTAAAATTTACTTCGTACACACTTTGGCGACATAGAGTTTGTCCTTATCCTTACCACAACCATGGTTGTGGTATACCATTGTCATGAGGGGCAGCTGGAGAGATAAGACAGAGCGGAGCGAACGAGGAGGAACTGGTGCAGCTGGCGGCGCAGTTGAACGGACAGTATATAAACACGTGGCGAAATCTCATAGGTTCCATGCGCTTCAAAAAGTGTCTCTCATTGGCTGGGGTGAACAGTGTTTGCTCACCCCAAGCCCGCAATGGAAAATGCCTCCGGCGTAATTATATTTGCAAAACAATTTCATCTGCTTCTATAACAATAGTTTTATGCATAATATCAATATAAAAGTTGATTTTCTTCTAATCCTATTCAACATAGTAGGTATAAAAGTAACTTTTCTACTCAATACAGAAATTACTTAGAAAAATATGTTAATTTTTTTTATAAATATGGACAATTTTTTACATAATAATAATATTCTTTTTATCTTAATTACATTAACTTCTACTATCAATTACTTTTTGCATAAGAAGCAAATACTAAACACTAACACTGCATATTACACTTGTTTCCCGTTGGTTTAAATTGAAAGCATACTAACATTCACACTAAGTTAGAAAGTACTTCTTAATGGTTAGTGTTGAGAGGAAGTAGTGGATAGTATGTTTGGTTGATGATCAACATCCACTTTAATTGAAGTGATTTATTGATTGGACATGTCAGTCTACATGAGACGTATAAATAACAAAATGTTGTTTGTTATCTTAGAGCCATTTTCTTGACAGGTCACTCCAAATATTCTTGGATCAACTCGAAAAGGGATTTCTTTGCGCAAAAAACTAAAATTGCAATAGTCTAATGTCCCGAGAGGTAAGAAATGGAGATGGAGACGTGGAATGGTTCTTAGTTAATTAACACAATGGTAACAAACCAGTGACAAAGGTTTATTGGCGAACTCTACAAGATTATACGTAGCCCAAAAGTCGAGTTATCGTAGATCCTGATACTGATCAATGATATACCCTCTACTCTAATCGCACACATGTAGGTCAATTCTCACTCTTGTGACACCTTCAAACCTGCAACTCTTTGTACTCTATCTCATACTTCTCTCCACACGCACATACAACCATGTTAATTAAACAGGGAAGGATTTTCACACATAATGACATATCACAAAAAACATCATTTTATTAGATCATGCTTAGCCATTACATAATACATGCCCTCTTAATAGTTGGCTACCTTCTCTACTTGATCTACATTGTGGTCCTCCTCTTCACAATGCCCACAGGCTAAATATAAATAATAACAAATTCAACAAGGATTTGATCAGTCCAAAGCTAATCTACTCTTACCCTATTGCTAATATGCCTCAGATTTAAAAAAAAACTCTATAATTTTATACAATTTGAAGAAATTGTATCATCTTTCCATGATGCACCTTCTAGATGGATTTCAAAATTTCAATTATGACTTAAGGTTATGTTATTGTATCATACACCCAAGGTAGAAAATACTCATGATATCTTAATCATGTTTCATCATTTTGTTCCCCATTCATATTCAATCTTGGTCTTCATTCTCCTTACGTATCGTTGAATTTCTCATACTCAATAGTGAGTTGCAAATAGCTTCCTAATAACAGGTTTATTTTACCTTTATACACAATAACTCATCAAGCTTCTCTTGCTAAACTTGGTCCTTTCTTACTTTTGGTTAATTTTGCTAGAAAAAATTGAGCACTCCTTGCTATAGGTTTTTGCACTCTACTTACATCTCTTAAAAATTCCATACATAATCGTAACTTTGGAATTGTCTCAATAACATCTACCCAAACATAGTTGGAATTTTTTCTCCTCTAAGAAGGAAATATTTAACATTATATGATACCACCTCATAGAAACCAAATCTAGTGGTCCAACAAAATTGATTTATGAGTGAATTCGATCCTCGAACTTGTGGGTTATGGGCCTATGAAGTAACTTGATCTATCTTGCCGTAGTAATTATATCACCACCTCCTTTTGGTTTATCCAAAGAACTTCAAAGCTTTCCCTCCCTAAGATCCCAATCGTGAAATATAATCTTGGTAATGAACATTGTTATCTCTATCGGGCTTCTACTATGATCCATTTCCCCTAGGTCCTATGAGACATAAATGAGAACATAAATTTAATTATTATCATGAACCCGTTGATTGAAAAGTTTCTCTAAAACTTATTAGAGTAGCTTGGAGAGGGGCCTCTCAGCACAAAAATAAACTTGTGATGGTAAGATGTCACCAAAGACAGGAAATGGAGACAGATACAAGGGATGGATCCGTGTTAATTGACATGATGGTATCAGATCAGTGCCAAAGGATGATCGACCAATTCTACGAGATGTTTCATAGCCTAGAAGTTGAGTTATTGTTGATCCCAATAGTAATCAAGGATATATTCTTCCACATTGATCACACCCTTACAGGTCGGTTCACACTCCCACTACTACCTTGGAATTTCCAACCTCTGTACTTTTGCTCATACCTCTCTCCACACACATGCAAACATATCAAATTAATAATGCTTCCACACACAATGCCATAAAAAAAATATATCTTCTTATTATATTAAGCTCGACCATTACATAATACATGGCCTCTTAGGGCTTGCCTTCTCTCTTAAGCTGATCTACATTGTGGTCCTCCTCTTCATAATTCCAATAGGATATGTATAAATAATAATGAATACAAAATGGATGTAAAATTCTAGATCTAATATACTCTCATCCCATCTCTAATATCAGATTAAGAAAAAAACCTATCATTTTACACCAATTTGAGGAAATTTCATACTCCTCCCACAATGCACCTTCCACATAATTTCAAAATTCTAATTATGGCTTGGGTGTGGGGTATGCTCCACATTTATCCACTTAAAATTTCAACACTTTTGAAATCATGACTTAAAAAAATGATATTGTTATAAGCAAAACCATAAAACCAACCTCGTTAAATAGTATAGTAGTACCACGACTATCACTGCACAATTTTTAAATAACTTTTAGAAAGTAATTTTCAATCCCCCTTGAATAAAAGCCCTGGAAATATGCACAGATGGAATTATGTTCCAAGTTTAAAGAGATTAGAAGGAATTAAAAAATACCATCATCAAAGTAGAGATGATCTGATAGGAGTAGCGGTCAAACATAGAATAGCCTGGCCTCGATGAGGTTAAAAAAATTTACCAAAGGGTTTGATTCCTTAAAGTTTTGAATTTTTTAATTAGATTAGGATTTATTAACTAATATTTCCACGTAATCTCTTAGGCTGGAAATTTGTTAGATTTGCTAAGATTTAATCCAAAATTATCTCATTTGATCATGTTCTTATGGATATGAGCATCTAAGCAATGTATTTATGTTTTGTAGTGTGTTAATGAAAAGAGAAGCAAGTAGGAGGGATTTTTTGGGTGTGTAATAGGAATTTGCAGTGCATCCTGTTTGTGAGTTTGATCCTCAGTGTTAATTCCTCACAATCCCTTTCTATTTGTTCTTTTTATCTATCCAATTGAATTATACCAGACGTGTATAAAAAACACATATGATGTTCCCTTAAGCTTTGAATTGATAAATCCCATCAAAAATATGGGTTCCTCTCTGTTCCTTCACCCAAATCATGAAGGCTTAGTTTTGTTTTAGGACTAAGAGACTATTAAATGTTGGAGCCATTCTCATTATACGCAGGTTGAACCTCAATTGAATCTATAAGACTAGGGGAGTTAGTTAACAACGACATGATAGAAGTCTAATCTAACAATTGTCATGGTAAAATATATCCCAAGACTTTTTCCATGGGTATTTCAAGACAAGCCTCGTTCTAAATCGCCGGGATTGATTTAAAATGGTGGGACATACTTTCTAGCCAACAAGTGATGGGATGATCGTTGTTGCTCGGAACTGTTAGTTAACGTAGATGGAGACATCCTAATCTGATAAGTGATGAGAATGAAATTCACATCCCAGACTTTTTTTCCTTAGAGTTTAAAGCTGAAGAACAAGTGAATCATTTTAAAAATGGTTGGGTTGAGAATCGTAGCTAATGGAGATGGAGACTATGTCTAGAAATTGATATGGTTTAGCCTCTATCCAGGAGCATTTATCTTAATAGTTTCAAAAGGAGGTATTGGTGCACTCCATATAAAATAAATGAGATACAGGATTCAAGATGGTGGTCATAGGCTATAGTTGTGGCACCCTCTCCTCTACTACGAGAGCATTAAGGTAAGTCAAGTTTTGGAATTAAGTTGCGTAATAAAATGAATTCTTGCAACCACCCTTTTGTAATGTGACTTTTCCATGGTCCTTTCATACCATAAAATAGTTCCCCGTTTGTGGGCTTATATACACACAATGCCCCATTTTATATATATTTAATAACCAACACTACATAGGTTGGGGATTGGCACTATGTGTGAGGTTATACCTGTACCAATTTTATACAAAGTCAACATAATTTTGGATACAATTCTAGATGTGGGGTATGTTATAATTGTTTTAATAAAAGGGTTATGGTGGCCTTCACCATTAATGGTATTAGAGAAAGATAGCCTACTCAATTTTATTTTGAGAGGTTGAACATAAGTTCAACAGAGGAAGGTCGCAATAACATACCAGTGTGAAGAATGTGAAAAGTGATTTTTACTTGCAATGTAGAGTGTGGAGCATAGAGACAACAAATGTAGAAATTATGGTGAAAAATTGTAATTATTCATCATATTTTAATCTAAATCACAAGACACAATCCTACTCAATTTCTTTATGGAATTCAATTCACAATTTAGAACATAAATCACAGTCATGCAATAAGAAACAACACACATGCACAATATTTTTTGAGGGGAAAGAAACTACTAAAAATCCCTTATGAATGCCTGCATTAATCTGATCAATAGAGATGTATTGCAATTGCTAGCTCAATCTGAGCTCAACTTGCAAGTGAATAACCTATCTCTCTCCTCATTGAGAAACTCTACCGAGACATCGTCAATTTATGTCTCTTCTTGAGCCCCTATTTCCTTGGAAAATTCTTGAGGAAATTAGGCCCCTATTATTTAGGAATTTCTTCCAAAATGCTTGCACAATTCCCAAGAATGATCATCTGACTACATGCGGCATATGTACACTCAATACTAGTCTAAAACTGATGTAACAATGCCTTAGAATGTCCACAACATATGAGGAACTCTAATTCTCTACACACACTAGATTATTTGGGTTGATTAATCAGCTAACTCGATGATCACTGAGTTAGACTATTGTCCCACTGCACAACTCACTTTCCACTAGTTCCTCCAACAGTTTGAGATAATTTAGTTGAAAACAACATAAAATAACTAACCTTAATTGCTATAAATTAGAAATCACACATGCTTAACTGAACTCCAAGACCTCTAACTCGATTTTATTTAGCTAACTGTGTGACAAGAGCCACATAATGCAAGTTAACCACATCCAAGTTGTTTGTTGATATGGAAATTATATTTTTCTCAATTTGACCAAGGCAAAATCAAATTGAGGCTTTCCTACTGCATTTTTCAACACTCCCTCTTAGAAAGAAAGGGACTATCAGCCACCCCTATCCTGCACCTGTGGAACTCGAACTTCCCTCTTGAAAAAACCTTTGTCGATTTGTTAGCATCTGGTTCCTCCATCAGAATGTATTGTAGCAGCATTATCTACCTCTGCACACAATCCCATAAATGGTGATACCAAATATCTATATGCTTGGATCGATCGTGAGATACCAGATTCTCAGAGACCTTAATGCAACTCTGATTATCACAATAGATTATAGTTGGATCCGTCATCTGACCAAAAAATCCCACAAGTATATTTCTAATCCATATCACTTCGCATTCCTCTTAACTTGCAGCCATGTATTTTTCATCTGTTGAGTTGAGCGCCACAAGTACCTTGTTTCTATTATACTAGGAAAATTTTGTGGACCCAACACTGAAAATTCCACCTAATGTTCTCTTTCATTTAGATGGACTCCCTGCCCAATCTGCATCTATGAAGCCACATATCGTCACTCACTATGTATGTCTGTACCATATTCCAAACTAGGTAGTGCCTTTGAGGTACTGTAAAACATGCTTAGCTTCCTTCCAATATAATTTGGTTGTCCTAACCATTGCTTGGCTCAACTAGTTGAATGCATAACATATATTTGGTCGAGTGTTCACAACTTACATCACTGAACCCACTAGCTGCGAATATAGGGTAGCATTCACCTCTTCCCTTGAAGTGGTATCTTCCTTCCTCCATTTGGTCACTAGAGGTTTCTAGATGGGTTTAAAACTCTCAATACAGAATCTATGTAGTATCTCATTTTCATACTTACCTTGAGACACATATAGTTCCCCATCGCCTTTCCATACTTCCAACCCAAGGAAGTAGTGCATGAGACCCATGTCCCTAATTTAAAATTCCCTTGCAAGGTCCTCCTTGCAAGATCTGATCAACTGCTCATCACTAGTTAAAATTAATCATGAACATATAAATCAATAATAAGAAATTTACCTTATGGTAAGATTTGATAGAGGTTTTCATCCACTTGAATTTTGGTGAAGCCCAAACCGGTGAGATAAATTCCAATCCTAGTGTACCAAGCATGGGGTGTTTTTTTGAGAACATATGATGATCGCTTGAGTCTACACATATGAGACTAAAATTTCTCAAAACCTTCTGGTTGCTTGATGTACATCTCCTCCTTAATAACCCCATTGAGAAATGTTGTTTTTACATCCATCTGGTGAATCTTCCACCCCATTTGTGCAGCCAATGCAATAACTGATCTAATGGATGAATACCTTACTACATCAGCAAAGGTTTCCTCATAGTCAATTCCCTCAACTTGAGAGAATCATTTTCCCACAAATCTGGCCTAATATTTCTCTATTATTTTGTGTGCTGCATGCTTAACCTTAAAGATACATCTTGAACCCACAAGTAATATATCTGTCAGTCTTCAGACCACTTCCCAAACATTGTTCTTCTCTATGGATTCATGTTCTTCCACCATTGCATAAACCCATAGAAGTTTCTCAACTACTTCCTCGAAAGAGGATGACTCGGTCTCTACAAGCTTGGTCATTAGAGCCATGTAGCCATTGTACCTCTCAGGTGACCTCCATTTCTAGCTCAAATTTGAAGGAGCCCCCACATTCTCCCTCACATCCTACATTAGTCTATCAACTTCCCTGGTTATTTTTCTTCCTTCTCTGGATGGTTATGCTTGAGTTTATTTCTCCACTCTGTGATCCTTAATTTATGGTTGCTCCACAACTTCATGAGGCTTCTCCTTTGGAGCTAAAATATCCTCCCTTGGTGGGATTTAAAGATCCCTCTCAAGAGACCACCACATCACTTTATCCTCATAAAAATTTACATCCCTTCACGCAACTATCATTATGAGGGAAGGTAAGTACACAAAGACTCCCAACTTTATTGTTAGCTCAAGATTCTTCCTTGATTCTTTGGATACATGGAAGTAAACAAAGGCTACACAATTCCTTAAGTGCGACACATCTGAAGAAGCTCTCCTTTGATGTAATCATATCAAGAATCTAATGAGGCCCCAATTCTCCAAGTAGACTATTGTGTTACATGCATCTGGCCACAAATGCAGTGGTAGGCCATGGTCATACAACATAGCTCATATTGCTCCAACAATGCTCCAGTTCTTTCTCTCAGCTACCCCATTCTATTATGAGTCGTGGGGTGTTTCAAGCTCTCCTCAAATACCCTAATTCATACAGAAATTCTTGAATTCATTCGAATCATACTCACCTCCATTATCACTCTTGTGAACCTTCACTTTATTGTCAGTTTATTTCTCAACTAGTGCCTTGAATTCTACAAAATTGGAGAAAGTCTCATCCTTCTTCTGCATGAAGAAGATCGAACACTTCCTTGAGAAGTCATCAATAAAAATGACAAAATATTTATGTCTACTAGTGGAGGTTGTCGAGAAAGGTACCCAAACATCAAAGTGTACTCTTTCTAGGACAACATGTGCATTGCTTTCCCAGTCATATAATGTGTATTTTGCATGTTTCCCTAAGGTACAAATTTTGCAGGCATCCTGCTGCTCAAGTTCTCCTTTAGGGAGGCCAATGATTTTTTTTCTTCATAATATTCAACACACCATGATGCAAATGGCCAGGTATTTTGGGCCAAATTTCACTGACAGAGAAGCTCTGCACTTTTTTTGTCTTACTGCTTAATGCAACATAATCTTCCACATATAGTTTATACAAGTTATTCACATGATCCTCAATCTATTTCACATGTATCGTGGCTATGTGTTTCATGAATGTTTTCTCTTTGCTAAATACCACATCGTAGCCATGATCTTCTAAAAATATTGTAGAGATGAAATTTTGTTTTAGGCCTGGAATGAACATTGTGTTAGTGTATTTGGTGCACATATGTATGAAATCACACCAACTTAAGGGGTGTGGTTTTCCCTTTTAAGTTATTGGTCACAGGTAGAAAAATATGGAGTCAAGCAAGTTAGTGGAACATGCTAGAACATAAACATACTAGATAGAGAAATAGCATGCATATTCAAACATAAAGATTAAACTAAAACTAAAACAAATAACACACAAGCTCTAAATAGAGTCAAACAACTTCAATAATACAAACGGTGGTGCTTACGTCCCCTCTTATTGAGTGCTGGTAGGAATGAGGATGAAACTTTAACCCACTTGCCAAGGGGACCTTAGAACTTGGGGTTCTAAGTCACGATGCAAGGATGCTTTTACTTCCAAGCTTCCTTGGTGCAAAGTCTCCCTCTCTCTACTGTGGTGGACTGAATTTTTTGGATGGCCAACAAATGAGTCCCCTCTATCTCTGCTCTGGATCAGACACTGATGGTATTGCTTGGGGAAATTATGGCCAGCATAACAATATGCTCTCCCTTTTTTCATCTTTTGGTGGCCTTTTATAGGAGAATTCAAATCCTCCTTCTCTATCTTGGTACACTGTGGATGGTGACCCAAGAGAGAGGGGTGATTCCATTGTGTTGTGCCTTGATGTCCTAAGGTGGCTTGGGTGGATGTCTGTAGGTGGCTTCAAGTGTGGAATCAATATCCTAGAGTGTGTTTTTTGTGGTCCCGGAAAATTACTTTCGCCACTCCCAAGATTGCACGCTTTTTGGGCAAAAAGGCACGCAAAGGCGCTCTTCTTGAAAGATTTTGCATGCAAAATAATTTATGACTAGTTCAAATTTCATTTTTTCCTCAAACCTTAGAGATTTTTAAATACTTCCAAATTATCTAATGTGTTTCAGCCCTGTAAATCCTTCTGCCTGAAATTAAATAATGTCACCTTTTCTTGTACAATTTTTTAGTGATAACAGTTGCCCCCTAATGTGTGAGGTCTAGGAAGAACTGTATAGCCGAAATACATTATAGTTTATTTTCTGTATATTGTGCGTATAGAGATAGAGAGACCTGCGTGTAGCTTGGAATTGGAAACACCCTGCATTGGTTCGAAGAACGACCATGTATTGCGGGACTCCTGTAAGCAAATATATTATAATATATACAAATTTTCTACAAGGCGGGAATGTCCCATGCTCGTAATGCTTTGGCTAGTTAAACAAATATACTTGACAAATACATGTTCTATCTGTGTCACTAACATGGTAGTGATTTGGTTGATGACAATGACTGCTGATGCCCTCAGGGGCGTTTTTTCTTTGACAATAGGTGGAATGTTGTCCCCATATGCGTAAACTTGGTATGGCATATAACCGTGCATTGTACGCATATGTGCTGGCTGGGACCTTCCCATGTAAGCATTGTTGATAGAGACGCTTATGAAGGCATGGGTCTTCGACGGTTTTAATCAAATTTCAATGGTTTTAAGGTACTATACCAACTTGAAATGAAATCTTGTGTTGTAGTAGAATGTCAGGAGGATCGATGACATCTGTGGGCAATGATGTCTCCCATAGTGCCACCCAAGGATGCCCATTTTTTGGAGAGGGGCGATCTAAGGTACTACTTCGTTTTTGGAAAATAGGTGTTGGTGTTGACAAAAAGGAAGCCTCAACCAACTGATGGAGTCACTGATACGGAGGATCAGGACTCTGGATGTGATGGGCTTAACATAGGCATGGTGGTGGGAAATACTGAAAACTGATGATGGGGATTCAGTGGCCCAAGGTCGGAGTATAAAAAGCAGCTTGGCGGTAGACATAACTATGAATGTCATGGTCGATTTTGCGTGAGGGTGTGATACTCTAACCAAGGGTGACCAGGGACTCCTGCCACGACGAAAAAATGAATGAGTGGGTGATGGACATAGTGCGCCGTTTGCGGTCTTTGTACACTTACCAAAATAATAAAGTAATGAGGTTTGGTTTGTACAAAACACAGAGACGGGTGCCACAAAATATGCGAGTCTTTGCTCACTGGTGACATGAGGAAGGTGTTTTTCTTAGGATGGCAGCCTCATTAGTTGGTCTCATGTGTGGGTTTTATGGAGCGGATGAAAAAGTATCGCAAATGGGTTATGCTGATGGAGGTATGGTGGGCCAAATGTGAGGCGTGGTAGTGCGCTTTTTGATCTGCTTGCACAACCTAGTCGTCCGGGAAAGGGGCTTTATTTAATATGGTAAAAATTGACCTTATGCATGGTGGATGAATGGGCATGAGGTGCTTCCCAAACTATAGTGGTATCACCATGGCGTCACTATTTTTGTGATAAATGGTCTACTTTGGGTGACGCGTGCCATTATGGGGGGAGGCTCTACCAACTAATGAGAATGCTTATCATGTGCAGGGTGAGGTGATGATAAACATGGTCAGATGTGTGGAACCTATGGTTAATTTCTGATGGATAAATGATGTCAGGATATGCAGAGTGTGTGGGGCTCTATCATGCTGGGGATAGGATGATACCTTCTCTTGAACTTTCATTGGATGGAGTTCTGGACGGTTTGCGTTTTTTCCTGCAAAATCAAATACCTCAAGTGAAAGCATATTCTTTATCTAATATTATTGAAAGACGTGAGCTTTAGAAAAAGAGGATGACAGAGTGCATACCTACAACACTGAAAATTTATTTTTTCGAGAGTGCGAATGTGTGGCATTGCCTTTATTCGTTATGTAGTGTTAATCACAGTGTTGCTTTCAATTCCGAGAAAGAACCTTCTAATCTCTCGTTATGGTCCTCCAATTTTTTTTCAAAAGGGAAATATATAGGTGAATATGGCCCTAATTCAATTCATTTGTAGTTGTTGAGTTTTTGAGAGGTCAGAGGCTTCTGTGGAGTATTCCTTGCCATTGTGGTCAGCCTGAGCACCAGGGATTAGCGATATCATGCCCAGGTAACCTCCATGACGTCCTGTACTTTAATTTTTTTCATTTTGAGGGTGCCCGTCTCTGTTCAAAACTAGTTTGTACGGATTCTGGGCCATTTTACCCTAGATTTTGCGGATGATTAGGGTAAGCGCATGCCTTCTGCATGTGCTTTCTGGGGTTTTGCGCACATTAGTCGCTCATTTCCCATTTTTTGGAGAACCTTATGCTCGCCTGTAAGAAACACACATGCACATTTAACGCGCCTGTCCTAGGGAAAGACGTGCAAAAGGCCGAGGAAATTTTTTTGAATTTTTTGGCCTAGTTTTTTTATGTTTTTATGTTGTTCATTGGTTCTTGTTTGGATGACAGGTTGTTATGGAGAGAGTAGGATTGGCCTAAGATCCGAACTACATTAGTTGTTGATGGTCCGGTGCAACAACAACTGGTGCAATGGGGACTTCTCAAGTTTTCGGAGAATGAGCCACTTCAGTTACAAGACCGATTGCTACGTTAATTGATCCAATGTGGGAGCAAGCGACGCAATGTATTTGTGTTGTGTGGGATCGACCTTGGTATCCATCTCGAGACGGATATATACTTTGTGACCAGGCTACTACCTCAGGGTGAGGCACTTCGATATCCACTTCCTTCTGGGCGGGTGGATCTTGAGAGGTTCTGAGCAAGTCACTATGGCGGGACACCCCTTACGAAGGGGTGCATAACTATTGCCTTGGTGACCGATTTGGTCGAGCGGTGTGCTATGGCAGTTATTGTGTGTCTTGGAGGATCATCGGCTCCATATCGGGCTTCGGAACTGTAGGTTGGTGTCTTATGTTGGCTAAGGGCCGGGCACTTTTTCAATTTTTCCCGCTTTTTCTATGATGGGATGGTAATGTAGCTTAATAAGGTCTGAGGTGGATTAAAGTTGTTTGTTTACGCGAGCATTTTATGCAACATCATGTATGAGAGGGTGGTGTTGTTGAGACCGGTGGTGGCGGTGCCTCCTAGGGGGCCAGAAGAGCCTCGCATGAGGAGGTGGACTCCTGTGATGCCGCGTGGAGGTGGAAATATGGTGGGGCATTATTGGAACACCACGGTGGAGGCCTGGTTTGAGGTCAACCCCCAGATGTTTTTGCCATTCCCATATGCAAGGATGGACTTTCGGGGGGATCCAGAGATGGGTCTCCCTCCTGGCTATGCTTGGGGACCATGAGGTATGTTTTGATGTGTTCTACATTTATTTGAGTATATATGTTTTTATGTGTTTTTATGGTGACACTGACATAGTTTTGGTTACTTTTGCAGATGCTGGTGAGGTTGGTCATCCCATGGCTCGACTAGTTGGCCATTTTCATATTAGGGGGCCATGGGGAGGTCGCGGGAGGCAGGTAGGAGATCTTGCACAGCCTCAGGGTGGTGGACCTCGTGGTGGTACTAGCCCTTTGGGAGAGGGCAGCAGATCTTCCACTGCCGAGGCTACGAATGAGCAGGTTCGTATGGAGGCGATGCGCGCTGATGCAACAAAGGCTCGTATTACTAAGATGACCACATGGGTGGCAGTTCTGGAGGATTCCTGGGGTCGAGTGGACCATTTGACCCAGGGAATGCCTTCTCGAGGCTTTCTGGATGATCTCGAGGAGGAGTGGTTGGAGACGCTGATGTCTCGGGAGAGGGACTATCGACCTGTTTTACGTCGGGTGGCAGTCTCAGATTTGACGGCGACACCAGTAGTGGTACTGGGAGCGGTTATTGTTCCAGGTGCCCCACCTAGGGGAGCACCGCCCTAGAGTTTCATTGTAGATGGGGAAAGAACCCATTATTAGGATTCTTCCCCTCTTTTTGATGACTTTTTGCGTATCTTTGGGCTGATAGATGGGTCAACGATATTGTTTTTTGTACTCAGACACATACATTGTGATAATATATATGAGAGATATTTTTTGCGGATCTACATGTTGTGCCCCTTGTTTTTGTTTATGGATAATGTTATGCTGATGGATGTTTATGTTATACATTTTTTATGTATGATGGTTTATTCGAGATGAATTCCAGTTTAGGATATTGTTAGCTATGTGGTCAGCTGTTTGGTTTTGACTCCTCGGTACATGTATAAATGTAATGTTGTCAAATTGTCTGCTTAATATTTTTGCACGCAAATATTTTCTAAATAGGTGTGAATCTCTTATCTCAAATTTTGGTTTAACTACGATACTACTAATTGGAAATCGAGGTAGACATGCATGTGGCGTATGCCTTGATGGAGAGCATTGCACATAAGTCTGATAACGAAATCATATTATGCTTGATTATTTGTTGCGGAACCGATACATACACCATTTTTTTAGAGTGGTGACCAGTTAGGGTGATAGATAATGCAAGCTGATGCTGCTAAACGTTGAGACCACCTTGATGCTCCATCAACAAATCCGAAGTAAGGTTCTGGTTGGTAATCCATTGCGGCACTCGAGCGCATTTTGTAACAAGTATTTTGGTCAAAAATTTAAAGTGATTAGGTTTGTGTACATTGACTCTAAGATAGGGCCTTCTTGGCCCTTATGGGTAGAAATTCTTAAGGTAAAGGCTGTTGACGGGGTTGCTGAGGCATGTCTCGTATGGTTCCGTCAAGATGTATGCCCCCTATAGGAGACAATGCTTTATGATGTAGGGTGCTTTCCATAAGGTTTCGAACTTTCCTGGCCCTAGGGCTTATTTTGCGACATCATAGTAGAGGAATATTTCAACCTTTGGTGAGTGAGCGATGGTTGATGTGGTGATAGAATGATGCTTTTACCCGTTTCTTGTGGGCCTCGTTGTGTTGCAGTGACTGTTGTCGGCTTTTGTCAATGAGCTCTAGTTGTACTAGGCACTGTTCTAGAGGTTAGGTATCATCGAGGAGTTCGATGGCGGCATGTAAATTCGGGATCTCGCAGAAATAAATGCAAAAGTGCGAAGAACCCTGACTCTTTGTGATAGAGTTAAGGTGGTAGTCCTGGAATGTGGGGGCGGTTGCAATCGTATTGTTAATATACGATGATACAAATTTTATGTGGTGTATTGTATTGTCAGCATTTGATGGGGGTAGAATCTCCATGATGGGATTTTGTGTAAGCTCAAGCCTAGGTTCCCCGTTAGGATGGTCAATATCCTCTTGGTGGAAATTGTGCCTTGTGTAGAGGTGCCTGAATGTTTCCATTAGTGGTCATGCCTCTGGTTCATGGTTCTGGCCAGTGCAAATGGTGCATGGTACCACTCTGCCAACAGAGTAGATTGTGTGTGATCCAACACTACTCTTCGTCCCAGATGTGCATGCTTGGGAAGAATCTATTATAGAAGAGGAGGTCTTCTGCTTCCATTTCCATGTCGTTGGCTTAGGTGCATCCAACTCTTTGGGGGAGTGTGGACATAATGTTGCTCTTGTCACTCTGAGCTTGGGGAGATGCTCACATTTAATCGTATGGTGAAATTGTGAACAAATCTGGCAATAAGTGTGCGTGATTTTCTCTTGGTTAGAGAGCAGTCTCTGTGGTCGAGAAGAGACTCTGAGAAAAATGCTTGCAAGGGGTTTCAGTTCTTTGCACTAATTGACTCGGTGGTCATTTAGGTCGCATAGTCTGCATGTTATCCAAGGTTTGGCCTGGATCATGCTTGGTTGGTGTGCTGTCCTAGTGTTCCTATCACACCTGTGTGGGTGTGGGGTTGTTGGCCTTGGGGTGATGTACTTTCTATACCGACTGAGGAGATCGTGTTCTTTCTTTTCTAACGTATGGATCATATCAATGAGAGGAAGAACTCGCAGGACATAGGTACAGTGTTGTTCATAGTGATTGCCTTGACATACTAGGAAAAATAGCCTAGATATGGGGGTCTCGTCGTGTTCAGTGGGTGGCGCGACCGGTTACCAGCAACATAATGCTGCTAAATCAGGACAAGTGGTGACCACATGATTGGGCATTTTACATAACACACATGTTGGTGTTCTCTGTAGAGAGCAGTTGGGGGAAACTAAGGGTTCCCTGACTGGTTGCTTTTCAGCTGTCAGAAAGAGAATGGATCTACTCGTCACATCTTCTTGGGTTGTTGAGCTGTTCATGGATTCTGAGTCTATGCCATCTTCTTGGGAGAGGCGAACTATAGTTGAGCGCAAGCTAGCAAGTGCTGTATGAAATCTAGGTATGTAGCGATAATTTTCCAGAAGGTGGTTGTTAGCACATAAAGGAAATGTGAATTCTGCTGCCCGCAATCCAACGTAGTAAACCCGTTCTATAGGATACCATTTGTGGATGAGTTCCAGGGCTCCCCATTCTTCAAGGAAGTGACCACGTTCCTCACACAGCGTGCATCATATGATAGGAGGGGGGGGGGGGGGGTCTGAACGGACGCCTTTTAGGTGATCGTCATTCCTCCTGTAGTTTCAAGATGATACGAGGTTCATCACCAAAATATTGGGTGGGGAGATCCTCTTGATAGGATTGCTCGATGGTGTGCAAGGCATCCCTATATCGCAAGATTTATGGGCAATGATGGGTATAGTGCCCATAATTGCTACGGATAATGCATGCATGATTGGTCCGCAATGCTCTGCCTTTAGCTTTGGTGGCAGGTTCCTTTTTACGGGAACGTAGTGTCACGATGTCTGCCTCTAAGCCGAGAAGTGGTTTTAATTCGTCCAGCTCTTGGAATATATGGGTAGCATGACCTAATACGTCACATATGGTACAACATGTTGATTCCCATTGTGTGGAAGATTTCTCCAACTTCTTTCCTTTTCTCTCGATTTTCTTAGCCGTGATCATCGGTTTTGCAAAGGGAGTTTCCTTTGCAGGGATGTTTTCGACCATGTCCTGAATGGGTGGGGCCTCCTCAAGGCTGAGGGTCTTTAACCCTGTGGCAGTGATGTGTGTGGCTCCTGTCCAAGTAGGGGGAACGAGATACCAAATTGTTATTGAAAACGATATGTTTGGTAACACCCCTATTTCCAAAACCTGGGGATACAAAACCAACTGGGGGGTAGAGAAAAGGTGTTTTGGAAGCGGAGTAGGCTAGAGAGGCTGTCGTGGTCGAGGATTCAGTGTCATTGCTGCTTATGTCTATGTCCTGACTAGCTTCGACGCTTGATGTGGGGATGACTTAGGTATGATGGGGGGATCTCCTGGGAATGATCCTATGATGTTTGAACTGGCCGGGGCCATATTCTTGGTACTGTGGAAGTGCATCCGAGGATGTATCTACATAGGGTAGAATTGGATTCATGTTTTTTAGGGGTTGCTTCTCGCTATGCGTCAATTGGTAAGCAGTAATGATGCGGTCCTCATGGGGGAACATTATAATTTGGAAGACGGAGGAAGCTATGCAAGGAAAATTTTAAGGATGGAAGTTTATCTTAAAGTTTAGAAGCATTGACGAATATTACTAGTCCCTAATATACAAATTCTAAAATGTTTGGCTATACTTTTGTAAAAATATTTATATTTCTAATGATTTTATATTAGTATATCTAAAATTTTGGCAATTTTTAATGTAAAATAATATTATATTGTAAAATGCGGGCGAATCATTTTTATAAAAAAATGGAAACTGGTGAATCATTTTTTTGGAAAGAAAATGGAAAATTAGCCCACTTGTGAGTATTAGCCCCTAAATTTTTCCCTCAAGCTATGGCTGACATAGTGTAGATATGACTTCAACCAAGGAGTATATTATAGTCTAATTGTGCATCCAAGACTTCAATGTCTATAAGGACCATCTTTCCTGCTAAGCAGACCAGGATGTTTTGGTAGAGGCCGATGAGAGTTGAAGGGCGACTGTTGTATGCTATAACCGTGATGTGTGATGGCTTTAGTTCAGGAAACCCTAACTTCTACCAAATGTTCTTTGACATGATGCATGTAGATGCACCTTTGTCAATGACACATCGGTGTATAGTAATAATTTGGACTGATACTAGTATCTGGAAGGCAACCATCGAAGGAAGCCTAGGGGTTGCTTTGTCTAAATCAAAATCCATTAGGCATGTATCAGTAGGGTCGATAGCACCTAATGTAGAAAGCAAGGCTTTTCTTTGCTTTGGACATGACTGTAAAACTTCCAGAGCTGACATAGCAGCGGGAGATTGAGCTAGATCATCCACAATGCTATAATTATGAGCTGCTTTGGGATAGTTTCCTACTCACCTAGATATTCCTTTAGCAATTTTTTGCAAAGGTTTGATAGGCATATTTGATATGGTCAAGGGTGCGGTAGGTGCACTGGTACTAGCCCCTGACGTGTCAGTGTCTAGTGGGGCCTCGTAATTTTGGTTCCGTGTTTGAAAAACCATCTCTTCGTCAGTCATGTAGATTTCGTGGCTGTCATTATTGGATTCTTTGAGATTTTGTTGCTGAGTTATAACTATCACTTGGTGGGAAAAGGGTTCCTGCATGAATGCTTGCTGTTGGGCTGATCCCCCTTGTCCACGGTTACTCTAGAGCTTTTTCAGCTCAGGGAGGTTGGGACAGTGGTGAGTCTAATGGCTGCACTCACCAAAGATCGAGCAAGAATGGTTTGTTCGAAGAGGTGCCATTTTGTTCTGCTGTTGGGCATTGCTTGGATCCTAGTTTTGGTTGGGGTTTCTTCTAGCCTGAGATTGCAGAGGGTGCTGCTAGCTATTTCCCGCCTATCTAGGATTTCCTTTGGGCCTATTTTTTCCTTTTTTCTTGGCCACATTAGGAGGATAGTTCTCATGGCTATATGGTTGGCATGGTTGATTTTGGGAAGGCTGAAAAACGTTCACCTATGTATTATTTTGCATAGGCGGGTGTTGTGCTGGGGAGTGGGCATAATGCAGTCCCTGGTTTGTGAATGGCTATTGGGGGAGAGCCCTTCCTTCAACATGTATATCTACGTACTGGGTCTCATGAGTCGGAGGATAGGGTCCTCCATGTTGATACGATGATGCCCTACTAGTCAAATTTTTTAAAGGCATGTGATGACTTTGGTAGCGGGGTTACGGTACGTTCTGGGTAGAATCATACGTACAATCGGGGTTTTGAACACTATTGCTTGGGTAAATTTGGGTCAATGACCCAATTAAACCGTCTTCATATTTCGACGCACCTAGAAATTATTTGTAAGTTTGCAAGCACGGGGCATTTGGCAGGATATTGTAAATATATCCTGAATGCGTAAAATCAGCTCGAGTTGTTGGGCTTTGTTGATGGCGTCCTCTTTGGATATGGGCCTTTGTTGTGCCACATACTTTGAAATATCTACAGTGAGAAATTTTAGGAATATGTCTAATAGTACCCAATTGTCAAGTTTGTCTTTAAATAAATACGACGTCACCGCCATTCGTGGAGATGGTCCGAGATATGGACGACGGGGGTTTGCCTAAAATGGGTTAGTAATTCCATTCCAGAATCATTGTGAATGGGCCACTGAAAATAGGTTAGGAACGTAGTGGCAAGGGCGCTAAAGGTTCCATGTGTAGCAGGGTTGCTCCACATATCATTTCGCTGTTACTCCAGTCAGAGTGTGTTGAAATAGTCTCAATCGAATAGTATCATCCACGATATTGTTCGATGAGCACCAGAGGTGGAAAGTCATCACATGATTTCCCGGGTCTTCTGCTTGTTTTCCTTCTAAATTTGGAGTGTCCAAAGGGAGATTTTTGGGCATGGGAGGCCGTATGGGGTTATGACTAATGGGGTCGTTTGTCAACTTGGTTAAATCTGGTAGATTCAACGAAGCTAGAAACGGTGATTGTGAGGTTATAGCCATTGCAGCTCATGAAAACACAATGTTCTGTTTAGGAAGAGGGTTTATGTGCGACGTACCCTGCCATTCATTCAACTGGCTTTCCAAATGGGTAGCACTCCTCTGCCCTCTAGGGGTTGTGGGAGGAGTGGTATGTGGTGTGGCATTGGGAGACCGACCAACGTTCCCAACTAAGGATGCCCCAATAAAGGACGAAACAATAATGGTGGCAGTGTTCCTTCTTTGACGCCTAAATGGAGAAAGACCTGGAACCCCTCCCGGTAATGGTGGGAGGTCCAAAAAATGTCTAGATTGACGAGGTCCCGTTGGGTACATTTTGGTGTCGACTAGGTATGGCTTTGGAAATATTTGAGAGGATTATAATCAAAGAAAAATTATGATTGCATACATAAAACAAAGCAAAAATAAAATAAATTTTCCCTTTAAATTAATCCTATGTGATCAATCAATAAAAAAATTGGTTTTTGTTTGTTTGCATATGATACTCAAATCCTAGATTACCTAATCGTCCTCACACACTCAAATGTAATTGGGCCTTGAGAAGATATCTTGCGAGTGCTGGCACAACGTCTTGTAAGAGCTGGTGATGCCCCCAGTCAGTCAAAGAAAATCCACCAAGGTAAGGGTAGAGGATCTAGTGCATGCCTACACCATCACCTATAGAGCAAGGATGCCCTAGTTTTGGCCTTTAAGTACCATCGTCCCACGTGAGCATTTGATTCTTGGGCTTCTTGGTAATTCAAGTAAGAGTACCGAGTATCAACCAGGTTAGGTAGCCCCGACTGATACCTTCTCGCACTGCGCCTAAGCCTAACCCCCTGTGAAACGGGTCTCTGTCATGCTCAGGTTTCATTTTCCATGGGATGATAGGTGGATTTGAGAGCTCCCTAAACAATCAACTTCTATGTTTCAAGATGAATAATGATCAAGGTGACATATTGGATGCCCACCCCCTTGATCCTAACTTAAACTATAAATTATTTTATGGCCCTTGTGGGGAGAATTTAATGAGTTTTGTTAAGTTAGTTTTATGTGTCTTTGCTTTCCTTAGTGTGTGGATGTATGCGAGAAAAAAGTGAACAAGCACATAGTTTGAACGTGTGGATATGCGATGATCCTTTTCAAAATCCCCTATTAAACTATGTTCTATTATTCCTTGCTCAAAAATAAAAACATGCACGGATATAGGCTGCTTTAAATTTTTCTTAGTTAATCTATGTAATCAACTACAGGGAGATAGTGAGTTGTGACTAGAGAGCATTCATATGCTTGCCTAGGATCACCTAAGGGTTAAAAGGCAACAAATATTACTTGCTTTTCTATTGACAATTCAATCATGGTCTCGAAATCCTAGTGCAAAAATTGAATTAAACTAATGAATTTTACACTAGAAAAATAACTAGCTAAGCATGCGTGGACTTGGGCCACTTACTTTGTCTAATTATATAGGTGTTTTGGTACCTAAATTTGAAAAACATAAAAAAATTTCGGAACGCAAGTTAATTTTCCCTCCTACTTAAACTATGTGTGAACTTTGTAAAAATAAACTTGAAATAAAACTGACACCAAGCCTACCAAAACCAGTTAAGAGTGAGTTTTAGCAAGCTATGGGGTACCTCAACCAGTGCTGGCAGATGTATTATGGGCTTCCAGGCACTTTACAAGCAGGAAAAGATAGAAATATGGGATAAATTTCTCATTCTGTATTTTGCGTGCAAAATGTTGAAACAACCGCGATGTCTGCGTGCAGGTCAGCGCTGAATGCATGCCTTGGGCGCACTTGTTAGAGGGAAATGCGTGCAAAATAGTGCAAAATTATTTTTTGGAGCTACCCTGCTTCAGTCTATCACTTAAGATGAACTAGGGATTGAAGGAGAGAAAGGGGGAAATTTCAACCCAACTCCAAAGCATAGATAGAGGTATTTGCAAAAAGGCACAACCACATAAATTTGGAAATAAACGTTATTGGAGTCGCCAATCCTGTGTTAGTGTGTTTGGTGCATGTATGTACAAAATCACACCAACTTAAGGGGTGTGGCTTTCCCTCTTAGGTTATTGGTTACAGGCAGAAAAATATGGAGTCAAGAAAGTTAGTGGAACATGCTAGAGCATAAACATACTAGATAGAGAAATAGCATGCATATTCAAACATAAAAATTAAGCTCAAACTAAAAAAATAACACAAAAGCTCTAAATAGAGTCAAACAACTTTAATAATACAAATGGCGGTGCTTACGTCCCCTATTATTGAGTGTTGGTAGGAATGAGGATGAAACTTTAACCACTTGCCAAGGGGACCTTAGAACTTGGGGTTCTATGTCCCGATGCAAGGATGTTTTTACTTCCGAGCTACCTTGGCGCAAAGTCTCCCTCTCTCTACTGTGGTGGACTGAATTTGTTGGATGGCCAACAAAAGAGTCCCATATATCCCTCCTACAGATCACATAATGTTGGTATTTCTTGGGGAAATTTTGGCCAGCATAACAACGAGCTCTCCCTTTGTTCATCTCTTGGTGGCCTTTTATAAGAGAATTCAAATCCTCCTTCCCTCTCTTGGTACATTGTGGATGGTGACCCAAGAGAGAGGGGTGATTCCATTGTGTGCCACATTTATTCCATTGTGTGCTCCCTTGATGTCCTAAGAAGGCTTGGGTGGCTTTCCTTAGGCAACTTCAAAGGTGGAATAAATGTCCTAAAGTGTGATTTTTGTGGTCTCGGAAAGTGACTTCCGCCACTCCCAGGATTGCGTACTTTTTGGTCAAAAAGGCGCGCAAAAGCGCTCTTCTCGAAGGATTTTGCACGTAAAATAATTTATGACTAGTTCAAATTTTATTTTTTCCTCAGACCTTAGAGATTTTTAAATACTTCCAGATTCTCTAATGTGTTTTAGCCTTGTAAAGCCTTCCTCCTGACATTAAATAATGTCACCATTACTTGTAAGATTTTCGAGTGATAACAAACATGAAATCCTTAAGTTGAAGAGGGGATATTGACTCCCTCTGAAAGGTGATTGTACCAATCCCAATTGTGTTGTACCTTCCACCGTCCCCTAGTTCATTGAGAGAACTTTCTCCTCCATGTCACTAAAAACTCTCTACACCATTTCATGTGGAATGATGCACTTAAGTAAGGGTACCAAACACTCCCCATCATTATGATGCCCATGCATGCGATAAGGGTGAAGTCAAGCTCGAACTACAATGCCAAGGATTCACCTATTGCTCAACACGAGGTCTTATTTCTCAACCTTTTTTGTGGACATTTCGTGGCATAGTGCCCGAATTCATAACAATTGAAGCATTTTTTTTGGACAAGTATTTCTTCTTTCCCCCTTGGATGGATTATAGTTTGATTTGAGATTTCTTCCCCTTTCCCTTCTTTCCCTTTCCAACAAATGAATTTTTTTCTTCATCCCTTCCCTTGGATAAATTCCCATATATGGTGTTCTATCTTATCTCCTCTTGTACCAAATCAAACCATATGTGTTCCCAATTTAGTAATTTCTCCCTCTCGTTCACCGAGTCTTGGTAGTTGTGCTAGCTTTTGGGAAGGCATAAAATATATAGCCATACCAAGTCATATTCTGCAACATTAACACCATCCCCACCAATTTCATCATGAACATATATAAATCTACTCAGATACTATGGGGTAGTGTCATTCTTTTGCATCTTAATATTTCAAAGTTTATCCTTGAGCGCCAGTTTCTTGTGGTCAATACTATTCTCAAACAATTCTATTAGTTCCTTACACATTGTGAAAGGAGTTCATTTCCCATGAATATTTGAGACAATTTTCTCTCATACTCCCTCCAGGATTATTTTCCTTGCCTTAGCTCCAACTTTATTTCATTGGGCAAGGTTATTTGCATCATATTCTTGTGGTTTTGCAATGTCTATCTTGACATATTCTAGTAATCCATTGTCATCCAACACCTCCTCAATGTGATCCTTCCATGCAATGAAATTAGAGTTTCCTTCCAAGGCATACTCTAGCATCAACCCATTGAAGGTCATGTTCCCAACTCTGAATAGGTCCTGCTACACTGAACTACAAATTTGAACCTCCTGAGAAATTTTTTTGAAATTCACAAGATACAATCCTACTCTACAAATCTACGGAATTCAATTGAAAATTTAGACCACCAATCACAAAAATGCAATAAGAAACAACACACATGCAAAATATTTTTCTAGGGTAAATCAACTGCTAAAAACCCGTTATGTTTGATTGCATTAATATGATGAATATAGATGCACTACAATTGCTAGCTCAATCTAAGCTCAACCTACAACTAACTAGCCTTTCTCTCTTCTAAATGAGAAAAACAGACCCAATATTAGTCAGTTTCTAACTTTTATTGAGCCCCTATTTTATTGTGCAATTCCTGAGAAAATTGGGCTCCTATTATTTACGAATTTCCAGCAAAATTATTGCGCAATTCCCAAGGTTGATCATCTGACTGCATGCAACACCTATACACTTAAGACTAGTATACAACTGATGTTACACTGTATTTGAATCTCCACCATAGTTGGGGAACTTGAATTCCCTCTATGCACTAGCTATTTTGGGTTTATTGATTAAGTAAATGGATGATCACTGAGTTAGACTGCTCTCCCAATGCACAACTGGCCTTCCACTAGTTCCTCCAGCAATTAGAACTATTTTAACTGAAAATAACTTGAAATAAATGACCTTGATTGCTAAAAATTAGGAATCACACATGCTTAACTGAAATAAAAGTACTATAACTTGAATTTAGTAAGCCCACTACGTGAGAAATTCACACAATTTAACTGCATCCAAGTTGTTTGTTGATGTGGAAATTAAAATTTTATCAATTTGACCAAGGAAAAATAAAATTGAGAATTTCTTGTTGCATTTTTCAATGACAAATATAATTTTGTATAAGTAAAGTAGAGCACAAGGTAGATTCTATTTGGAATAGGATTAAAAAATAAAACATGTATTTATAAACAATAGATTTGTAGCGAATAAGGAGGACCGGGATATTGCAAGAGTCGATGTTTGCTGAACTCGGACAATAGGTAAATGGTATTTTGTTTTCAAATAATTTAAAGAGGAATTATTTATAGCAGGTAGAAACATAAATATTGTGGCAGAGGGTTCCATCAAGAGAGTTATGATAGAGGAGAAAGAGAGCAAGTGAAGCTCTCCAGTAAAATATTGTGGTAGAAGAATTTTGTGGCAAGAAATGTTGTAAATGTTGGCAAGAAAATTGGGATTTAGTTTGACCTAAGGTTTGACCGAGGGTGCCAGCAAATATCCCATGTAGTCTAGCACTTCTCTAGAATTTTCACTCCTCTGAAACTGAAGGAGAGTCTCACTCGAGGAGAGCCAGAACCATAAATGATGACGAGGAGATTAGATATGAAAATTCATAAGTTGCTTAACCATTACTATAATGAACCTCAACAAATAGACTTAGCACATTCATAAATTTTTAAAGGGGTGAAAAAATACACAAATTACTCCCAGAATACCCATCTTCGTTAACATAAAAAGAGTTATGTTACATCAGCCATGATATTATAGCTCGCGGCTTTTATAGACTTGCGCCCGACTTAAAAAATATGAAATAACACAAAAAAAGATTGCATCCGAGCTCTAAATAATACCGGACTCACATTAATTGCTCAATCTGATCATGAACATTCAAAACATTACAACACTGAAAAATATCCAAAACTCCAAAAGCTCAAAATCTCTCGAAATCATTATCTCCTTCTTCTTTCATAGTTATGCTCACTTGATTTTATACCTCTCTCGCTTGATCCAAGTTTTCAATACCTTAGGTCAATACCTTGGTTCTTCTTTGATGGTATCGAAATTGATCCTTGATTTCTCAGTGCACTCCCTTATTTTCTGTTGTGCAAGTTACGAAATATAGCTATTCCCATTTTGACTTTTCTGGTGCTCTTCTTCTAACAACTTTAACCAAAATATCCTTTGTGGCTATTATTATTTCTAAAAATAAAGGACCCAACATACCCCGACCACATCCTATTGACTCACCCTTGAGTCCATGTGATGTTGTTGGTTTTGATTCTGTTGCGAGGTGACTTCCACTAGCTTCAGTTGTAATTCCTTCAAACGAAGGACCCAACTCTGGAATATTTTAGAGAGTGGAGTCCTTAAAGATAGAAAATGCATACATAGATGAAGGCCAAGAAAAAATAAGGGTAGATACCATAACGGAAAATTCTGTGACAGTCTGCTCAGTAAGGTCGCTGGGTTGAGATTCAACGAACTCCTGAATTTGTTGATCAGCAACAGTGGAAAGATTACTTAGAGTCATGAAATGTTTCTGAGCTTCTGACTGAAGGAAAAAAAGAAATTTCTTGGTATCCTAAGCAACATCTTCCAACTGAGTGATCTCTTCTTCGAGTACATTTGCTTGACCTAGGAGTTGATACTTAACATTCAAATCATAAGTGACTAAGAAATTTTGGTACAAAGTTTGAGCATTCTTGCACAAATGATAGATTGTAGAATTTTTATTCGCAACCACTCAATTGGCATCATAAATTCAGTGAAATACATGTTGAGATTATTGAATGATTTGTGGAAAATTAGCACAGAGATCAAAGACATTTTGAAATTGTTCCGAAATCTTAGATCTGTAGGTGTTTGAGGGATCGAATGTAGACTAGTGTAGAGTCTAAATAGTGTCATGAATTCCTGCATTATTGGAGACTAGCTGTTGACAATCTGCTTTAATGGCAAATACAACATTTGACAGGGGAGCAGGCGATGAAATATTCATGTTGCTCAACACCATAGGGAGAAACAGTAGGCCACAAAGTTTGCACTTGAGTATCGACCTCACTAATATTTGTCTCCAATCCTTTCTTGTCAATCTGTAGCTGGGCTTGAATGGTGGTGGTAGTGTGCAACTAATGTTGTTTCTCTTCACAATTAACCTGGAGGTCATTACATTTTTTTTATGTCTAGACTAACCAATGTTCTAATCGGGACACATAGGCATGAATGAATTGAACTAGCTAAGGAAAGGACGAGTTACAAAGGGTGTTAGGGGAAATAGCATCAACTCGGGGGAGACACAATTGCAGTGACAACCGAATAACAAATGACCGCTCTGATTGCTCCTCTAGAGAAGACTCATGTTGAATTGCAGCTCTTTGATTTTGGATAATCCGGTGGAGAATAAGGTTGGGGATGAAAGTGATAAGGTCATGCTACTGTGTAGTAAGGGAAATGACTTGTCGACATTGCTGAGGGTCTCTCATGAGTTCAACAACTTTCTAGACTTAAATGGGAAAAGGGGCAGAGGAGGACGATTGCGAACTAACGGGGAAAACAGATGGATCAGTCGAATGCGGGGAAACAACAATGATAGCCATATAAAGATATTGTGTGACTGTAGAGTCAAATTTCATTTATACAAGGTCTTTGGGGTAGTAGGCGAGTTATGTTGGTTCAATAGAGTAGAAGCGAATGAATGATGTGTAGCATAAGACGATGTATGCTGATATGGGGGTGTTTCTTCATGAATGGGGACAACATAAACAGTAACTGGTATTTGGGTGTCAAGATTAATAAATCTTGAAGACAAGGGAGTATGATGAACTTGACGAGGTGAAAGAGGGCTCAAAACCTGTAGCTGGCAGAATTCTAGAAGCAATGACGGGTGATTCGGTAGACATGGGAGTAAGTTGGTGTACCTAAAGTGTTTACTGAAAATATGATCCAACCTAAGACGAGGTGGCATAGGTAGAACTTAGACAGTCCTTGGATTTCTTCAATAGGGGTTGGACCCCTTCTGGAACATCTTCAGAGTGCTTGGGAGAAGTAGACATAACTTCATCCACGAGTTTCATGTGATGGTAATCATAATAAATTTTCTCTTCTTGCTATCATGCAACAAATCAAGGCTAGAAATTGAATTCTGAATGAAAATCATGCTCACTGATATAAAATCATAACGGGTTCATAGAGAAAACAACATCAGGCACATGCATCGACCGAGGGTAACAATGCTCATGAGTAATACCAAACCAAACTAAGGGATAATATATGTACAACATCGGAAGTGGCACCCTTGAGATATCATGTGTCACCATAACCATCTTGATATACCATTTCCAAAAATAAAGGTCATTGAATTCTTTATTCAAAGTGTCCTAAGTGCTGTGCCAAGGAGCATACATGAAGGAAATTGGTTCACCTTCTCTAATAGGAGCAAGGTCACAATGCTCCTGTGGGAACCATTTAGACATAGCCAGAGAAATAAGAAAATAACCATAAACAAATTACGTAGATTGGGTATAAACATCATTGGCAAATTCAAACAATTCCTTGAGGAGGTAGCTAGACCAATTAACTGGGTCACCATGAACATAGGCCTCAGCAACACAAATGGCATCTAATGTACATTCCCCATGGGTATGATGGTGCATAATATTGGTGGAAATTAGAGTAGCAACAACGTGAATTGGCATATTTTAAATAAAATCCAAAACGACGTCTTTTCTCTTTTGGGTGGTACCATACTTCTTATAAAAATTATTTTAATCAGTTTTCTTCACCCGCTTTCCTGTTATCTGAAAAACGGACTTCACATTGGCGCCATATGCAGTGAATATCATAATTCGGTTTATATCACTAGAGTGGATGAGGTATTCTCGATCCATCTGGAGAGAACCCTGATGGCTTTAACTGATTGGAAATTTTGTGCAACAAAGAATTTCATTTGTGGTCCCCAACACAGGAAAATCCCACAAAATAATAAGGGTAGATTGTTTTATTTGAAAGAATGTAAACCAAACTTTTAGGGTGGAGCAATCATTGGGTTGGGTGTTTGGCTCCATGAAGACCTATGTGCAAAGTGCAGGGAAAAAAAAGTGGTTAGACAAATCATTATAAAAAAGAAAGGTTTTATCACACTTACCCAAAACATAATCCTGGCAATGAATTCTAGAATCAATGGGATGCATAGTGACAATGGGTTTTTTTGGATGAACCATAGTAGCAAAATGATGACTATACACAAATCAGAAGGGAGGACAAGAAGGCAAGGACAATGTAGAGGCAAGTGATCAAGGAGACTGACTGAGAACTAAGAATGCACAAAATACGAAGGTGAACAATGAGGACACTCAACCAGCAAGATATTGGACGATGGAGGGGATTTAGAAGTTAAGTGCAAGAAATGAGTCCTGAAATTTGAATTAATGACAAGCAATCCTGACACGTACCGATGGATAAGGTAACGTAACGAAAAATATAATGGTAGAATAAAATCTTCTTGGGACTTGAGATACATACTAGGTAACTAAATTTTCCATGATTGGGAAACTAACAGACAAGACAAGAAATTATGACTTTGACATGACAAGATACGAAAAAATCTCCCTGACCACAATGGGTTGTAGCGGGTCGCAACAAAAAACTCAAAAGACACTTGTAGAAAACTGAAAGACTACAACCTACTAAATAGACCATGGAATAGTATTAACATGACTAACATAACTCCTACCTAATACTCTCTCTTCCAAGAGAGATAAACTCAACCATAAGTAGAATCAGAAAAATAGTGCAAGCGAGCGCCATTCACCAATACAGAGAAAATAGTACCATCAAGCTGAGCAAGGTGAAAAACACCAAAATCCTTCATAACTGAAACCTAAAAGGGACCAAGCAAATGCATTTGGAGCTTACCAAGGTGATTGTAGTACTTTTTTTCATAAATTAATACTCTATCTCCGATTGAGAAGGACTTCTTCTTGATGTGTCGATCATGCAAGGCCTTCTGCCACTCCTTTTCAACTACCTAATGAAAGTATCCAAGGAATTGAGATTCATCTATTTGCAATAGATCATTAACTCTTTCTAGAATTTATTAATCCCGAGTCATCTGGGTGGCATGCGCAATGAAAATATTGGGAACAATGAACTCCGTAGGAACAACAACATCCTTCCCATACACCAACTCGAACGAGCTATACATATTTAATCATTTGAAAGTGTTTCTATCATCCCAAAAGGTGTCGGGAACCCATTCATCCCAGTCATCCCTAGTTGCAGAACAAATCGTTGTAAGCCCCTATTCCAAAATTTTGTTAAATGCCAAAACGGTCCCATTATCTTGCAGATGGTAGGGAGTGATCTTATTATGTTGGATCATGAAATTTTGCAACAAAACCCAAATTGTTTCATTAATAAATTGAGAACCCTGATCGTTTGTTAGGCTGTGAGGACAACCGAACCTGGTAAAAATGTCCATAAAAATAAATCTAGAAGTTGTGTCCACGGTGTAATATTTAACTCAGAGTGCTTTGCCCAATGGGTAAGATAGTATGTCATAGTTATGATATTACAAGAATGTGAATGGAAAGCAGGTGGATTGATAGGCACAATAAAGTCGACAACCCATTTTTCGAATGTAGCAAGTGCTTGAACCAGATGCAGAGGCATCTCATCCCATCGATATGTTTTACCAACTCGTTGGAGACCATCACATGCCTTAACATAAGCCTTCTCATCTTTAAAAATATGTTCCCATGACAGAAAAGCTTGTAAAACATTCATAGCAATATCTTTACCACAAACATGCCCTCCCGCGACTCCATCATGGCAGTCCCATAATACCTCTTCCCGCTTGTGATTAAGGTTAAATTACCACAACACTTGATCAAGCCCCATATTATATAACTAGCCTGCACTCAATTGATAGTCAAATGCTCGAACAACCAAATTCTTCTTTTGCATTGTAGTATAGTGAGATGAACACTGCCCTGTTGCAAGAAATGAAATTTTTTCTTCTAAGTATTCTGGAACTAATTCAATGAGGAATAAGTGGGCATCGGGTAATTCATCATCAATAGGTCCTCCTAACTCTCTTGATTCCAACCTAGATAGGTGGTTTGGCTCGATATTCAACCTCCCTACCTTAATAATGACCGCAAAATTAAATTCGTGAAATAACAGTAACCAACGACAAATTATTCCCTCCCACACAGGCTTGTTGACTAAATACTTCAATGTCGAATGATCAGTGAAAATTTTAAATGGTCTTCCCAATAAATAATTTTGAAACTTCTTAAGAGAATAAATCATCACCAAGGCTTCCCGCTTTATGGTAGTGTAGTTATTTTCTGCATTAGAGAGGTCTTTGCTTGTGAACTAGATGTGGTGGTCTAGGTTACCCTCTCCTGGTTGCGTCAAGATAGTGTACAAGGAAATGCCTTATGCATCCACATGAACGTGGAACTGCTTGTTCCAATCAAGATATACTAAGATTGGTGTACTTGTAATTTTTTCTTTCAAAGTATCAAATTCAGCATTACATTCATTAGACTACACAAACTGTTCAGATTTCTTAAGAAGTTTCTCTAGAAGAGCTGTAATAGAAGCATAATTATGGATGAATATATGGTAGTAACCCGTATGGCCCAATGTCGAGCACAACTATCGAACTGATGTGGATGGTGCCATTTTCATAATTACCACAACCTTAGATGGATCCATAGAAACTCCCTCGTTACAAACAATATGTCCTAATAAGGTTCCAAATGACACAACAAATATGCATTTCTTTAAATTCAACGATATTTGAATTTTCCAACATCGATCAAACATAACCCTCAATAAGCTAGCGTGATTTCTTACGAAGGCTATATATAGTCTAGTTGTCCATATATACTTCCAAAAACTTATGGATATACTCCCAAAAGGAAACAATAACAATATGAGAAAAAATAGTTGGAAATTTGTTCAAACCAAAAGGCATCGCACTGTATGCATATGACCCCCACACTGTAGTGAAAGTTTTATTTTTATTATATTCCTCTAGAATGCGTACTTGATGGTAGCCTAAAAATCCATCAGTAAAGGAATATGATTTATTCCCCCCAACATTATCTGGGACTTCATCACTGAAGGGGGTTGGGAATGGATCATGGACACATGCATTATTAAGACTGTGATAATCAACACAAACCCTAATTTTATTTGAATCCTTCTTGTCTTGTATGAAAATACAACTTACCTATTCAACGTCATAAACTGGGAAGATTAAGCCAGAAGTCAACATCTTATCAATTTCCCTCTTAAATTTGTCCACGAAGATTCAACCTATAAGCTCGACGTTTCATAGGCTTCATGTGAGGTTTTAGCGTGATTTTAATTTCCCCCATATTGCCTTTAATTCCTTTCAACTATGATATAGAATAGGGAAAAAAATCTTCATATTCCTTGAGCAAGTCGAAAATTTCCCGCGGTTTGATCATCCCAATAGTCTCAAATAGAAGCGAGCTTTGGTTGTCCTCAGTCCCAATATTCAACTTATTATATTTGAGAGGCTTTAGTTTGGAGCATCACAAATAGGATCATCTTTAATTTTATTTTCCCATTCATAATCCTTGAAAGAAAGGTGCCTCAACTCCTACAAATTATCATTCAAATCCTTTTTAACCTTTCCATAGAAAACACCTTCATGAAACCCTGAATCATAGTGGTGTGTGAAGTCTGCATATCTACTACATTTTTCCAGTGCACATTCTCCTGAAAATAAGACTCCTATAATAGCTTTAAGAACATGTGTCATCTTCTTATCATCATTTTAAAAAGAATAATATTTTCAAAACTAATTCGTCAATACATCCCAGTCTACATTTTGGTGCTTTAGCTCCTCTTTCAAATAACAAGATTGAGGGATATTTCCTAGAGAATGAATAAACATATGAGGCCACATTGTAACCGCCAGACCTTCATCTTTCCATACATAAGAACAATGGGCAACATGGTCTTGTGGAGATGTATGACCATTATAAATATGACTATTACTCAAGAGCTCGACTGATGGGGAGAAACGATGTAAGAAAGAAATTTTAACAGAGTTCCACTCATGCAATTGATCATAATGTGCCACCCACCATCGTGTAGGTGTGGCTTGTAGAGAAACACTCATTATAGGGACTTTTTGATGTTATTTTACACAAGAAAAAAATTGTTTAATAAAACTGACATCAAAATTTGTACCATTAAAAATAGGATACTTGCATACCTCAGTACAATCGATCGAACACATCGAATAGTGGCATCGTGTTGAGAATGTAGTTTGTGAGCACCATGTTTCCAGTCTTCCATTGCAGATTTAGAACCAAATTCGGTGCTTTGAATGCTCCTCCAACTAATCAAGTCAACTATGTTGGATTGATGTAGCCTTCTCACTTTCTAGCAGTCAACTGATACAACTGATCTACTATATTAGGGGACTCAACATCATCGGCAGGTTAAAAAACCATGGGCCCTGATGCAGATCAAGGGGTTGTATAACCTGCATCCCATCTACCTCAAAATTCATAGTCTCCAACTTAAGATCAATTATTGTGTGCTTCTCAAAAGGCCATTCAATACCCAGTAAATTTGGCTATGGATCCTTATCCCCCATGATATCGATGAATTCAAAATTGGGGTAGGACTTTACACCGACTATATCGACTTCCACATCTTCCAAACTTCCAACAAGTAGAATACAATATTGGTTTTCTATCAAAAAATAAATTGGAGAGTACATCAATTTAGGATTTCCAAGAGCTTCCCATGTTTTTCAAGATATAATATTAATATCCGATCCAAAATCTAGCATATATTATTTAATATGGAAACTTGCAATTTGAGCATCCACTTGAAACTCCCTTCGAGTCCTTTTCTTATTCCTCTGCATACTTCTCGAATTCCTCTTAGTTCGACTTTTAGAGATCTGTTCCTCGTAGAATACATCATCTTTAACAATGGTCTTCAACCTCTTTCGCAATTGACTAGTGATATGCTCATCATTCATAATCTGTAAAAAAAACTTGAACCAATCCATTATAGGTTGATGTAATATTCCTAATTAGCCCAAGCTAATAGGAGTATTTCATTTTGTTTTGATTTTCTAAATTGATGAATAAAATGTAAAGGAGGACATGTAAACTCCTAAAAACATCAAAATAAATCAATGCCCAATGTGAACAGAGGAAAATCAGGGCTATCTCAATAAAATACCCTTATAATGTGAAAATGGGATCATCTTAGTAGTTGGATTTTACACTTATGGGTGTGAACAAGGGAAAATGGATGAGGACATCGTCAATTTTGACTAAGTCAACATGCATGCATGAAGAAGAAGAGATCATCGATAAAACCAGTTCAGTGTGAACAAGGATCAACATAGGTAGACATTTGTAAGCTAGATTGATTGCATTTGCAGGTGTGAATGGGTTTGAGCTATGAGACTGGGTCAACCTTGACCACAACGTAGTCTAGATTCAATGCACCTCATGGAGGGACAACTCAGTTCTAGAAGGAGGCCCTCATGTGAAAGGAGATAATTCCTCAAGGTGGTTTAGGGTTTTCCAAAGCTCTCATCTTATAAAAGAAAGGGGAATGCTAAAGAGAAGGTTGTTCATGATATTATATTTTTAGATTATATTTCCTGCTTAGACATATCTCATTCTCTTGGCTGTTTAGCAGAGAATTGTGAGGATTTCCTGTTGAGGGATTCTCTCTCCTTCCATTGAGTAGCTCTTGGAGGGCATTGTACTACTCTTCCACTATCCAGCATTTGGCCAAGCTCCATCTCCCTTAGATAGCATAAATCCTATTGGGGTTTACTTGTTTCAGTGAGCTGCAACAAGGGGATACTAGATTTTCTCAGATCTAGCTTGTATTGGTGGCTCTTCTCAATGAGTGTGTAATTAACCTCCTGGAAGAGTGAATCCGTTGTTTGAGCTTCAGATTTTAGATCTTACCATGTGGCCAACTCATTAATTAGCATCTACAACGCAGTTAGCTTCAGAAACTGCATCATTTTCTAGAGTGCTGCAGTAGCAGGGTTTGATCCCTTGCTTGTGATATTTTTCCTTGGAGGAAAGGCCAACCCTTCTCCCAGAAAATCATTGTAAATCATTCTTCTTATATCTCCTGTATTATTTAGCTATTTTCTTATAAAGCTATAGTAAATTGTGTTTTCCAGATCCATATTCTGCAGATCTGTCATTCTTACACTTGTACTTTCAGGAAACCCTTGTCGGGTTATCTTTCTGATGTGTAAAGGAGCTAGATCTCCATTTTTCTTCATGTTTTGAGAAATAAAACTCCATATTGGATGTTGGCATCATATTTTAGTATAAAACCTCTGCAAATGACGCTGTACATGCTTCATTAAAATTCAGTTTAGTAAAAGTCATGGGATTTCAACATTTTTAAGCCATATCGGGAGTTGTAGATATGTATAACATAGCTAGAGTCATTGGTTTGGGTTGAAATTTTATATTTAAGTCTCTTATGACATAATATACGGGATCCAACCATCCTTTGCCCTTATTTTTACCCAAATCTCTGAAGTTAATGTTTTTAGGGCTAAAATAGCTGCTTTTCCCCACTTTGGGTTGAAGAAATGAATCATAATGCTTGCCGCTGTACATAAAATTGTTTCTGAAGTGTTTCTTGATAAATTCATAGATGAATACCTTGCTGCAGATCTAGTATTGTGTGTTCATATTGCTGTAGTCCATTATTGGGCATTTTCCAGCCATTCTAAGTGTGAGAGGCTTGTTTATCTCACCTTGTTTTCTTGGTTTCTTATCTCCTCTTGGATTTGGATCTTAGATTATCAGATCTAAGAGGTACAAGGGCTAATATTGTTATTTGTAGCAGCCATTCCTGGAAAATGCGTTTCCCAGTCATGCCTTGCTAGTTGTTCCAAATTTGGAATATTACAGTGGTATCAGAGCATAGTCTTGGCTCAGTCTGTGAGTTCCAGCCATCAAAGGGAGAAATATCAGAATGATGAAGAGTATGAGCTTTATCTCATCACTTTTTAGATCCAAGAAGGACATCCCCAAGGAGGTTAAGCAGATGAAGAGTTGCAGTGAAACTCCTAGAGGGTTTCAAGAAGAGGAATAGCCATGAACTTCCTATTCTCAGAGAGGAGAAGACAAGAGACATAAAGGACACTTGGAATATGAGATTCTAAGAAAATACAAAGCTAAATCTAGAGCCTCCAAGGAGACTCTAGATTTAACTCAGTTCATTCATCTAGAGGAAGAAGGATCTACATCTTTGCATGCTGTTGATCTAGAGCAACAGAGTTGCACTGCACTGTGCAAAGGCAGTGATGAAGAAAAGAGTACACATGCCTTATGGGGGCATTCACATGAGAGCTTCATTCATGAAGCAAAGGAGGAAGAAATTTTATATAGTAGACATCTTGAAGTAAGAAACCCTTTCTCATTTCTAGATGACACTTTCTCAATAAGCACTCCCCGGCTCAAAGAGAAACTTCTACCTACAACAGTTCTAAGGCCTCACTGGTTTTGGAAGACCATGCATGAGGATGAGGTATCATCAAGAGATCCCATGAAAGGTGCACTTCAAAATTTCATGGAGTGAAAATTTCTTCAATAGTCTGAGGAGGATCTTTCCTTCTCACACTTGGATCTTCATGGATTCAAGGAGGGACAGATAGATGATGGAGGACATCCTCGGATGGATAAAATCTCTCATGTGTGTGTTGGACACTTCTTGAGCCATCCACATCATGATGGGAGGTTTTTTCCTACCACCTATTTGGATCCTTATAGGGTCAAATTGATCCTTGAGAAGATTGCATTTCAACATCCCATGAGATGCAAGAGTAGAAATCTGATTTGGGATGATGGTATCCTTCATGGGAGGAGTACAAAGATGGAGGGTGGAAGGAGACATCCACAATAGGTTGAGTGGATGTGGGTGATAAGCAAGAAGCTGGAAAGCTACTTGCAGATCTATGATACTGGGCAGCAGGAGGCTTAGTTGCACTGGTTACTTTTGAAAGAGTTTGGCCATCATCCTCTTTCTAAGGGTATGCAGAGGAAAGATGTGTGGCAACATACTTGCATCATTAAGCAGCAAAGAGTATGGACACATTGTGTTGAAATAACATTCTTCATGTCAATCACCATGTTTTCACTACATGATTTGGATGATGGGAGTATGAGGAGGCATCAAAATATTTTGTTGCTTGGGATGTTCTTAGGAGAGAAAGAGCAGATTTTCTCTCACACATTGCATGATGTTGGAGAAGGAGGAGATAGCAGTATCCCCTTAGCCTTGGATGATCTGGAAGTACTTCCACTCCGAAAGGAACTTCTTGTTTGCAGCAACATTATGGAAGATGTCTTTGACAATGAGAATGTCAAAGAAAGGAGATATGTATTGGCAAGAGCCTATTTGCATAGGCCAACAACGTTGTCACTTTGGAGCATGAACTTATGGATGGAGTGTCCCTAGGATAATTCCACTCTTGGTGCACTTGATGGACAAGGAAGAGGTGAGAAAGATGGAGTAATGGATGGAGACATCTATTGCTGAGATATGTTCTTCTTGGATTGGATTTCCAAGTACACGAGGAAGGATCTTCATGCAACACATGATTAATTTCTCTTCATGAGAGTATATCATATCATTATGGAGAATTTTTTCATAGACCCTATAGCACATGGTCAGGATCTTGTTGTTGCATTTAGTGATTTTCATACTCTTACCATTTCTATGCACTGCATTGCTCCACAAGAGGGCAATATTTTCATTGAGCTCCATGATCAACAATGGGCCAGAAGGTATGATGGAGACAACCATCTCTTATATGGCCATGGGAAAGTGTTGTATTACTTCATGTATGTTTATTTGTTGTATGCAGCCATCTACTATTCTTTAGTAAATTAAATAACACACATAGACCACCATGTATCCAACAACCACTTGCTTTGTAATATTTTGAAGCTATAGTTGGAAAAACTGCGATGTAATTTCATGGGAGACTGTTGGTACCTTCCTGCATCATATGAAGCCTTAAGTATTTCCTTTTTCTTGATGCTAATCATGGTTCCAATTTTTGATATTGATCTTGATTTTGGGAGGAGCATGATTGGAGAGGAAACACATTGGTTCGATGTGTTCTTTTGGGAAGAGGATTCACACATTTTCTGCAGTACATGTTCCAAGGGGAACATGGGAGGATTTGTGGCCAACACAGCCAAATATTTGTTTCTCTTGGAGGTGGGCCAAATGTGTGATGGGATGCCATATGATGATGCTATTCTATCCATCACATGTGGAATGTTTTGGGTCAACTGGTTTTACAGCGTTGGAGGGAGGATCTTTGGAGATCTATTCTTCTTCTTACCACTTGAGGGAAACCTATTTGCAGCACAAGATCAGTATGTGCTCTACACTTTCCATGAGTAGAGAGGAAGAAAACATGGGGTGGGCCATCTTTCCTATCATGTTCATCTATTCAGCATACCTTCTTTGCAAGAACCTAAGGTGGAGGAGACATTTCATGAGTTGCCATGTTGGAGGGTGACTCATCTTGTATGGATGATTGCTTGGGGAAAGAAGTTTTCCCAATCCATTTCAGTTCTAACCTTGCAGTTGCTTGAGGAAAAGAAAATTTTTTGGAGGGGAGGACTGTAATATTCCTAATTAGCCCAAGCTAATAAGAGTATTTTGTTTTGATTTGATTTTCTAAATTGATGAATAAAATGTAAAGGAGAACATGTAAACTCCTAAAAACATCAAAATAAATCAATGCCCAATGTGAACAGAGGAAAATCGGGGCTATCTAAATAAAATACCCCTATAATGTGAAAAGGGGAACATCTTGATTGCTGGATTTTACACTTGTGGGTGTGAACAAGGGCAAATGGATGAGGACATAGTCAAGTTTGACTAAGTCAACATGCATGCATGAAGAAGAAGAGATCATAGATAAAACCAGTTCAGTGTGAACAAGGATCAACATAGGCAGACATTTGTAAGATGGATTGATTGCACTTGTAGGTGTGAATGGGTTTGAGCTATGAGACTGCGTCAACCTTGACCAAATCTACAGCGCAGTCTAGATTCAATGCACCTCATGGAGGGACAGTGCAGTTCTAGAAGAAGGCCCTCATGTGAAAGGAGATAATTCCTCATGGTGGTTTATGGTTTGCCAAAGCTCTCATCTTATAAAAGGAAGGGGAAGGCTCAAGAGAAGGTTGTTCATGATATTATATTTTCAGAGTATATTGTCTGCTTAGACATATCTCATTCTCTTGGTTGTTTAGTAGAGAATTGTAAGGATTTTCTGTTTAGGGATTCTCTCTCCTTTCATTGAGTAGCTCTTGGAGGGCATTGTACTACTCTTCCACTATCTGGAATTTGGCCAAGCTCCATCTCCCTTAGACAACATAAATCCTGTTGGGGTTTACTTGTTTCAGTGATCTTTTTCCTTGGAGGAAGGGCCAACCCTTCTCTCGGAAAATAATTGTACATCATTCTTCTTCTCTCTCATGTATTATTCAGCTATTTTATTATAAATCTGTAGTAAACTGTGTTTTCCAGATCCATATTATGCAGATCTGTCATTCTTACACTTGTACTTTTAGGAAACCCTTGTCGAGTTATCTTTCTGATGTGTAAAGGAGATAGATCTCCATTTTTCTTCATGTTTTGAGAAATAAAACTCTATATCATATGTTGGCATCATATTGTAGCAGAAAACCTCTGTAAACAATGTTGTACATGCTTCAGTAAAATTTTGTTTAGTAAAAGTCATGGGATTTCAGCATTTTTAAGCCATATCGGGAGTGGTATATTTGTTTAACATAGCTAAAGTCATTGGTTTGGGCTAAAATTTTATATTTAAGTCTCTTATGACCTAATATATGGGATCCCACCATCCTTTGCTATTATTTTTACGAAAATATCTGAAGTTAACGTTTTTAGGGCTAAAGTAGCTGCTTTTCCCCACTTTTGGTTGAAGAAATGAATCATAAAGCTTATTGTTGTACATAAAATTACTGTTGAAGTGTTTCTTAATACATTCATGGATGAATATCTTGCTTCAGCTCCAGTATTGTGTGTACATATTGCTGCAGTCCATTATTGGGCATTTTCCAACCATTCTAGGTATGAGAGGCTTGTTTATCTCACCTATTTTTCTTGGTTTATGATCTCCTCTTGGATTTGTATCTTAGATTATCAGATCTAAGAGATCCAAGGGCTAATCTTGTTTTCTATAGTAGCCATTCCTGGAAAATGCGTTTCCTAGTCATGCCTTGGTAGCTATTCCAAATTTTGAATATTACAGTTGAGGAGGCTATGCAATATATTTCTCTTAATTTCTCCTTGTCAACCCCTACCACTCATTGCAAGGTCCTTGAGAGGACATTATCTAGCAGAAAATTTTGGTTGCATCCTTGTAATAATCCTTTTGCTGATTAGGCACATACGATCTCAGCAGAGAGGCAGACTTTATAACAGATCATTGATCAATGGCTCCAACATTAGCTCCCATTCATTTCCCCCATCTCGTGACAATGTTTATATTGGGATGTATTGAAGAATTATGATCTCTAGGTTTTGAGCAGACTAAGTTGGATCACTTTGCATGGTTTTGTTCCTCCCATCGAGAAATTAGCTTAGGAAAGTTCAGTTGCATGAGTATTTACACGATAATGAGAACACCAAGTTATTATTGGATGAGAATATTCTCTCACTACATGGCCCTCTTGATCACAATTATAGCATCTTGTTGGACCTCTTCTACATGTTCTTCCTCCCCTTGGAGCTCTGCCTCCTTGGCCTCAGGGAGTCTCATTCACCTTGGAAGTAGTCCAATCAAGGTGATATGCTAGTGCGTCCAAGGATCGAAATTGAGCCATATGGTGATTTGGGGAACCACATAATTCATAAAAATATTTATTCATAACATTTGAATATTTTTGGAAAATAGGACATAAACTAAGTTGATGACCAAAGTTGCGACATATTTCACAATAATCTGTTGCAGTCATACTTGGTGGATTGGGGAATGATTGACACTGAGTATGACCATGATAAGGCAAGGAAGAAGATACATGTGCAACTCCTATATTCTATGGTGGTGGAGTCCCCATATTTGTATCACACGCTCCTTACCCTCTCAATCGTGGGAATTCCATAATAGATGTCCTTCGACCTAGAAATGAGCACACCACACATGATGTCTTCCTAATCACATTGGTGTGAGATCCTTCAATATTTCAGCTAAGGTAGAAATTTGATTTTGGAGCCCCATAGTAATAGGATCTAACGACAACCCCTACCCCCCCTCGCTCTGTACTCTTGCGGATACCCTACCATGGCCTCAATATGCATATCCTGCTCGAGGTTATTTTGGATCATATATATTTTGTTGAGAAAGTGGAATCTTGGTCATAGGTAGAAAATATTTGATAAAACCATCTCTCTGATGATGAGGATTAATAGGGTATGATAATTTACTCATAGCATCCTTGAATCACTGCATGCAATGCCAAGCTCATTCCGCCTCCCTTTGGCGGATGTCTAATAACTCTGCTAGTCCCTACTTATTTGACTAAGGAAATTTAAAATCTTGAATAAATTCGTGCTTAACGAAATCTAGACTAGGATTCGGATTGGAATCAATCCACTTTATAAACCATCACAATGCTCTATCCCTCAATTTTTTTTGGAACTCAATGAGTTTATTAGCATCAGGCATCTGGCGGGCTCGCCAAACAACTTCTCAAAGGTACCAATGTTTCTCAACGTCTTCATACCCCTTCCTACAGACTCGGGGTACCTTGTAAGAGACCCAGTTGAAACTCTAGCCATGGTAAATTATGGTGTGGAAACAAGTACAAATCCTCTTGAACCAAGTTGTGAATAACTAATTGAACTTAGTTAGCTAACACTACTAGAACTACTTTCACCTTGAAGCAACAACTAAACTTTGAGAAATTTACATACCTTTGAAAAGAGAAAATTATGGTTTTGATAGAATAGCAAGGGAAGGTTAGAGGGAGGATGAGTAGGTATGCTTCTATGTTTCAAGGTTTTACTTTCTGGTATCGAATCATCCTCAAATAAAATTCGCCTCATCACAAAATGTAGATCATCGTCCACTAGGGTGTCTTCATTTGATCTTCTAGGTCCCTAACTATCTGTCTTAGGCATATGAAATCATTCTCCTTCTTCATACATTAGAGTAACCAGTTATAAACCCTCTGTCCCAGTTCCACTTCGACTTCTGATGGCATCCCCCACTATGCCAGAGAAATAACTTCCTCCTTCACTTTTTCTCTGAAATTATGGAGTCTCCATTTACTTCTTATGATCTGCCGAACCCATTACAACATTGCATATGCGTTGTAATTCTCTTCTTTTGGCCCTAATTTCTCGCAGTTTCTTCTTGCGTCACACTTCAGCGATCCTTTCCCTCTGCAACGCTATGAAATATCTTGCTTTCTGTAACTCTTCTTGATTCATTACAAAATTTCATTCAACCTCCCACATCAACACAACATTCCTCCCCCTCTAATCCATTCCCCCAGACAAAGTGATTTACACTTCCATTTGACCTAGTTGAAGTTCCAATACGTGGTCTTCTACTAATAGTACCTTAATGCAAAGTGGAATTTCCTTGAGTATCTTCCCTCACATTCCAAATTTAAATAAATCTTCTACATGGGAGACTGACTTATGCTTTTCAGCTGAAAATTTGATAATATAGGCTTCAAGATTGCGTTAACCCAGAAATCAATGGCTCTTGTCATTTTTGTATCCAACTGATAAAAATTAGCTAGATCTGTCATAGTCCAGTTCCTCTGCAATCTCATCTGTTGTGGGAATCATGATTTATGATTGAATTGGGTAAGCCAGTTCTCTAGCTTCTCTGGAAACTCACACTAAAATATCTCGTACTAATCACAAGAAGGTTATGAATACAATATTTATTCTCTGACCAAGTCCAAATTATTTTCCCTAATTTGTGCCTATTGTATGACAAAGCGATCTACCTCATTATGCCACCATCTATGTAGATCATGATGGATATACTGTGACTGCATGATCTAATCCCATTGTGATAAAACTTGAGGTCTCTACAATGGAACCATTTGTTGGCAAGAAATTTTGGATTCATTTTGACCCAAGGATTGACTAAGGGTACCAACAACGAGCCCATATAGTCTATCACTTCGCTGACATTTTCACCTCTGAAATCAAGGGAGAGCCTCACCTGAGGCGAGGAAAAACCATTAATTATTACAGGGAGCTTATATATGAAAATTCATAAGTTGCGCAACCATTTATATAATCAAGCTCAACAAATAGACTTAGAACATTCGTTCATAAATTAGATACATTCAGAAAATTTTAAAAAGGTGCAAAAATATGCAAATTACTGCCAGAATTCCCATCTTCCTTAACATCAAAAGAGTTATTTTACATCAACCATTACATTACAACTCACAACTTTTACAGACTTGTGTGCGACTTCAAAAATATGAAATAACACAGACAAAGACTACATATGAGCTCTAATAACTCCCAAACTCATACTAACTGCTCGATCTGATCATGAACATTCATAATATTATAACACTGAAAAATATTGAGAACTCCAAAAGCTCAAAATCTCTTAAACTTGTTGTATCCTTATTATTTTATAATTGTGCTCGCTTGATCTAATACCTCGCTCACTTGATCCTTGTTTTCAATACCTCGGGTGACTACCTTGGTTCTTATTTGACAGTATCAGAATCGATCCCTGATTTATTGATTCACTCCCTTATTTTCTATTGCGAGAGTTCTGAAATAAAATTACTATCATTTTGAATTTTTTGATGTTGTGCTTCCAGAAAATTCAACCAAAATATCCTTCGCGACTATTATTATTTCCAAAAAATAAGGACCCAATAGTAAAGAAAACTTCAATGGATATTTAAAGTAAGAGAATAGTGGAAGTTCTTAGAAAAGTTGATCCAAGTACATACAATAATCATAAGGGAGCAAGGAAATATCAAGGAGGTTCTAGAGGAAAGAACTTGTTGATGGGGTTGGAAGCCGCTAACAGGGGAGGGGGTCTCCCTGATGTGAAGTCCAAATTAGACCCCACACCATTTGGAGTAGGATCCCCAACAATAATATGGTTGGTTGCCAAAGTGGTAGGTTTTAATAATGTGTCGTGGCTACAGTAAACACATATAAATATATATACATTACTTTGGTGGAAACAAGTGTATGAACATTGTGAAGTGTCAAGTGTAATGCATGATGAGTTCTATCACATCAAAGAGAGAAATATTAAGCCCCTTAGAGGCATGTAATAATAATTAGCTTAAAAGAGACACACAAGAAATAAAAGATAATGATTAGTTAACCCACAAAATAGTTCACAATATAGCAATGATTGAAATAAAATAACAAAACGCATTTAATAGGATACATACTAAAGAAAATGAATTATTTCATAAAAATTAGCGAAAATGAGATAAAACATATGTCAAACATAACAAAAATAGTCTTACTACATCCACGACATATGCATGAAGGCATGTCGGCTTTGAGTTTCTCTTAAAAGTGAAATTTCCACATATATGTTTATAATTGAGAACACACTAGCCCCAATAGTGTAACATGAAGCAAACACTTGCTTCTCTAAAGGAATATAATCATCCTATGCTAAATAGGAGAAACCAAGCCTCCAAACAAAGCTCCCAAGATTTTTTATTCCAATCCTTTTGCATGAGTTATGAGGGTGTATTTATAACATATGAGATGACCATCCATCTCCCTTTGTGACCTTTGGACTCCCCTCATGACTCTTTGACTTCCTTTATCCATTTCTAACTAATGACCTTTCACATTCCACAATTGACACTTGGACTTACACTTACATTTTTATTTCAAATACAATATTACAAATACACATATGAAACAAAATTTTCTAGAGCCTAATAAAACAAGGCTAATAAAAAAAATAACATATCGAGCTTGATTTTGAGGAAACTCTAGCTCAATAACTTCAACTTGCAAATATTCAGTCAAATAGTGATACCAAACTTTGTATTGTGCGATGGTATCCTCAAACTTTGTGAGAGGATTATAATGAAAGAAGACTCTAGCCTCCATTGCATATGGGTATACTATTTTGGAGATATTTTGAGTTTCCATCTTCAATAATAGAAACATAGTTTTGATCTTGGTGGGCCAACAATATACTTATGCATGTTTTGTCTATCGATTTTGAGGTCCTATTTGGTAATAATATACCTCAATAGATCCACGTATTCTGATACTTCTTTTTAGACCACATTTCTACTTTGCTTTTGAGAATGTCCCAACTAAAGGGATTTGGTGATATTTCACCATAGAATCCACACTGTTGTACAGCCATGCATACGAGGACGAGATGTTGGATATGAAAGTTTTGAGTTGTTTTTTGATGTGTATAAGCATATGGAAGTCATCAAATTTTCCCAACTCAGCTTGTTGTCTTTTTTCTTAACCAACTTAGGCGGTGCACCTATGTACTTCATTCCCCATTCATGCACTGCGGTGATAACTATGTGAACAATTTTGAGATTTTGCATGTTCTCTCTTGATTTATTTTGCATGTCATGTAAGGTAAAAAAAAATTTGTTCACAGTGACAAAATCATCATATAGGATCTGTAGGCTTTAACCATGTACAAAAATTACATGCAAAAACTTCTTAAAATAGAAAATAAACTATGGCAAGAACATGAAACATCAAAAAAATATACCTAAATATTTTCCCCTAGATCCCAAAACCGGGATTGTCATATTTACTTTTCATTATATTCCTTTCAATGTTATAATACATATATATACATTCTGAAGCATTCGTAAAACCCCGATCCATTAACCCTGGATTAGAACATAATCGTAGTTCCCTTGACTGAATCTACAAAAAACCATGGGAAAAAAGCCATCATGCAGAAAATCATGTGCAAAACCTATGCACAAAACCAGATGATAGGTCCTCCCAACTATAATTGGGTTCACAAAAAAAAATTCCTGAGGGGTCGACCCCCCTTTTACTCCCCCCCCCCCCCTCGCGTGTGACTAGTCGTGGAAAGAATATAACACACACCCAACATTCAACCCACTTATTGTTTTGCTTTTCACACAAGGGGTCATAGGAGATCTTAATCATTGGTCGAACCCTGCAACACCCATTGCTTATCTACACCAAGAAAATTTCTTAGTACTCATGAACATTGTCAATGCATTTGCAACATTCTTCAAAGTGTACACTTTTACCAGCAACAATTTTTTGTCCTAAACCATATCCCTCAGAAAGTGATACTGAACGTCAATGTTCTTTTTCTTTGAATTATAAGCAGGGTTCTTTGCGAAAAAAATTTCACTTTGGTTGCATAGTCTATCCTTATATCTCGCTATACCAACCCCATACTTTAACACAATCTCTGCAACCAAACTTCTTCCTTGCTTGCATGAGTGGTTGCCATGTATTCAACGTCTGTAGTTGAAATAGCCACTATGAACTGTCTCTTACTCCTCCAACTTACTGCTCCTCCAAATAGGTTAAGTACATACCCACTTGTAGATATTCTTTGATCTATATCTCCAGCCCATTCTACATCAAGAAAGCCACGAATGTCCAAAAATATGTCCAATCCTAGTCTTCCTTGGTAGCACATACCATAATCACTAGTTCCACACAAATACCTAAAAACCTGCTCCACTATTGTTCAATTCTCCTTCCCTAGTTTTGACATAAACCTGCTTAATACTCCCACTGCATGTGAAATTTCTGGTCTAGTACAAACCATTTCATACATCAAGCTACTGACTGCACTTTCACATGGAACACGGGACATGTCCTCTTCCTCTTCTTGTGTCTTGGGACACTGTTCAACAGATAATTTTACACCTACAGGAATAGGAACAATCACTGGTTTACTATCCTACATATTAAGCCTTTGCAGTATTGTCTTGACATACTTCCTTTGGTTTAACTAGAACTTCCTATTTTCCCGATCTCGTATAATTTCCATGCCCAAAATGTAGTTTGCAGCACCAAGATACTTCATGTTAAATTTGGAGGACAATTGGGTCTTAAAATCCTGGATAATTACTTTGTCATTTCCAATCAGCAACATATCATCCACATACAAGACAAAATAAATAACATGGTCACCAATTAATTTAAAATACACATGGTGATTTTCTTTCCTTCAAGTGAATCCAAGTCCCCATATATATGTGTGTGTGTGTGTGTATGTATCAAATTTCTGATACCACATCCTTGGTGATTGTTTTAACCCATACAAAGAATTTTTTAACTTGCATACCCATTCTTTCTTACCCTTCACTGCAAAGCCTTTAGGTTGCTTCATGTAGATCTCTTATTCCAGATACCCATGAAGAAATGTTGTATTCACATCCATCTGTTCTACCTCAAAATCAAAAGCAGTAGCAACATATAAAAGTAATCTAATAGAAGCTAACTTGGGAATAGGAGAAAAAATATCACCAAAATCAATTCTTGGCACATGGGAATAACATTTTTCTACTGACCGATCTTTGAATTTCTCCACCTTTCCTTTTTCATTCATCTTCTTCTTAAACACCCATTTGATACCAATGGGTTTCCTTCTAGCCGACAGCTCCACCAGAACCCAAGCCTCAGTTGTGTCTAACGATGCCATTTCATCAACCATGCCCTCCTTCCAGAGTTTTCCATACTCTGAATCCACTGCCTCCCTGACATTTCTTGGATCATCATCAATAATGGATAAATCAAAATTTTAATAGAAATTAGATGGACTATACCTTTCTGGTTACCTTATCTCTCAAGATGATCTTCTAAAAACTGGAGTTTTTGGCTCTTCCTCTTCTAATTCCTTTTTTTCTATAGATTCTGATTCTTCCTCCTTTAACTCAAACACTATCGTCTCAGGTTCCTTTGGTAGTACTTCATGTTTAATAACATCTTTCACCTATCTAAACACCATATCTCAGTTTCACACAACCTTCCTTGTTTCTGGGTTTCAAAGCCTATAACATTTTAAACCATCCTTATACCCAAAAAATATGCATGTTTCATATTTACAATCCACGTTGTTTCTTTTCTCCTTTGGAACATGTACATATGAATCACATCCAAATACCCTCATATGTGAAACAGATGGTTTCTTACTTTTCCATACCTCATGTGGAGTCTTATCCTCCAATGCTGATGAAGGTGATATATTAACCAGGTAACATGCAGTCTCCACTGCCTTTTTCACCCTCATGTGATTCATGATTGTCTCTATGGCCTTGGGCACCCATTCCCACAGACTTGAACAAAGTTCATAAAAAACAGTGTTAAAAATCCCATACGCGGGTATGCCCAGACTTTTCCGCATGTATACGCGAGTCCATATATACTTTTCTGTGTATGCCATTAAAATAATTAAAAAAATATATAAAATTCCCTATTTTCGGGCTAGGTTGATGGTTACTCCAGTAGTTCAACCACCCCAGCACGTGGCCAACTGTTTCCAACAGATTGAAGCTACTTTGAGGGAGTATAGAAGCCCCTCACATGCATGGCCTAAGGGAGAGAGAAATTTATAGACATTATACTTTGTTGGAGCCCCAATTCAAGTCTGATTTCCCGTGCCTCCTGCACTTTCCCAAATTTTTACAGGAAACCCTTGTTTCCTAGAGATGTTCATCAGTTTATATGTCATCTCGTGTGCACAAGTCTTGAAAGTATCCTAGCGAGGCAAGGGCGGGACGGATCCGGACGATGGTCTGTTCGAAGATCGTGGAAGGATTCAGGTGATCTCTCCACTTTTTATTGCTTTACATGTTGTTCGTAATGAAGAAGAACCATCTTGTTCCCGAATTCACGTGTTAATATCTACTTGCATATGTGAAAAGATTATTATTTAAGCATTTATTATTGTTTATATGATGTTTCACATGGATTACACTGACATTTAGGAGAAATATATGTTGTACAACTAGATTTCCGTGCATGTTATTTCTTGATTTCCAGGTTGAAGAGGAAGAAGGGTTACTGGGGGTTTGGACCTTGCGGGATCTACATCAATTGTAGGATTACAGGTGAGTTCTACTATCAATGTTATCTAGTTTTTAGCGTACAAGTGTGGTTGTGTGAGTCCTTCTTGAATAGCATGCTCTGATTTGTGGAGGTTTTGACCCAACAAACCTCTAGGGAGTTATTTCCCGAAACAGAACTGGCGACTCCGCTGGGGATCGCATTTTTGTGATTCCCCTGTTGGGTGGTTTCAGTTGTTTTAAAGGTTTCCAACAGTTTGAATCATTATTTCCAGTCTAGTTAACTTTTTCTCAGTCAGACTGAAGACTTGGTTCTTTATCCAGGCTTGATCTTTCTTATTTTTCATTATTTGCTTTCTCATACACGATTTTTCCTTCACACAGTCGCGTATACACGCGGTTTGTTTCAAAGGAAGTCACGTATACGCGAGTTTCCTTTGACACAATTGCGTATGCACGCTTGTTGCAAAACTGATAAGTAGCGTATGCCTGGGCAAATTTTGAAATTTTTGATTTCTTGACTTTTTGTTCTTGTCTGCCTGTAGAGACCTGTTCCTACAGTGTCCTTATAGTCTCTGGATTGTGTTGAAAGTGGTTATTGGTATTTTTCTCTCTTGTTTGGTTGAAGACTGGCTCATCTGGAAAATCTTGTTTTTTAGTGCTTGCATTTCTGGTTCTAGTACCAAGATCTCTTTCTGGGGATTCTTGGTTGTTTTGCTTCATCAGGACAGAGAGCTTTTGCTCATATGCTCTTTCCTCACTTTATGTTTTGCTTTGCACTTGGATGTTTGCCTACTTTCTGGTTGGTTTTCTTGAGTTCATCTGACTAGGACTTGTTGCAATTTTTAAAGAGTCTTTCTTGGTTCTTTGAAGTTTTTGTTTGCTGCAAGGTTGTACTATTCTTTTTGGCTGAGTTACTGATTTTATTGTCTTCTTTTGCTCATATAAATCTTACTACTAAGTATCCCTATAAGATTTGGAGCATTTTTTGGAGTTTTGCTTGAAATTCAGAGTTGTTTGGCTTAGGATTGGATAGTTTTTTTGGTCTCTTCGAGCTCTTCTTTTTATAAAATTCAAAAGCTCAAAAAACATTTTGTTTTGTCATTTGCTTTTGTTTTGCATTTTTGTTTTCGTTTCTTTTCATCTTTTGAAGCTTTTTTGAGATTTCTTGCCTTCGGTTTTTGACTTGATTTGGGAAGGGAATTTTCAATGGTTTCTTTCTCATATTTCGAGCATATTTTGGTGTCTTTATACTGAGAGTTTCTGATTGGGAATTAGCTTTGTGGACAACCCAAAAGTGATAGAACTGAAGGATTCTTTGGAAATTTCTCTTTGCTTTGTTAGATTTCGCATCTTAGAATTGGCATGCTCTTAGTAATTTGCATTAGGTGCACTTAAGCATTTGTAGTCTTTTTCATAGATTTTGCGAGTGTGAGTTTTATATTTGAAAAGAAAAAAATATATGATCTCGTAGAACCCGTGTAGAAATTTATTTTCATCGAAAGGCAATTACTGCATCTGCATGTAGTTTGGTTTTCATTAATTTCTTTTCTGCGTCATAAAACATCACAAGTTTCATTTCCATATCCCCTTGACTTAATATAACAGCCAACTAAAATAAGCGCTATAATTTAAAAACAACTAGCAAGTTTTTTATTAAGTGTCATACACCAACTAGCTAGGTTGTAGGGCCTTGGATTAGGTGAGTGGAGAGTTAACTCTCCAAGGCCGCTCAAACTAAAACATAGAAGTTTATTAATTGAGCGAAATCCAACTCCATTAGGTGGACCGGGAAAGCTCTCCTCCAGAGAGTCAAGCGCGAGGGGAAGTGAAGGCCGAGAAGAGAGATACCCCCTCTCTGATTTGCTGGATCTTGCCTCAAGACCGTTCCGCTCGGCTTCTGACACAGATTGGTGCCCATAGTTGCCATTCATAGGTTCCACATAGGTGGCTGCGGGGGGGAATACCCGTGGTACCTGAGGCAGACATCGTATCACTTTCAGCAATACTTCTGGAGGGTGCCCCGGCGAGCTTGGGTACTTGCACCGGAAAAGGCTGTTGTCAGGAGTTCGGCGTAACTGTTTCTGTTACCTTCGCTAGTAGGCCTGGGCCGTAATTATCCTAGACTACTTTCGGGAGGTCCTATTTTTCGCTTTCTCATATTTTAGTGTCCAGTCCTAATCACCCGAAGTGGAAATACCCGAAGGCTGCTTGCTTGGTTGTATCTTAGGGATCTTTGTAGTGAGTGCTCTTTGCTCCTAGCTTGCCTAGCTTTATACTTTTTTAAGTCTAATTAATCTATTAAAGTGGTTGATCAAGCGCCTCATCGTCGAGGAGAATCTGGGGGTTATCTCCCGAGAGTACTAAGCCTTCTTTGAGAAGGCGTAGGAGTAATATAGCAGGTGAATATCACCCGGTGGTATCTGACGCAGTGGAGAGAGATCCTCCACAAGGGCTTGAAGGTTTTGTAGTTGGTGCCGGTGTTGGTTCTGAGAGGAGCATTCCGCTCACCTCGAGAGTCTTATTTCCGGGAGGAGAAGAAGTCAAAGTAGAAGAAGTACCTGAGTCTCCTCAGTTACTTCCATCTCCTCTTCCTCTTGATTATCCGTTTGTTGTGGAGTACATCGGACCTAAGTCTGCAAGACCAAAAGATCCTCCTTTTTATTCATACCTTTCGATGGCCACGACTGGGAACGCGGCTTCAGCTGTGAGTGCTGCAGGCTACAATTGCTTCTAGTACTGCAGTGTTTGGCTCTGGTTCCACCCAAGCACAAGCTTCTCAATCTGGTCCCTTCTGTTTTGGAATGCCCACTAGTGGGATTCCTTCTTTTTCCTTTTCCACTGCTGCGTCTGCACCCATGACCTCCATGGTTAGTGGGTCAGTGTCTTTTCAAGGGTTCCCCTTTGGAAGTGGTCATATTCCTAGTTCGAATCCTTCCTTAGGGTCTTTTCCTTTTACTTCCCAGACTCAGAATTTTAACCCTTGGTCTGGAGGTCAGAGTTCGACTACCTTTACAGGTTGGAACCCTGTATTTACAGCAGTGGGGGCAGGGAATCAGTTTTACACTGGCCAACAAGGGAATGCTTCTTTCCCTTCGTCGAGTGCTTATCAGACTTTTTCCCCTATTTCTTATGCATGGAACCCCTATCAGGGGTTTTCCTCTTCATTTAATACTCCGGGAGGGGGAACTGGTCCGGTCTTTGGTAACTCTACGTTGGGAGGGGGTTCTTCTCTTTTTTCTACGAGTTATTTCTGGCAACCTAGTGCCTCATCAAATCCAAGTTATTCTTTTCAGAATGTAGGGAATTCATCCCATCAAGGATGGAATTCCAAGGCTCCTCCTCATTTACCTTTTCTAGCAACTTTGAACTTGCCAGATTTGTCGAAATTGACGAATGATCCAATCCGATATAGTCCGGGGTGGCCTCCGGTTCCTACCAAACTACCTTTAGACATTCCAAAGTTTGAAGGAAAGAATGGAGAGGATCCGGCTGATCATATCACCACTTCCATTTGTGGTGTTCATCTAACGCCCTGATTGATGATTCGATTAGGTTGAGGTTGTTTCAACGCACCTTGACTGGAAACGCTGCCAAGTGGTACATTGAGTTAACTGGGGGCAATTTTGCTACTTTTGGAGATCTGGCTACTACATTTCTAAATCATTTCCAGTTGCCTGTCCGTTATGATGTCGGGACTGAACTCCTATCTAATCTTAAATAGGACGACGCAACCCACATTTCTGATCATATTCAGGAATGGCGGAGAAGGAAGAGACTTATCAAAGCTCATATTCTGGGAGAATTCCTTTTGGAATGGTTTTTGAAATCTCTGCAGTCAGATATTTCTAAGGATGTATCCCTTTCCGGGGTATTTTCCGAGGAACAGGCTATTTTTAGGGCCCAACAGCTTGAATTGATATATTCTCAGTCTGGAGTCCTTCATAAATATTTGCCTAATTCTCCTCGCTCCAAATTAGACTTATCCAAGACTAAACCTGGTCCTCATGGTGATGGACTTATTGGGTCGATCAATAGTGGTGCAGCTAACCTACTTAGTCAATTGCAGCATTTGTCTATACAATCTGCTCCTTCTGGTCATGCTGTGCCTGCTGAGTCATTGCCTTCTCAATCTTTGTCGGTAAATTCCGTTCAAACTTCTAACCCTAAAGAAAATCAACGATCCGAAGGGAAGAAGAAGGGACGTAATAAGAAAAAGGGCAAGAATGGGAAGGGTAATGCAAATAAAACAAACGAGCATGTTGGTGAGGGTCCAAAGGATAAAAATAAAGTGAAGTTTCCATGCAAGTTATGTACTGGAGACCATCTTACTCACCTTTGCCCTAAAATTTAGGATGTGCAGCGCTTGTTAGCTCAGCAGGGTTCTTCCAGTTCCCAGGCTGTGTTGACAAACCCTTTTCCCCAAAGGCAACAACTAGTTGTTGGCGTGAATCAAAATACTGGGGCTTCCTCTAGGGGCACCCAGGAAGGGGAAACTCCGTCAAACATATACATGATGAGTGCTCACATGGATATCTCTACGAGATCCCGTGATTATGGCGAAGAAGAGTCTTCGAAAGCCAAGGTTACTCCCGATGGTACTGAGTCGCTTCATATTATGAGGCCTACTGTTGAGCCTATACCTCGGATGCCAAAAGCATCTACTAAGCGTATGACAATTAATCCAAATGCCAGGGCTGCCCAGAACTACTCTATTGTGGAAGATCTGGCGCAGAGTCCTTGTGCCATGTCGGCTCTTGAGGTGCTCTAGTCTTGTCCTGCTCAGCGCAGAGCTCTGCTCACTGCTATTGGGGCTGTCGATCCAAAGAACTCTCTTGTGATTACATTCTATATGTCTAATTTTAAAAAGAGACTCCCGCATCATATGGATTTTCATATCAAATCTTCGTATCGAAAATTTAATATTTTTCGAACGGTCGTTGATGAGGGTGCTTCCACATGTGTGATGTCTCTCGCATGTTGGAAGGGAATTGGATCCCCCGCAGTTGTTCCATCTGCTACTCTTTTGACTACATTTGATGGTCATTCTCACAGACCGCATGGTATTGTCCCAGCTTTGCCCATCCGTGTTGGGGGAAAAACTGTAAATATAGAGGTTGAGATAGTTGATGCAAGCTTGGACTACAACCTTCTGTTGGGGCGAAACTGGATTTATGAGATGGATGCCATTGCATCCTCATTATTTCTGATTATTTGTTTCCCTCACGAAGGGAGGATTGTCACAGTGGACCAACTGGACTGTTCTCCTGTAGACCCGAATGCATCTACTAACTCAACTATTCCAAAGTTGGATAATACCAAGCCGCCTGTTGAGAATTTAGGGGTTGGAATGTATTCTTCTTTGATGGGTAATTTCGATATTCCACCTCCTACTGTTCATATAAATGCAATTTCATTCTCCAGGGCTCCCCTTCAAAGAGAGTTCTTCAGAACTCGTTATTTTTCGAACCCTTGGACCTTGCCTTCCCCTACCTCCACATTAGTGGAAGGTAAAGTGGGTGGAATGGCATTTCCCATGTCTGCAGCTGAGATTGCTTATCAATCTATTGTTGACTCTGCAGAGTCCATTCCAGCTCCTCTTTCTCTAGAGGAATTTCATGGCAATGTGGCTTCGGCTTGGACACTTAGTTCTTCTTCTGCCCAGGATTGCCTTGATACCACTCTTCCATCTGAAGAGGCCATCCTGGAAGCTATGACTGGTATAGATAGACCATGGGATGATTTTCATCATCGGTCCTACTTTTTACCTGATTTGAGCGAAGTTGAAACAAGTTTTCCAAGTCCTTTGTGTTCTGGTCCTGTTCGCCCAGTCCTGAACCCTTTAGCACCAACACAGGTATATGCTGAAGGGAACATGGCTGTGATTTCTCCAACTATCCCAGTGAACATTTCCAGGGATCCAAATGTTATTGAGAATGTCTTCATCGAAGCTGAATGTTCCCCTGAAGAGATTCAGATTTACACCGATCTCTTTAAAGAGTTTAGGGATGTATTCGTTTGGTCTTATGAGGAAATGCCTGGTATAGATCCATCTATTGTCCAGCATGAGATCAAGACTTACGAAAACGCTAGGCCCAAGAGGCAAAAACTTCGTCCGGTCAATCCTAGGAAGGCTGTAGCTATCAAAGCCGAGGTGGAGAAGCTGCTCAAGGCAGGATTTATTTATCCTGTTCCTTTGACTGAATGGGTTTCAAATCCTGTACCTGTAGATAAAAAACAAGGAACAATTCGAGTTTGCATTGATTTCAGGGACCTTAATAAAGCATGTTCGAAAGATAATTACCCCACACCATTTATTGATCAAATTATCGATGAGTGTGCCGGTAACGAGATTTTCTCCTTCATGGACGGCTTCTCCGGATATAATCAGATTACTATCCATCCTAAAGATCAGCATAAGATTGCCTTTATTTTTCCCTGGGGCACGTTTGCTTACAAGAAGATGCCTTTTGGTCTTAAAAATGCTGGGGCTACGTTTCAGCGGGCCATGTCATATGCCTTCCACGACATCAAACATATTATCGAGGCATATTTGGATGATTTAACTGCTCATTCTCAAAAGAGAATGGATCATCCTGCTCACCTCCGTCAAGTATTTGAACGATGTCATTTCTACAAGATTAGGTTAAATCCGAACAAGTGTGTTTTCGCGGTTACATCTGGTCTGTTATTGGGATTTATTGTGTCTAGGGAAGGGATTAGGGTAGATCCCTTCAAGGTTGAGGCAATACTTCGGTTTCCTCCCCCGTCATCTATTCTTCAACTTCAAAGTTTATAAGGAAAAGCTAATTTTCTTCGGAGATTTATCGTAAATTATGCTGAAGTTACCAAAGGATTTGTGAGATTGTTGAAGAAGGGAGTTCCATTCTTTTGGGATGACTTCGCTCAGTGCTCATTCGATGCTTTGAAAAAACCATTGACCTTTGCTCCTTTATTGAGTCCACCTGATTATAGCAGGGATTTCCTTTTGTATCTTGCAGCAGTAGAATCTACCATTGGTATGGTTCTGGTTCAGGAGGATGATGCTCTTGCAGAGTATGTTATATACTATCTTAGTCAAGGGTTGGTAGGACCTGAACTCCGGTATACTCTGATAGAAAAGTTAGCTTTAGCAGCTGTTCATGCTGTGCAGTGACTCCAGCATTATATTCTTCTACGAAAAACTTATGGTTTGGCAGCTGCCAATCCATTTCAGTTTGTTCTCAGTAGGCGACTGATTGGGGGAAAATACAATAGATGGATTGTGATTTTGCAGGAATTTGACCTTGAGTTTATGTCTGCCAAGTCCAAGAAATCATTGGTTTTCGTGGAATTGATCTCTGAGTTTCCCTGTGGGGAAGAGATAGTCTATGATGAATCCTTCCCGAATGAACATTTGTTTCTTATCTCTCCACAGGATCCTTGGTATGGAAATATCATTGTGTATCTTCAGACTGTGAAGTTTCCCTCTACTTTTTCGAAAGATGAGCGCCGTAAGTTGCGTCAATTGGCTAAGAATTACTTGATCATTGGTGATGCTTTATACCGTCGAGGGGTTGATTCAATCCTGAGACGTTTCTTGACTCTCGAAGAAGCTGAGGCTGTGCTGAATGATTGCCACAGTGGAGCTTGTGGTGGTCACTTATCTGGGCTTGCTACAACCCAAAAAATCTTGCATGCTGGATACTTTTGGCCTTCGATTTTCAAAGATTGTATGGAGTCGGTCAAAAAGTGTCATCTGTGTCAAGTCTATACTCAAAAAATGCGCGCTCATCCAGCTCCACTTTTTCCAGTCATTACCGTCGGTCCCTTTACAAAGTGGGGTATTTCTTATACTACTTGTAACCCGCCTTCGGCTAAAGGTCACAAGTACATTATTGTAGCAGTAGACTACTTTACGAAGTGGGTCGAGGCTATGCCTACTTTTGGGAATGATGGTGAGACTGCAGCTCTCTTCCTTTTCAACCAGGTTATTTCTCGTTTTGGTATTCCTAGAGAGATTGTCACTGATCATGGCAGTCATTTTCAGAATAGCATGATGGCTGAGTTGGCTCTAAAATTAGGTTTCCGGCAGGAGCATTCATCTCCTTATTATCCTCAGGCCAATGGGCAAGTGGAAGCCGTGAGTAAATCCTTGAAGACAATTCTTCAAAGGAAAATCAATAAAGCTCGATCCAACTGGAATATCATGCTGTATCCTGCATTTTGGGCATACAGGACGTCAGTGAAAACTGCAATTGGTTTTACTCTGTTTCAGCTAGTTTATGGGTTGGAATCTGTATTTCCCATTGAATGTGAGATTCCTTCTCTTAAGTTAGCTGTTGAAATTCTCCCTGACACTTCTAGTCTTGAAGAATGCCTCCTTCATCTGGAACATCTCGATGAGCAGCGTCAGGATGCCGCCACGATGAATGAAATGCATAAAAACCGAGTTAAAGTTCAGTACGATAAGGCGGTCAAACCTAGGGTTTTTTCTGAAGGTGACCTTGTTTTGGTCTATGCCCAAGAAAAATATGCCCTAGGGGCAGGAAAGTTTAAGTCTATGTGGTATGGCCCCTTCATCGTTAAAAAAGTCTTAAAAAAAGGAGCATATACCTTGGTTGATTTTGAAGGAAACGAGTTGCTGGAGCCCAGAAATGGGCTCTATTTGAAAAAGTATTATGCCTAGGCTTCGGCCTGTTATTTGTCTTTTGTATATAGTAGTTTTTCTTTGTACATATCTGGTTTTTCGATCTTTTATGGGATGGTGATGTTTTTGATCTGCTTTGGCAGGTTGTGTCGAATGTCATGAGTCATTTTGGTTTTGCCGATGGTGCTAGTAGACACACCCAGAATTTGGCTTCCGCGGCTTGGGTGCTTCATCATCCATCCGGTCAGCTGTTAGTATCAAGAGGAGTCTACATTGGTCCTGCTTCTAATAATATAGCAGAATACACTGTAGTTATTTATCTACTCTCGGAGGCAATATCTTTGGGTGTTGATTCTTTGGTAGTTTTCTTGGACTCCCAGCTGGTGGTGTCGTAGTTGAAAAATACTTATCGGGTTCGAGATCCATTTTTACTTCAGTTTTTTTTAAGGGTATGTTGAAAATGCAGCAAGATGATGGAGCTTAGTGAAATGAAGTCGCATTCACTAAGTGGGCCCGCAGGAAAATTCTGGCGCAAAGTCTATTTTTAGACATATGGAGCATGGTCCAGGGGTTGCAGTATGTTATTCTTGGAGTATTGGTCATGTTGGTAAAAATATATGGACCTCTGTTTTTTGACCTATAGGTCGATGTCTATTTTTAGACTACCTATCCTAAAAATAGGGAAGTCAAATATTATTTACCCTTAATAATATTTGGACTATAAACTTCAGTTTACTCTCTTGGAGCACTTCAGTTCGAGCCTTGGAAGTGGCTCATGCATCTGACAGAGGAATTACGCTATTCCTAGGGTTTGGTGAGCACATCCATGGTTGACTTCAGTTAGGACTTCAGTGGCAGAAGTTTGGTGGAGTTAATGAGACAGCTAGTGGAGTTGTGTTCTGTTTATTTTAGTTGAACTGGTTGAGATTAGTTTAACTAGCTAATCAATTAGTTATGAGTGGAGTGAATTAAATATTATTTAATTCATTAATTTGTAACTCATTATTCAACTCAAGAACACATCAGTTCACTACAGTGCATGATCAGTTCAGTGGAGACCAGTGAAAGAGGTAGATGAAAGGGTGGAGTTAGCTATCAGTGGCGACATCAGTTGTGCATGAGATTTGCACCACACTTGGAGGAATTGCCCATGATGATTGCGCTGTCAAGCCAAGGAGATTCGAACCTTGGATCTCTATATAGACAGGCCATGATTGTGCAATAGAGGCAAGGCAATTGGCGGTGAGTTTTGAACCAGTAACCTGTTCAAAACTGAGCTAGATTGTGTGTAACTTTATGAGAAAGTACTGAGTACTTGTGAGGAGTATTGTACTGAGTTTGTTACTTGATTTCTCCATTATAATATACGCAATAGCTGCGGGGTTTTCAGCTATAAGCTTTCCCCATACATACTGTGTTAATGTGTATGATGATTTGATGTGTTATCGCTTGATTTTATTTCCGCATGTTTGATGATATGAGTGGAAGAGATTATGTGTTGCATATAAATTCGAATTTTATGTGATCAGGATAGTCTCGGTGGATAATTAATCATTATTCAGCAAATTTCTACAGGGTATGTTTTTTACAAAGATCATTTCAATTTTTAACTTTCATTCATATTCCTCGAGTAGACAATTGGATGGTAGACTCATTAGCTAATCAAGCAATTGATTGGCATATTAATCATTCCATACATTAAATTTAATCATAAAAAACATCATACATTTTTATTCATTTGTCACATCACATCAAGAATCACTGTATATATATCATCAGAGTGTTCAAAACACTATACAAAATTTGGATCCATAAGTCATACAAAATTTGGGCTTATGCCCGATCATGTTCAATCTCAAAAAATATACAATCATATGGTAAATCATATCTATCTACTCCTGTGGTCCTTGCCCAGAAGTTGTGTTCCTATAGAACACGATCGCGGTGACGACTCGGCGGAATAATCGTACCCAATCATGGGGTACTCCTACCACCCGTCTCTAGATGGCTTCAGGCAGATCTTCCACTGCAGCCATAGGTACTTGGTGAGTTAACCCCTCCAAGTTCCTCTGTACAGCCTGGAGGGTCCTGTCTGGGTCTACTGTATCCGCCTCGCCTCTGCGGCGCTTATGTCGTGGGTAACCCTCAGGTTGGACTGGTACAATATCTGTATCATGGTCATCATAATATTGCAATTCATTTTGAATCCAATCAAAAACATGTTTCATTTTTTCACATATATTGAAAAAATCCAAAAAAATTATATAATTCAAAAAATTGCAATACTTACCGACTGTACCCCATGTCGCGCCAGGTGGAAGGACGAGGTCTGGATCACCACGGAAATTCATCCCGGCATAGGGATAGTCCTCCACAATGATGATTTGTTCTCCCCACCATTGGAAGAACTCGTCATCCCAGGTGGTTCGGGGAACTTCACTTCCCCCCAGTCTCTTCATCAAGTCAGCCCATCGGGCAATTCTTGGATCTCTTGGGCTACTTATAGAAGAGATCACTTTGGGTCTCAGCCCAGGAATCTTCTCGAAGAAGAATGTCATCAAGATTGTACCATATCCAAAATGTTTTGTCTTTGCTTTTCGGATGGAAGTCAATTGTTGCTTCATATTCATTAATAGAGTTGTGCACCAATCATATATATGAGTTAAGCATTCCACAGCTATACTCATTTGAGTCCTAGATGCCTGGTGTAAGGAAGCAGATCCTGCTACCCTGCCAATGGTAAATAGGAGAATTTTCATGTGCAAGTCTCTTAAATCTCTTATAGAAATTTGAGTTCCAACTTTATTGGATCCCTCTATGTAGTAGACGTGGACATAGTCATCCATGGTAAGCCCTCCCAAAGGCTTGCCATGCAAATCTACTGGTTCCCCCCTCCGGGAGAGTCCAGTAATAAAATAGATGTCTTCCACCTCGATACGTATGGGAATTTGATCTATTATGAAGCAATCTTCTTCCGGTTCCAAATAATTTACAAGCATTTCAAGAAACTGGACATTACTCTTCATATTTGGCATTTTGAAAAATTTGAGCAACCCACAATTTCAGAGAATATTGAGCGATACTTGATCCTGCATTACTTCATTGTCAATGGCACTGTGCTCACATTCTCTCCAAGATATAGTCATCCTGCAAAAATTCAATAATTTGTCCTCTAGAATCACGTTTTTTCATTTCGGGTTGCGCATACGCGACTTTCTCTGTACACAGTCGCGTATATACACGGCTTGGTCAATATAAACCCGCGTATGCGCAGACCCGTAATTTAAAACAAATAATTCTACGTTGAAATTTTAAAATTTTAAACCTATGAATGGAAAAAATGAATAACAAGGATGGATTAAGATCTTACCTAACAAATTCAGCGACGTTTGATGGTCGATTGCTCCTGTTTTGACGAAAGAGGCTTTTCCTCCAGAGCTCTTTTTCCCAATTCAGCAAGTAACAATGAACCAAATGTGAGGTAACTTGTGTATTTATGCCCAAAAATTGAAATTTTTTTGCAAAAATTCGTTATGTTTATTTTTTCAATCTATCTTAAGTTGCATAATCCGGATGCTTGGAAGTGCCCAGATTGGTATATTTTCAGGTACATTTTGATGAAGTCGAGATTTTTTCCGGTTTTTGATTCATGCCTGCTAACCCGTCATGGTAGGTATATGATATTCACTGGCATATAGGTTAGGGAATCCACTTGTCCGTTGCATTTTGCATACTAGCCTCCATTCTGATCACTTGCCATAGGGTCGATCCCATCAGGTCATGAGTATTACACCCTTTTCACTCACCGATTTTTTTTTTTTTAATCATGACTTGGTGGTAGAGCCTTCCTTTACATGGGCTTCCTAGTTAGTTCCTCGCTAGCATTTGTTGCCCATGCTGCGTTTTTATGTAGGCTCGGGAGTCCTCTTTAGTCTTTCCATGACTTATGTGTTGAAGCTTCATTCTTCTTCTTCTTCATTATCATTTTTCTGGCTATTACCCTAGAGGCTCCCTGGTGTTGTTGAGTTCTATTACTGCATTGTATATTGGCTACTTGTTTATCCTGGCCTTTAGCCGGCTTCATTTGGACTCGATGTTTAAGCCAATTTTTGACCTTGACTGTCTGTACAAGTTAACCATTGCATGCACTTAGCTATCGCGACTTAACACCATTTTTACCCATGGATGGAACATTCCTCTGAGTATTGCTTACCAGTTTCCGCCACCTTGCATTGAGCATAAGATCGTTCCAATGCCAGGAACTAGGGCATCTGTTTCTTTATACTCGTTCCATCCATTGTACCATAGCATTCTTTTATTCTTTTTCAGGCTTATTATATGAAAAAGACAAAAAAAATCAAATATTAAAAAAAGAGCGGGAACGGGATGTTACTTCATAGTTTGATGGCAGTACAGTATCAGTTTGTCGCCCTTGAACAAAGCACATACACTTATATATTTCCTTCATTTGGGATGGTTTTAGTTTTGACCTAGGTTCAGCCTTTGCCTTGTTTCACTGGTCAGTCCTCCCCCGGTTGGTTATCTCTTCCAATCATATGGAGAGTTTGTTTTTGCCTCCTCCATAACAAACTTATACAGTGTCACTTTTTACTGCCATGGTCATCACGAGTCGTGCTTTTGTTCAAGGGAAGTTTAACCAGAGTCGGCCATTCTGCGGTGTCTCTTGACTCATTATTCAGTCGACCTACCCGGTCTTGTTAGTATCTTGTTCTATCACATCAGATGTTTTGGTCTTCTGCTCGTGTTGGTTTGAGAAGGTCTCCATTGACTTCTTGCTGGCGGGTTTGTCTCTTATCGACTACGACACATTGCTCTGAGAGCAAACCTAGAGTCGCACCCTGGCTCTATTTCCATCATTGATAGGTGACCTTGTGCTCAGCATTTGATCATCATTATGGGTCTTTGACTGAGTGGTTTCCCCTGTGTTCGACGTCAGCATACATTATCACACTTGGGATTCGTACAGTACCTTGATTTCCATTTGACCCTATCGGTGGATTTCTCGCCTCTGTGTCAGCTTTCATTATTGGTTGGTTCAGAGGGTTTCTTCCGTGCGCTAGCTTCATCTTGTGCATGTCGGAAATGTACTTCGGTTTTGGTTCCATCACTCTACTTCGTTCGATTCCTTCCAAATCTTGGCCTGCGGGTTACACTCGCGCTGGACTGATGTGGGATGCCTTAATGCCTTCCTTCCAGTAGATCTTTTCCCATCGACTTCGACTCATTGCTCTGGGAATAAGGTCTAGAGTCTTTTTGTCAGTACCTTAGGGTTTGCAGTCATCAGTGGCAGACTCTTCGCTATCGACAGTGGGGATTCATCATTGCCTTCTGATTGGTAGATTCTTTCAAGTGTTCGACTTCAACTCATTCATTCGCACTTGTTAGATTGTACTGGGGCACCTTGACACTCATTATCATTATCGGTGGGTTGTCTCGTGTTGGTTAACGGTATACATCATTGACCGGTAATCCAACGATTTCTCACATGGTCGACTTCAACTCATTTATTCCCATTGTGTAGAATTGTGCCATAGTGATCGGTGAAGACCTCGGGTTGCATCAGCATTTTTTGGTTCACTTTTGACAGTCCATTCAGTTTCTGCCAGTGATGCCGTCCACCCTTATATGTTGCAGTTCAGTACAGCAGCATCTTATATGTTGGCTCCCGAGTTGCGTGATTGTACCGTTTGTTCCACCTCTTATGATTCGGTACTTGGAGATTCAGTTACTTATATGATCAGACATCCAGTTGCACCATCTTTGATCAACTTTCTATATGTGATACTTGGACATTGATTCAGACTTACACTTCCGGGCCATGCTCAGATGATTCATTGTGTACTTTTAGTTCAGCTATACTTGTATACATGTTGGATCTATTCACTACTTTCTATATGATGTATTTTTGACTGAGCATGGGTATGCCCGCCTCAGCATGAGTTGACTCTCTGTTTTCTTTCATTGGTTTTTGGCAGGCTGAAATCCGGTGAAGTCCTCTCTTGTCCTTGCGAAGTTCTTTCTATGTGCATAATACATTTCGGCCATCATGTACCCCTTCTGACCTCATATATTAGGGGGCATCTGTTATAGCATCATTTTTCACCCTCATGTGATTCATGATTGTCTCTATGGCCTTGGGCACCCATTCCCACAAACTTGAACAAAGTTCATAAAAAACAGTGTTAAAAATCCCATACGTGGGTATGCCCAGACTTTTCCATGTGTATACGCGATTCCATATATACTTTTCCACGTATGCCATTAAAATCATTAAAAAAATATATAAAATTCCCTATTTTCAGGCTGGGTTGATGGTTACTCCAGTAGTTCAACCACCCCAGCACGTGGCCAACTATTTCCAACAGATTGAAACTACTTTGAGGGAGTATAGAAGCCCCTCACATGCATGGCCTAAGGGAGAGAGAAATTTATAGACATTATACTCTGTTGGAGCCCCATTTCAAGTCTGATTTCCCGTGCCTCCTGCACTTTCCTAGATTTTTATAGGAAACCCTTGTTTCTTGGAGATGTTCATTAGTTTATATGTCATCTCATGTGCACAAGTCTTGAAAGTATCCTAGCGAGGCAAGGGAGGGACGGATCCGGACGACGGTCTGTTAGAAGATCGTGGAAGGATTCAGGTGATCTCTCCACTTTTTATTGCTATACATGCTGTTCATAATGAAGAAGAACCATCTTGTTCCCGAATTCATGTGTTAATATATGCTTGCATATGTGAAAACATTATTATTTAAGCATTTATTATTGTTTATATGATGTTTCACACGGATTACACTGACATTTAGGAGAAATATATGATGTACAACTAGATTTTCGTGCACATTCTTTCTTGATTTCCAGGTTGAAGAGGAAGAAGGGTTGCTGGGGGTTTGGACCTCGCGGGGTCTACATCAAACGTAGGATTATGGGTGAGTTCTACTATCGATGTTATCTAGTTTTCAGCGTACAAGTGTGGTTGTGTGAGTCCTTCTTGAATAGCATGCTCTGATCTGTGGAGGTTTTGACCCAACAAACCTCTAGGGAGTTATTTCCCGAAACACACCTATCTAAACACCATATCTCAGTTTCACACAACCTTCCTTGTTTCTGGGTTTCAAAGCCTATAACATTTTAAACCATCCTTACACCCAAAAAATATGCATGTTTCATATTTACTATCCATGTTGTTTCTTTTCTCCTTTGGAACATGTACATATGCATCACATCCAAATACCCTCAGACGTGAAATAGATGGTTTCTTACTTTTTCATACCTCATGTGGAGTCTTATCCTCCAATGCTGATGAAGGTGATATATTAACCAGGTAACATGCAGTCTCCACTGCCTTTTCCTAGAATTATTGTCCTAACCTGACACCTCTGAGCATACTTCTTTCCTTTTCCATCAATGTCCTTTTCATTCTTTCTACAACAACATTTTTTTGAGGTGTGTATGTATTAGTCTTCTGTTGTGCTAAACCACACTTCTTATAGAACTCTTCAAATTCCTTCTTGCAGAGCTCTCCACCATTATCTGTCCTCAACACCTTTATCTTCTTCTCTATCTCATTTTCCACCAGAGCCTTAAATTCTTTAAACCTATCAAATACTTAATATTTCTTTCTGAGGAAATATATCCATTTATTCCTTGAGAAGTCATTTATAAAGGATATATAGTACACATACTTACTCAATGATGGAACCGGCACAGGTCCAAACACATCATTGTGCACAAGCTCTAATATCCCTTTCACCCTCTTAGAACCAAAGGGTAAACTCACCCGATTCTACTTCCCATATACACAATGTTCATAGAATTCAAATTGCATAGAGAAATTAGACATACCTTCTACCATACCATTACCATGTAGTATTCGAAGGCCCTTCTCTCCAATATGTCAAAGCCTTTGTTGCCATAGCACTTTCATTTCTCGAAAGACCCCTAGGTTTTCTGCTCCACTTTCACGAACCATAGAACTGTTGCACCCATCAATAAAAGTGTTACCAAAAATCTTGTACATAGTTGCAATCCAAACTCCCCATATCCATACTAGTGCTCGCTGAACTATATTGTAGGTATCCTTATCGAACACTACTTTTACGCTGACATCATCCATCTTACTTACAAAAATCAATTTTCTGGTAAATGCAAGAATATGTAGAACACCAAGGAGTTTTCTAAGCTTTCCATCTTGCAACTTTAGCATGAATTTTTTTCTTCTAATGATTCTGGCCTTCTTGTCATCCCCTAAGAAGACATCACCACCATCATACTCCTAATACTCATAGAACCACTCCATATGGGGATTGAAGTGAAAGGATGAACCTAAGTCAACCAACCGTGCCTCATGATCTAAATGTGTACTTGAAGAATAATCCAAGTACACATCCCCACCTTCATCTGAGGTGGTTTTCACCTCTATAGAAGGAGCATCATCATATCCCTTTCCTTTTTAAGAAGATTTATATCGACAGTCCTTTTTGTAGTGCCCTTCCTTTCTACATTTCCAACACACCTTTACATGTTTTCTTGGAGATTTAGATCTCCCTCTAGATTTAGATCTCATACTTGAGGAATTTTTTTTTGTTTCTGTTATGGGAATGTCCTCATCCAGACCATAGGGGCCTCACCGAGGAAGAAATACAATACCACGTGGGTTCATATTGGGGGATATATATTGAATTGAAAATGACATAATATATCGGGGGATATATAAGGGGTAAAGGGTTTTTATATTGACAAGTATAAAAGATGGAGCTCAAAGTTAATGAAAAAATATAAAAGGGTATAAAAAATGTTAATGAAAAATAGATACTTACAATATCTAGTGAAAGTATGAGTTTTTTAAATTGGGAAGGTATATTGGGTTCATATTTGTAGGGAGTTAAATAATGTGATTTTAGAGGTATTTACCAATATTTAGTCAAATTAGGGGTATTTCTTAGTATGCCATGAACGCATGCGATATGTCTGAGGTTCATTGAGTGAAGCCCCTGTGGTCCAGACAAGGTATCTCCATTTTGGCTCTCCATATTTTTCTCTCTCATCTCCTCCTAAGACAAGGATGATAGTATTTCATCAAATTTCAAGGTAGTTGTATTGGTACTGATTGCAATAGCCAGACTTTCAAAAGAATCTAGTAGAGAACACAAAAAACTGATGCACTTATCTTCATATGAAATTTTAATATCAGCAAATAATAATTGGATTACCACAATATTAAAGGTGTTCATATTCTCTCTCACCGAGTCTCCATCCTTCATCCTGAGGTTATAAAACGTTTTCTATAGGAAGAAATTCTTCACGAGATACTTAGATTGGCACAAAGTCCCTAACTTGTCCCACAAATCCATCATCGTAGCTTCCCATAATACATTCAATAATACTAAATCTGAGAGACAGAATCATCTTTTTCTCTACTCCTTCCGATCTAGCTTCACCCAAAATTCTTTTGGCATTCCTGTTGGTGCCAAACCATGATCTACAACAATCCACTGATGTCGATCCATCAACATATCCTCCATCTTGAGCCTCCACAACTGAAAAATTTGACCATTAAATTTATCGATCTCTATATTTCCATTGTTCACCAACTTCTTTCACCACAGGGATCGATACCATAGACCTCCCACTAAACAAGGTCTACCACAGGCTCAAGCAATAGCAGCAAAAACATCTCCTTGAAGCCAAAATATCTCTCATACCAAATGTAGGTTTTAACCATGTATAAATATTACCTTCAAATGAATTCATAATATAAAAAATAAAAAATGGCGAGAAGATAAAACATAAAACAAATATACATAGATGTTTTCACCTGGATCCCAAAACCAAGACTACCAGATTGTTTTTTCATTATATTCCTTTCAATTATACAATACATATATATATACATGTTGAAGTATTCATAAAACCATAATACATTAACAGTGGATTATAACATAAACGTAGTTCCCTTAACTGAATCTATAAAATAACATGGTAAGAAAACCATCATGCCCAAAATAATGTACAAAACCCATGCAAAAAACCATGGATAGGTCCTCCCAATTATTATTGGGTCCAAAAACATTTTTCCCGGGGTGCTTCCCTGGACCCCGTGCAGGGGGGATACCACTCCCCAACAGGGAGGGATTATGCCCCCCCTATGACCCCCCTGTTGCTCCTAGTGCAAAGAATAAGGGGGGTTGTCGCCCCCCTATGACCTCCCCCCCCCCCCCCCGTGCGTGCGACTATTCATGGAAAGAATATAACACACACCTAACAGGATCTCATTTTTTCTCCTAATGTTAGTACTTCACCAAGTATATCTACCTAAATCTCTTATAAGTACAACTGTGTAGAAGTTGTATTTTGAACCTCTACCTATAGTTTTTCTACGTGTTGTATCGCAACTTCCAAATTCTTCACAATTTATCTATTCCTATCCTTCAAATATTATATGTTAGCCTTATAAGCTACTACAAAGGCCTAGTTGGTTATGATAATAGCTTCATGATTATTTTTGGTGTCCATTACAATCACCTTCTCCTTAATGAAAGTTGGACGTGTGAGGTCATCTAGAAAATTCTTGTTTCTTTCTTGCAAAATTTTCTTCTGAAGTTCATTATAAGTTAAGTTGCAAATATCCATTACCAAACTCTCATAAAGAAGATCAATTTCCTATTCATCATTTGGAGCTTGACCATTTGCAGGATGAGGGGGAGACTGAATGATGATATATTATGTACAAGGAATAAGATTAACATCTTTTTTATGTTGTTCCAACTCTACCTACATGTCTTGAATAACTATCAAGTCTTCAATCTCCTAAGCAAGTTATTTATCCTACTATTGTTTTCTTTCTTCCTCTTGTAGCCGAATTTTCCATTCTTCTTCAACTCGATTTAACATTGTTTCTTCTTCATCTTTTCTCCTCATTTATTCTTCTTGCATATTATTTACTCGTTTTATTTCTTCTCTTGTTTCTACTTCTTTATTTTCTCATTTACTTTCCTCTTATGTTTCCTCCTATTCTTTCTTCTTCTATAACTACTTTCAGAAAAGTTGGATCTGCTTTGAATTTGTGGCTTTTCTCCTATGTTGGACAATGTGTGACCTTCCTTTTATAATGTATGCTCGTTGGATTATGATTCTCTGATTTCCATACTTCCAGAGTAGCTTCCTGTTATGGAGTCACATTCAATGGACCTACATGGATAACTTGTGTGTGGGGCCTAGAGGCATTATGATAATTCATAATATTTTCCTCCTCTAGTCTAAAGTAGGTCCCGCTTGGCCAATTGAAATGTATATTTTCACAATGTTTCTTGAAAATTCTTCTGGTATCATATGGGTGGCAATCCATGATACCAAACCTAAAGTTTTCGAACTCATTACCTTCAGTTTCTACAATATTCTGATTCTTAATTTCATAGGATCCCACCTGCACTGGAGAATGGGACAAGGTTATTTGCCTTTCCTTTGAAATATTGTTGATACACATGTGGAAAGATGGTATGATATCTCCTTCATGAAAAATTTTGGAATACCTCGGTAATGGATGTGATGACTTCTAACAACCGAACACCCTGAGATAAGTTCCATCAAGTGAGAAAAACTAATCGGCTAGTTATACTACTACATCCATAGCGTCACGGTATATGCAAGGTGGCTCCTCCTTGAAGATCATATGATACAATAATATGAGGAAGTGATCAACAAACGTATCCATGACTCCTCTATAACTTCGCTCTGAAAGAAAATTGCAATAAATAAGAACACCAATCCCTTTTGGTGTCCATGTCCAACTCATGCTAAGGAAACCATTTTGAGCACATATACCATCCAACAGGTATGCAAAAATATAGAATATAACTTTTGTCCCTTAGGATAATTATTTGCATTAGTCACATGGATCTTAAGTTTTTGATCCAAAAAATCTGACCAGTTGAACACCTTCCCCTCATTGAAAATCTAATGAAAATATAAACCCAACCTTCAAGGAAGGTTTCAATACTTTTCTAACCATATATCTGAAAAAATAATACAATTAGGTACCAAAACACCTTTATAAGAGATCCAGTCTTTTATGTGTTGTTGGTTTTCTGGAGAAACTTAGATGGCTATTTCACCTAAGTTTTGATAACATCCTTGGTGCTCAAATAATCGGTGACAACATAAAAATGAGAATCCATGTATGTTTCTAGCTTGGGAAAATGATACATGAGATGAAGATCATGAGCCAAATATGAAGCAAACCACTGTATAGTGACACTGTTGAGGGTCATTCTCTTTATATCTATGTTCAACGGGATCCACTTGATGATATTTTCAGAAGGGAATACTAGTAGCATACGTGAAACTTTATCAAAGCCTAACTTCTACAAATTTATGTATACTTGTCACTCCTCTAGTTCTGTCTTTAAACATGTAGCTATGAATGCATCCTTAATAGTATTCTATGTGATATTTGAATCCTTTTCAATGAAGAGTTGAGTGTCAGACAAACTAGGCATGGTAATTGTAGTACTCTCAACTACTTCACCGATGATGCTCTTTGTAGTGTCTTTTGAGGCTGATATCTTTGGAGGCATGATGATGGAAACTGATGAAAGAGAGATGAGATGAAAACCTACAATACCTGTATCACAATATTCACTCATGGAAAATAAAAAATAGATCAAGAAGATCGGTTCATTTACCAATATTAAAGTAGAAAAAACTCACTGGAGAGAAGGGTTGCACAGTTTTGAGGCTCAGGAGGCAGACTGGGCTCTTGAACTATGCACTACGCAGTCTCAACATGTGAGGGAGAAGCTTGAGGCTTGAGAATTGCAATGTAGAGTCTCAATTGGGAATAATGAGGTGAGAGACTACGCATTGTGCATTCTCAGTGCCCAATTTTGAGGCTGGAGGCCTGGCACTATGCAATGCAAAATTGGGTAAGCTAGTGACTATGGACCACGTAGTCTCAAAGGACAAGGGTGAGGCTTGATCCTTGAACTTGTGAAATGCATAGTTGGAATGGGAAACAATTACTCATAAGTGTGAAAATATTCCTGGGAAGGAGAGAGAAAAATTCAGGATATCAATTTCAGGGAAGGAAGAAGTGTATATCAGGCTCAAGTAAGTTATATCATTGAATAACATATGCTAGAAACGATCATGCAAAAGGAAAAACATACATGCACAAAATGACCCAGCAATGAAAATTGCTTGTAGGAAAAAAAACAAGAAGTCGATGCGACACTTGTAAAAAATGAACAAAAGACATAAAAAACTTGTACAAGCTAATAAAAATAAAAATTCTAGCTAATATGAAAATAAATGGCCAAAATAACACTCATAAAATCAATAGTGACAAAAGAGACACAAAAAGAGACAAAAAGCGACACTTGCAAAACGTACTTGGAAAAGTGCTGCAAACTAAGTCAAAAGATCCTTCATATCATTGGGAAGGCTTGAGATCAAATTTAAAATGTGAAAATTATCTCTAAGGGAATTTATTATATATATCTATCCCCTACGGGGCCAGGTTAGGGTTTATGACACACATGCCTAAAATCAAGGAAAAAGTTACACTTGTCTTAGGATCGAAAAAAAGCTTTGTGCCACTTGTCATAAAATAATTATTCAATTCCTATTATCTAGGGATGAGAACTTAGCTTATTCTTAGACACCCCAAATTCACATTGGAAGAAGGGACTACACAATTCCCAACAATAAGGGATTTCACATTTCACTGTCTTAGTGAATTGCATAGTTTCTGATTTTGAAAGAAGGCCAACACAATTTCCTTGCTCAGTGGTTTCCTGTCTTCAGGGATTTTGTAGTTTCCATTGACAGTTGAATAAAAAGTTCCTAGAGGGAGGACTAATAGTAGGTGCAAGATTAGTGCAGGAGATGACTTGTGTAAGAAATTGCTTAGTTATCGTCGATAAAACTTAGTCATGATCAAGACAACCTAATCAAGTCATCACAATATCTGCTTGCAGAGGTAAGTCTTCATAATCAAATGGAATACTCGATGACAGTGAAAAATATGTTCATATGAATACGAGGTAGGATCCAAAGTCCAGGCATGGGTAAAATTTTGGAGGGGTGTTGTAGCAGCTACAACACTTGGCGACACACTAGTAGAACTCCAACTCTTTCCATTTCTTGAGTTAAATATGTAGTCCCTTCATTATTTTCGTCAGTGACACACTAGAACAAAAAGTAAAACTTAGTTTATTTGATTTGGGATAATAAATATATAGATATACAAGTGAGAAAGGATAATCAAAGTCTTGGTTTTCATATCTAGTGTTTCTCTAGTGCCAAGAGGGTTGGATAGTACCCTTGAAGAGTCACTTCAGGGACACAACTATTTCTCTACTACTAGCAAGTCTAGACAGTACCCGACGGAGTTGCTTGCTTCACCTCCCTACGCAAGAAGCCTTTCTATTGTTTCACCCTTTATTTTTATTTTTTTATAATTTTATGAAATTTTGCATTAGCACTTATTTATTTCATGGGGTTAAAGAGGGATCCTGACTGATTGATATTAGAAGAGGTTGTCACTTCAGAGAAGGATATTTATACACCTATGAAATAAAATCCACTTGTTTAAGTTTCCTCGCCTCCTTACTCTACTTCACTTAGTTTAAAAGGTAGAAACTATCAAACATAAAAAAATGATTAGAGAAGAGGGTACTAGTTATAGATTTAAGAATTGTAATTCCACTAAGGGTTTCTCTAAGGAAGAACATATTTTCCATCCGGACATCATCGAAAAAAACAAACAAGGCCCATAAAAAGAGAAGGAATGAACAAAAATCTAGGCATTGATAGTTGTACAATGTCCTCTTGAACTTTTCCATGCTCATTTTAGAAGCAGAACATGATCTCATGCAAATCGTATTGTGATGAAAAGAAAATAAAAGGGTTGGGAAAAGTAAAGTAAAAAGAAAAAAAATAAACTACACTAACCCTAGTCCTAAAATAATAAAGCATAGGCTAGGATTACGTAAAATTAAAATTCCAATGTAACCAAAGAAGTATTTATTGACCTATATTGGCGAGGGAATAAAAAATAAAAATCATTGTGAGCAACAAACGACATGTTCCATAACTTGAGGACAACAAATGCAAACAAGAAAATATAATAAGAAAGCATATCCTACAAAAATTTCTATTGCATCATGATGTTTACACACATTTCAACAAAATCTCATATCAAAGCATTCATTCAAACTTTAAAACTTGGAAAAAGTAAAGAAAGACAAGAACTTGTGTTTCGCAAAAGATCTTGCCAAGTATGATTCCTCCAAACATTGAGCAAAAGGATCACGAAAAGCAGGTGAAGGATATAGAAGTTTAGAGATAGGTTAATTTACAACTTTTGTGGTCACTTGACAAGGATTCTTCTAAGAAAGAGTATCAACATGATCATGCTTGGGAAAAATATAAATACTGTGAGAACTTGACAGAACCATCAACATAAGGTGATATGTCTTGAAATACTGAGGTAGTTACAATATATTTGAAGATATATCATCAAATATCGGAGGCTTGGAATAATATACAGTTGAAGATAAAATATCACCACTTGATGAATCAATGAATATATCAAAACAACCGTGATCAAAATTTGATATCTCAGAAAGAAAGAAATTCTCATGATCTGATGAATCATAGAGAGGGGTTGATTGAAAATTGACAATTTCATTCTCTATTTATTTATATTGAGAAAATAAATGATGATATAGATCATGATAGTTTGGAGGTATCTGTGGTGTAGATTTTCATATATAGAGTTTGGCTTCTTCATAGTCTGCATTTTCTATCTACGTTTCGAGTCTAGAAAAAGACTCATCATCAAGACAAATCCTGTCAAGAAGAGAGGAAATCAGAGAGTATAAATATAGGGTGAAGGAATGGAGAGAAAGAGGAAATGAAGAGCCGACAAGAAATATAAGTAAAATTGACAATGATAAGCTTATATAATAGGCTACTCATTTAATTTAATTTAATTAATTAATTGATCTGAAATCGTGAGAACAAAGAATTTCTCATACAGAGATTGACTGTAGAGGGCATTCACCGGATATTTCACCTTTACTAGAAAGGATGAATCCGGAGGCTACCTAGCCCTTCTACAGACTCTGCCTAAAGAAATAAAATGTAATCACTAATGATCTTGATCAATGAAAGTATTTGTTTTTAAGTTCAAAGTATTCATTGATCTGTTTTTATGTGTGAATAAGCAAGAATATATGTTCTGCAATTGAAGTGTAGAGGTTTGATGATAAAATAACAAGTTTTGTTTACTGTATAAACTTGTTTGGGAAAAACATGCTTATGAAAATTTACTGTTTAAACTATCAGAATCTGAAAATAAACAGCCAAAATATACAGAGTGACAGCAGATAATTGTTTAAGCGGTTCACCCCTCTCTTGGGCTACCTCCGCTGGGTCCAAAAGCCTCTAATTAGGCTCAGTCCTCCTTTGATTAAATGCTTAAAATGAGATTACATCTGTATAAAAGCCTCAAATGGAAAAATATACTGCAAAAATAGATTCAGAAGACCCAAATCAGTCTAAAATGACTACAAAATCACCTCCATTGGATGAAGGTAGTCCAATGCAGCTCTCTTTCCCTTAGGCCCTGATGGCTCCACAATAAAAAACGATGTAAAATTCGCAGATAGAATGCCCTGGTGGTTCTACAAACACTTCCAACAGCTCCAGAATGATCTCTTTACCCAAAATAAAAAAAAAAATTTGTCTCAAAAGACCTCTCCTACCCAAAGTTATGCCACATTTACTCCATCTGCCAGTTGGCCTAAACAAACTCTAGTTAAATCTGGAGAAACTCCAGATAATACCGACAAACTTGGAGATAGGCACTAAAAATGGGGGTGCCGCTGAATAATCTGCCAAAACTGCAGGGCTAAGGGGATAAGCCCCTCGTGACCGCATCGAGCGGAAGTTTGTTGAACGACTTAAAGTCGTGGCGGGCATATAATAAAGTTTGAACGACATTTTAACGTGCACTCCGCACCCTCTGCCGGCCCGTGTGACCATACCTTATCCCTTGCGCACCGATGCTTGAAGCCCTGGGTTCTCGGGCCTGGGTTTTATGCAGAGGGGGCTGGCCCCCTTTCGGGCCCCCCCAAAGGAACTTCAAACGTTAAAAATATACCGGTGCCAATGCAATACAAGACCCGCCTTTCTGGCCTAACGGTCAGTCCATTGTAATGTTAACCGCCCGACCCGCGTTCGATTCCGGCCGACCTGAAACAAATCTTTAAATTGCCATATGCCATTTCGCTTGGGGCCACGTGGCAGCCTCCGGGCTGGCCACGTGGCGACCGATGATTGGATGCCACCGGAATATTCCCAAGAATATTCTGCGGAATATTCCACAGAATATTCCCAGAATATTCTGTGGAATATTCTCTTTTTTTTTTTTTAATAAAATTTTTTCATAAAGTCAATTTGGCCTTTTTTAATTGAAATTGACAAATCTTTGAAGCTGAATATCTTCTGCATACGGTGTCGGATTTGAGTGCCATTCACAGTGTTGGGATCGTATCGCCGAGCTCTTTCCAGTTGATCTATTTCGGAGCCATTCTGAGCAACTTCAATTTTGAGCATTTTTTCTTCAAGAGACTTGATCTCCTGATCACACCTCCCAAATGGGAAGCTTTTGGACCCTCAAAAGCTTTCAATTACCTGTTAAGAAGGTGAGGATACAGCCTCCTCACCTGTTCCAACTCCATCCACTTTGCTTTTCTTGGTTTACTGCCTTTTAAACCAACTCTTAGATACTCAACATCTCCCCTCCTTGAAGTGCATGTCCTTCTGTCAAGGATTGCATCTTCTTTCAACTCATTCAAAAATTCTGGCAAGAAATATTCTATGGATGGTAGCTGAACATGATCTTTAGAATCATCAATAAGAGGAGGTTCATACAAACGTAAATTTTCCACATTAACAATGGAATACATTTGCATGTATGAAGGCAAATCTAGTTGAAAGGCATTATTTCCAACTTGTTTAAGGATTTTGAATGGACCATAACGAATAGGCTTCAACTTTTTACCTTCTCCTTGCATTCTATCCTTACTTATATGCAACCATACCTCATCTCCTTCCTGAAACTTGTGATCAATTCTATGTTTGTCATGTCTTTCTTTGTACTTGCCTTGACTCTTTTCAAGTTGTTCTTGAACTTGCTGATGAATGCGCTGAATTCTTTCAATGAACATGCGAGCTTTGTCAACGTCACTATGCCCATCAATGGCAATATCCTTCTCAAGAATGAAGTCCAATGGTGACTTAGGCAAATATCCAAAACAAGCTTCAAATGGCGAAGTATTTGTAGAAGAGTGTTTGTCCCGGTTGTAAGCATGCTGAATGTAATGCAAATGCTCATCCCAAAGCTTGGGATGCTTGCTGCAATACCCTCTCAAAAGATGCACAATGGTTCTGTTCACTACCTCTGTTTGGCCATCTGTTTGCGGATGGAAAGCAGTACTCTTCTTCAACTTGGTGTCCATCATCTTCCATAGATTGAACCAAAAATTCCCAACAAATCTGGAATCCCTGTCACTAACAATAGAAGTAGGCAAGCCATAATGAACCCATACATGTTGAAAATATAATTCAGCAGTTTGTTCAGCAGTTATAGTTTTCTTACATGGCATAAGAATACACATCTTGCTAAAACGATCAACTACTACAAAAAGATAATCATGCTGCTTTCTAGATAATGGTAATCCCCCAACAAAATCCATAGAAACACTTTCCCATGGTCTAGAAGGTACCGGCAATGGCGTATACAATCCAAGCTTCCTATTGCTAGGCTTGCTTGTAGCACATAATGAACAACCTCTAATGAAACGTGTAACACTATCTACCATGCGAGGCCAATAACAATACCTCTGCAGATGTGCCACCGTTTTGCTTACACCAAAATGGCCAGCAATAAGAGAAGAATGAGCTTCTCTCATCATGCTTAATCTCTCTCCCTGTGGTATACATAACTTTCCCAAATGAAACAGCAAATTGTTATGCAAATGATAATCATTCTCCTCAACATGATTCCCTTTACTCAAGTTAGCATACACCTCTTTAAAATCTTCATCTGATGCATACTGTTCTATGTAGCTTTCATGCACAATAGAATCATTCTTAAGCAAAATACTAGCACTAATAATAGGCCTTGAAAGCATATCAACAACTTTATTGAGAATACCTTTCTTGTACCTTATTACCAAGTGAAATTGTTGTAGGAAACCCATCCATCTGAAATGTCATGACTGCTGCAATTTACTTTGCGACTGCAAATACTGTAAAGGCTGATGGTCGGTATGCACAATTGTTTCTTTTCCCATCAAATAGTGCTTCCACTTTTTGACACTTTGTACCAACGCATAAAACTCCTTATCATATGTAGGATAATTCACAACAGCACCATTAAATGTCTCATAATGAAAAGCGATAGGCTTACCATGCTGTAAGAGAACTGCACCCATGGCATAATCACTAGCATCTGTCTGAATCTCGAATGGCTGTCTCAAATCAGGTAATAGGAGCTGCTATGGCAGAAAAGTTAGCAATAAACTTTATCAATACTGAGCTGCACCCAAAAAAATTCTTACCTCTGTAATGGACTTGGGAGTAGGCCAATTCACAATAGCTTCTACTTTGGAAGGATCAATTCTCAAAGCGCCTCCACCTACTATGTGTCCCAAATAAACCAAAGAAGTCTTTCCAAATTCACACTTTGACATCTTAAGAAATAACTGATTTTTCTTCAAAACATCAAGTACTTTACTGACATGCATGACATTATCTTCTCTTGTCTTGCTGAAAATCAAGATGTCATCTAAGTAGACAATAACAAAATCATCAAGAAAAGGACGTAAGACATCATCCATTACCCGCATGAAAGTTGCAGGTGCATTGCATAAACCAAACGGCATCACAAGCCACTCAAAGAGTCCTTGTTTGGTTTTAAAAGTTGTCTTCCAAATGTCACTTTCTTCAATTCTTACTTGATGATAACCACTTCTTAAGTCTAACTTAGTGAAATATCTTGCATCTTTCAGCTGATCTAACAAATCAGCTATTCTTGGAAGTGGGTAACGATTCTTTACCATTATCTTGTTCAAAGCTCTGAAGTCAACACACATATGCCAAGTTCCATCTTTCTTCGGAATCAACAGTATTGGTGACCCACATGGCGAAGTTCTTGGCCTTATGAAACCCTTGTCCAACAAATCTTTAATCTGCTTCTTTATTTCAGCATTCTCCATAACCGACATGTGATACATGCCTATGTTAGGAAGAGGACAATCTGGATGTAAATGGATTTCATGCTGAATCTCCCTTTTAAGAGGCAAACCTGTTGGCTCCTGAAACATCTCATGATGTGCATCAACTACATCATATAAATCAGATTTAAGCTTTGCATCACAATTTTCAAATGACTCATGATTCACATCAACCTTTGGCTTAATCATAAGAAGTACAAAACTCTTTCTTGAATTGACTAGCCTTTTTACCTGTCCTGCATTTACCATTGCAACATTTGTCTTCTTGCGATGAGCTCTGACAATAAACTCCTTACCATCTTTGAAAAGATGATATTTTTTTTCATGGCGATAGAAAATCGCTTTCCTGTCAAACAAGTAAGGACTTCCCAAAACAATACCAGATATATCAAGTGGAACCACATCAAGTTCAACTGTGTCAATATAGTGTGCAGTTATTGCAAAACGCAATATGCACTTCCTTGAGACTTGCAAGTTAGCATCCTTGCATATCCATCCAAGTGGATAAGGCTTCAGATGTGGAATGGTCTCAAGTTTAAGTTGCTTGACCAAATCTTCAGATATGAGGTTAGCTTGTGACCCACTATCAAATAGTGTGTCAATTTTGGTATGTTTTGCAACTACCCTCACATGGAACAGTTCAATTCTTTCTTCCTCATTAGGAGCTTGTGTATGACAATTTGAAGAACTAGCACTTGCTTGAGTTTCAATTTCCTTCCCTTTCAAAATTTTCAAACCCATGGCTGCAATTTTTGTTTCATCACCTGAATCATCACCTAAATCTTGTGGTGTAGTTGTAGTAGCTGCATTTTTCTTCTTTCCTTTGTTTTTGTTAAACTGGTTTCTTTTTTTCAGGATGAAGTTTCCAACAGTTTTTCTCTTCATGGCCACTCTTTGAACAATGTTTACAAATAACTTTTTCACCCTCTTGTTTGATAGATGCATTTTTCTTGCCTTTTCCTTTGTTTTTCTCTTTGTTCTTTCCTTTGAAAGACTTGTTTCTACCCTCATCAAGAGTATTCTTTCCTCTAGCTTCTAAATGTGTAGCCTGCACACAAACTTCATCTAAGCTGGTAGGATTGAACATTAGGATAGTATGTTTAAGGTAATTGTGCAAACCACTATGTATATCAATAAGGTGTCTTGACTTTGTAAGTCTACCCCAAGTAGAAGTGCTCTCCTTCTAAATTCTTGAGTATAATCTTGCACTTTTTGACCCTTGAGTTGCCTAAAATGCTGCCAATTCATGATGGCTTTCTGAATATGAGCAAGAGGATAAAATTGTTTCTTAATGGCTGTAATAAACTCATTCCATGTTAGAGTTATCTTACCATGCTTTTTAATCTCCTCTTTAGTCTTGGCTTCCCACCAAACCAAAGCTTCTCCATCCATTCTCAAAGAGGCTAATTGAATTTTAGTGTCATCATCATGTAAATTCTGGATTCTTAGATAGACTTCCAGCTGTCTTATCCAATTATCCAATTTCTCTGCATTAACATCACCATTAAACATTTGCAACTCAAACTTTACATCAAGCTTCAACAAAGGATTTTTAAAAGAGGTTTTTGTTTGATGTGACTGATTTTTAGAAGTTGAAGAGGATGATGTGGAGGATGAGGATGATGATGGAGATGGTGGATCACCATTTCCTCCATTCCCTTTCTTAGACTCATCTTTGTCTTTCTTTCCTCCTGAAGAATCTCCTTCTTCTCTTTGGTTTCTAGACCCTTCTCCAGCAAGCCTATCATTTCTCTCCTGGTATAGGATCCTAACCATCTCAGTCAAATCCAAGAAAGCTTTTCTAAAGACTCTTTCTTCTTCCTTGGGATCCATTTCCTCATGTACTTCTCCTTCTCTGGATGACATGTTTGTGGCTGATTCAAAGGCTACTGAGGATGAAATGGAAGGTGGATGTAATGGCACTCTAGCCCTCCTTGGTTGAGGATTAACTTGTTCTCTAACCAATTGACCTTCCCCTCTTTGCAGTTTCAGCCTAGTAAGCATCAAATTTTGCAAACTCTTAAGAAAAACCTTGCTCTGATACCAACCTGATCAGAAATCGTGAGAACAAAGAATTTCTCATACAGAGATTGACTGTAGAGGGCATTCACCAGATATTTCACCTTTACTAGAAAGGATGAATCCGGAGGCTACCTGACCCTTCTACAGACTCTGCCTAAAGAATTAAAATGTAATCACTAATGATCTTGATCAATGAAAGTATTTGTTTTTAAGTTCAAAGTATTCATTGATCTGTTTTTATGTGTGAATAAGCAAGAATATATGTTCTGCAATTGAAGTGTAGAGGTTTGATGATAAAATAACAAGTTTTGTTTACTGTATAAACTTGTTTGGGAAAAGCATTCTTATGAAAATTTACTGTTTAAACTATCAGAATCTGAAAATAAACAGCCAAAATATACAGAGTGACAACAGATAATTGTTTAAGCGGTTCACCCCTCTCTTGGGCTACCTCCGCTGGGTCCAAAAGCCTCTAATTAGGCTCAGTCCTCCTTTGATTAAATGCTTAAAATGAGATTAAATCTGTATAAAAGCCTCAAATGGAAAAATAGACTGCAAAAATAGATTTAGAAGACCCAAATCAGTCTAAAATGACTACAAAATCACCTCCATTGGATGAAGGTAGTCCAATGCAGCTCTCTTTCCCTTAGGCCCTGATGGCTCCACGATAAAAAACGCTATAAAATTCGCAGATAGAATGCCTTGGTGGCTCTGAAAACACTTCCAACAGCTCCAGAATGATCTCTTTACCCAAAATAAAAAAAAAATTCGTCTCAAAAGACCTCTCCTAGCCAAATTTATGCCACATTTACTCCATCTGCCAGTTGGCCTAAACAAACTCCAGTTAAATCTGGAGAAACTCCAGATAATACCGACAAACTTGGAGATAGGCGCTAAAAATGGGGGTGCCACCGAATACTCCGCCAAAACTGCAGGGCTAAGGGGATAAGCCCCTCATGACCGCACCGAGCAGAAGTTTGTTGAACGACTTAAAGTCGTGGCGGGCATATAATAAAGTTTGAACGACATTTTAACGTGCACTCCGCACCCTCTGCCGGCCCGTGTGACCATACCTTATCCCTTGCGCGCCGATGCTTAAAGCCCTGGGTTCTCGGGCCTGGGTTTTATGCAGAGGGGGCTGGCCCCCTTTCGGGCCCGCCCAAAGGAACTTCAAACGTTAACAACATACCGGTGCCAATGCAATACAAGACCCGCCTTTCTGGCCTAACGGTCAGTCCATTGTAATGTTAACCACCCGACCCGCGTTCGATTCCGGCCGACCCGAAACAAATTTTTAAATTGCCATATGCCATTCCACTTGGGGCCACGTGGCGGCCTCCGGGCTAGCCACGTGGCGCCCGATGATTGGATGCCACCGGAATATTCCCAAGAATATTCTGCAAAATATTCCACGGAATATTCCCAGAATATTCTATGGAATATATATATATTTTTTTTAATAAAAATTTTTCATAAAGTCAATTTGGCCTTTTTTAATTGAAATTGACAAATCTTTGAAGCTGAATATCTTCTGCATACGGCATCGGATTTGAGTGCCGTTCACGGCGTTGGGATCGTATCGCCGAGCTCTTTCCATTCGATCTGTTTCAGAGCCATTCTGAGTAACTTCAATTTTGAGCATTTTTTCTTCAAGAGACTTGATCTCCTGATCATTAATTAATTATTATTTTATTTTTTAATTTAATTTGATTATCTTTTAACTATATATTAAAGTTAAAAAAATATTAGAGAGAAGGAATACAATTGATTGTTGAAGTGATTGGATTTAATAATGTGCCTTGGCTATGATAAACGCATAGAATTCTATATACATGACTTTGGTCGAAACAATTGGATGAACTTTGTGAATTGTTAACTTTAATTCATGAGAAGTTCTATCACATCAAACACATAAAAAGTCAGCCCCTTAGAAGCATGTAATAATACATAGCTTAAAAAAGACACACAATCAATAAAAGACAATCAATAATTAACCTGCAAAATAGTTCACAAGATAAAAATGATTGAAATAGTATAACACACATTCAACATGATTCATAATAAAGAAAATGAATTACCTAATAATCATTAGCATAAATGAGATAACACATATCGCAAACATAACAAGAATAGTCTTACTAGATCCAAGACATATACATGAATGCATGCCGACTCTAAGCTTTTATTAAAAGTACAAATTCCATACATACATTTACAATTGACAAGACACTAGGACCAATAGTGGAACATGAAGCCAATGCTTGATTCTCCAAAGAAAGTGTTATCACCCAAAAATTTTCAAAACATCATTGTGTCAAGTCTGATTTTGATCATGGTTAAAAAATTGGGTTTAGAAGTTAATTTAGGATTTTGATCAAGGGTAGGTTTTAGATTTTAGAGTTTATGGCTCATCCTTAAGTTCAAATAAATTCTTTTTTAAGGTCCATTCATTATCAAATATCCATAATTTCCATTTGTGGGTCATATCCCAAAATTTTCGGGCCAAAACTATGCAATTAGCCAAGAAACCTCGTTTTCGTAGCGCCAATAGTTTAAAAAAGTTTATCTGTGCTACGAAAGTGCTAATAGTTTTGTAGCACAAACAGGGAAAAATACACTGTTGGTGCTACGAAAGCGCAGTTTCTAAACTATCTTGTCATTTGAGTCGAAATATGTCAGAATTTGTTGGAAAATGGTAGGTTAGTGGTATGATGAATCAGTTAATGATGAGATCCAATGTACTTACCCACGTTGCAGTCATCATGGTCATGATAGGGTATGAATGAGGCATCATTCAGCTATGACATGAAATTTTAAATTCAAAATCTTTCCTAATTGGTCATTCTTGTTTCCTTGCCTCCATTCGAGTTTCTAAGCTCTGAAGTATCAAGCCAAAACTGTGGTTGTTCCATACAAAGGTTTTCTACATCTTAATCAAGCAAGGTTGATATAAAATAATCAAGCGAGGCTGATTTAACTTATCAAGCGAGGCTAACAGGTTTTCTGTGAAGCAAGGCAGAGGAAAAGAATTTCCACAGAGGGGGACAATGCTTGAGACATGAGCCTGAAGATACATTGAAGGCCATAATTGAAGACCCAGCAGTGATGGAGGTGTTCAGTAGAGTAGGTTGTCTTCAGTTTTGTGAAAAGTTGGAGGGTTGCCAGACACAGGTTTCCAAAGAATTTGCCTTCAACTTCAATGGAACAACTACCAAGGTTGGGATGCTAAGTGTGTCAATTTCACCAAAGATTATTGCTGCTGTGACAGAGATACCAAGAGGTCAAGAAACTTGGTTTAAAGGTTTCAAATTTTATATGGAGAAATGTAAAGAGTTTATGAAACCTGAGTATGCAGATATGGACCTCAATAACGCTATCCCTAGAAGCTACATCAAAGACACTTATGCAAAGTTGTTGCTCAAAATTCAGAGATATTTTACATGTGAAGGCAGATATCATAACGTTTACACATATCATTTCAAGTTGCTTCTGCATTTCACTGGTAAGATTTCACTCAATTTTCTTTTTTATCTACATAGGAGTCTTGCAAAAATGGTTGATAAAGTACAAGCCAAATCTGAAGGTTGTGAAACATCCTTGTTTCATTATGGTTTGATGAAGTTATTGATTTTGAATGAGCTTCAGAAGATAGGCAGGGATTGGTCATCCTTTTTGTTTATAAATGGTTTTTAGTTGGAAACCCTAACTCTTGCTAGAAACCCTAAAACTAAAGGAACTCCATCACCACCACCAACAGAGTCTAGTCAACCTGTGGTTGCAAAACCAAAGGAACTTGCAAAACTAAAGCCAAGGAAACAATTTGAGAAAAGGACAGAGCAGACACAAGTGCTTGATACACGAACTCCATCACCTGCAAAATGGAGGTCAAATATTTTCAAAGAGGCAAAGTAGAAACAAGCTGTCCACAAGCAGGAAATCAAAAGAGTGACAAGAAGCCAAGAAGTGGCATCAAAAGGAAAGACAGTTGCTATAGATACAGATGAAAGCCCATTAATAAAGGGAAATTTAGATGACATCTTGCATGCTATTGACATAGAGGATACACCAATTGTTCAAGCTAAGTTCATTGGAGAAGATGAGCATAAACAAAAAAAGGCTGAGTCTGCAAAAAGCTTGAGTTTGAGGGTGAAAATGCAGCCTTCATCTTTCAATAAAGAAAACCTATGACTAAGCATGCTAAGAAACTCAAGGAATGTAGCAAGGAAGTTCAATAACCTATTGAGACAGCTAAAGCCCCTGAAAAAGTGGTTGATATATCATCACCTATAGTAAAGCATGTAGCCAGCAGAACAAAGAAGGGAAAAGAAGAAATGACAGAGTTTAAACATCTTGAGGAGAAATTAAGGTTGGAAAACCAAGAAATTGCTCTGATAAGAAAGAGGGCTAGAAAGCACAGTATTGAGAAAGCATAGTTCAAAATAATGAAGGCACTGTGGGAAGGTCAAACTGGTTTAATTTCTGAAACTCCAAGCAGTGCAGAGCAATTTTTCATATGGATAGTCCCAACAATAAAGGAAGCCAAATTTGTCATAGTAATAAATACTCACTTGAGAGCTAGTAACAAGATACCTAAATATCAAATGCAGCACTTGGAGAAAAAGTGAAAATTGATTCAGGATGAGTTAAAGAACAAAGGTGTTAAGATGACAATCATTGAAGAGTCAAAAGCTAAATCAAGTGAAAATGAAGAAGGGACCTCATGAAGGCTAAAATGACTATGTTTTCAGTTCATATGGCTTTTTGATATGATGGAATCAGTTTTATTTTGAGTGTTGGTACATTTGCAATTTTCATTTTGGAAAATTTTAGACAAAACTGCCCACTTAGTAGTTTCGTAGCGTAGATAGTGTAAAAAGGGAGAAAAACACTACAAAACTGCTGTAGCAGCTTTTCTTGCCCTTTTTCATCAAATTTTGAGGGCTAAAAATATGAATCAAGAACTTAAAATGTTGAGGAGGATGTATTTAAAGATAATTAAGTTAGTTTTGGAGGAAAAAGGTCAAGAATAAAAAAGGGTAAAGGAGCAATGCTACGAAAGGCGTTACGAAACTGTGTTGTTTTCGTAGCACAATCTAATATAGCTCATTTGAATAGTTTGAAGATGGTTTTGGAAAGCTAGAGCTTAGGGATGATTTTGGCAGGTGTTACTTCAATTTCTAATAGCAAAGGACCTCGAAATAATGAGTTCATGATGGTCAAAATGTTTCAAGAAGTGCAAAGGACCCTATGCCTAGAAAACAGGGGATTGTTTCCTACTTTGATGGAGGTTAGCATTATGGTCATAAATATTTGAAGCTTATCATCTATATTCGACTATGTGTTAATAAATTTGGCAAATGATGTAATTTAATTAATATAAGGTTGTTATAGATAAGTGATTAAGAGTTTGAATCCTATTTGTAATAAGACTATTTAGTAGATTAGTTGTCTTTTTGTAATAAATACCATGTCATATGGTTAGGTAAGGTGTCAAGAGTCAGGAGTTTAATGTATCTAGCATAATATAAGGTTATCTCATGTTTTAAATGGTCTATAAAAGATCAAGAAGTCAAATATGCCAAGGGTTGGACATTTTTAGCAAAATACTGTGCTTATTGTAATTGACTGGTTTTTAGCTAATACAGAGATTTCTACTTAGCCAACTTGAGATTCATAAGGAGTTTTAGTGGTTTCTTGTTATAATTGCATCTTTTATTATCCTATTTCAGTGGTGTTTGTATATGTTATGTAGAATTCATCTTTGATGCTCTGGCTTCCTATATAGATAAACTGACTGTGTTTTTTACAGTTTCACATGTGTATCTCTTGACTAAAAATACGATATGCCTCAACTTCCATGTTAAGTAGATTTATTGGTTTACTGAAACTATTTTGACTCCATAAGCCCAATTTGTACTTGCTAATGTGATTTTCACCCTACATTTATCATCTATCTGATTATTACCCCATATAGAGTTAGCCATCTATATTTTATCAAAAATCATTAACCCTTGAGAGAGCCCTGTTAGGTTGAGGAGGCTAAGCCTCAATCAAAATATTGGTTTGAAATAGTTACATGAGAATGATTTGATTAGCAGCCTATCCAATCAAATTTTTTGATAACAGAAAGATAATCCTCCTATGCCACATAGGAGAATCCAAGGCTCCAAACAAAGATCCTAAGATTTTAAATTCCAAGAATTTTGTATGAGTTATGAGGATATATTTATAACATATTATATGCCCATCCATCTACCTGTGTGACCTTTGGACACCCCTTATGACTCTTTGACTTCCTTTTTCCTTTTCTAACTAATGATCTTTCACATTCCACAATTGACACCTGGACTTCCACTTACATATTTATTTCAAATACAATATTACAAATACCCATATGAGAAAATAAAGGGTAGATCCTAATAAAACAAGCCTAATAAGAAAAAATAACATATCAAGTTTGAGTTTGAGGAAACTATAGCTCAACAACTTCAACCTGCAAATCTTCAGTCACATAGTGATTCCAAGCTTTATATTGTGTGATGGTATCCTCAAACTTTGCAAGAGGAATAGGCTAAAAGCAAACTCTAGCTTCAATTGCATCTAGGTATATAGTTTTGGATCTAGATTATGTTACCTTATTTAATAAGAAAAACATAGCATTGATCTTGGTAGGGCCACCAATATACTTATGCATGTTGTGTTTGTTGATTTCCAGTTCCTCTTTTGCAACAATCTGCCTAAAATGATCCATGTATTCTAAGACTTCCTATCTGACCACATTTATACCTTTTTATTTTGAGAATGTCCCAACTGAAGGGATTTTATGAGATTTCACCATAGAATCTACATTATTGTACAACCATGCAAAAGAGGACAAGATGTTGGCTATGAAAGATTTTATCTATTTGTTTCTTTGTTTAAGCATCTAGACTTCATATTTTTCCAACTCAACTTGTTGTCTTGTTTTCTTAACCAACTCAGGTGATGTACCTTTGTACTTCATTCCCCATTCATGCACTACAGTGGTAGTTGCGTGAATTTTTTTTTGAGAATTTATGTTATCTCTTTATTTCTTCTACATGTCATGCATGGGGACGACGGATTTTTGCATGGTTACCAACTCCTCATAGATGTTCCTCATGGTTTCTCCCAATGCTAGTACTTCACCAAGTGTTTCTTCAAGAAGTTCTTCTAAGTACACCTGTGTGGTAGCTAGCTTCTAAACATCTATGTGGATTTTTTCTATCTGTTGTCTCGCAACTTCCAAATTCTTCGCCCTTTTTCAATTCTCTATCATTAAATATTTTGTGTTTTCCTTAGAATATCTTGCAAAGGCTAAGCTACTTGTGACAATAACTTCTAGATTATTTCTAGTGTACATGACAATCATCTTTTCCTTTATGAAAGCAGGATGTGTGAGGCCACCTGGAAAATGATTCTTTCCTCATTACACAATTTTCTTCTAAATCTCATTGTAAGTTAAGTTTCATATATCCATGACTGGACTATCATCAAGAGGATAAATTTTTTCTTCATCATCGGGAGCTTCCCCGTTTGTAGGAGGGGGAGCCTGAGTGAATATATGTTCTATACAAGGCATAAGATTAACATATTGATTCTATTGTTTTGAATATAATTCCATGTATTGAGTAACTATTAAGTCTCCAATCTATTGGGAAAGTTCTTTATCTTGTTATTGTTTGATTTCTTCCTCTTGTAGCTGATTTTTCTCTTCTTCTTCAGCTTGATTTAGAATTGTTTCTTCTTATAGTTTTCTCCTCATTTATTTTTCTTACATCTACCTTTCCTCTTGTTATTTCTTCTATTTTTCTTCCTTCTCTCTCTTTTCCTCTTCTTAACCCTTTTTTTCCTCTTATTCTTTCTTCTTCCATAGTCCCTTTAAAATTGGTTGGATATACTTTGAATTTACGAGTTTTCTCCTCTGTTGGACTATGTGAAACCTTCCTTTTATATGTTATGCTCATTGGGTTACACATCTATGATTGCCCTGATTCTGGAGTAGCTTCATATTGTTGAGTCACATGCGATGGACCTCCATGGCTGATTGGTGCATGGGGCCTAGAGGAATTATAACAATTTTTAATATTTTCCTCCTTTGGTCTAGAGTAGGTCCCACTTGGCCAATTGAAATGTATCATGGAACAATGTTGCTTGAAAATGATTTTGGGATCATACGGATGAAATTCCATAATACCAAACCAGAAGTTCTCCAACTCATTACCTTTAGTTTCAACAATCTTCAGATTCTTAATTTCGTAGGATCCCACTTGCAAGGGAAAAGTGGGCTAAGGTGCTTTATTTTTCCTTTGCAGAGAAACTGATATGCATGTGGAAATATGGAATTACACAATATTCTGCATGAAAAATCACTAAAAGGAAAAGACCCTCTAGCGGAAGTTATAAAGAAGGTTTTTAGTGTTATAAAATTGGCCAAAATTGTGAAAAAAACATTTTCTACAACATCCGTTTATGGTTACGGAGGTTTTGGTGGAGCTTTTAATGAAAATTCAACACAAGTAAAAAAAAAATGGGTGGCCAAAGGTTATTACAGATGTTTTTTTCATCGGTGCGCTACTCGGGCTTTAACGCACTAGTGCGTACATGTAGAAGGTGGCTCGGGCCGGTCGAAGGAGAATGCACCGGGTTGTTAAGGTATAAAACTGCATCAGGCTATTCTAATTGGTCTTGGAATTTGTGTGGTGCCCATAGGTCGTATCAATGCACTGGTGCATAGACACATAGAAATGCACCAGTGCGTAATATCACACAAATGCACTGAGATTATAATTAGTGTCGGTATTTGTGTGGTGCCCATAGGTCGTACAAATGCACCGGTACGTATAGACACATAAATGCACTGGTGCACAGTATCACACAAATGCACCGAGATTTATAATTGGTATCGGTATTCGTGCGGTGCCCATAGGTCATACAAATGCACTGGTGTGTATAGACACATAAACGCACTGGTGCATAGTATCACACAAATGCACCAAGATTTATAATTGGTATCGGTATTTGTGTGGTGCCCAGAGGTCGTAGAAATGCACTAGTGCGCTTCAGAATACAAACGCACTAGTGTACAGTAATTGACACACACCGATTTTCATTTTTTATTGTTTATAAACATCGACGTGTGACAGTGCAATTATTGTGATTTTTTAAAATTAATTATTCATCAAAAGTCGACAACTCTTATAACAGTATTCATATTAATTAAATTTTTATTAATGCATTTGAATGTGATGTTTGGATTAATTTTTCATATCATATCATAATTATTGTGATTTTTGAAAATTCATTATTCATCAAAAGTCGACACATATATATATTATAACAATATTCATATGAATTGCATTTTTATTAGTGCATTTGAATGTGATGTTTGGATTAATTTGTTACATCATATCATCAAATTTCACATCTCTTCATTATAATATTTAATCATCCATAAATTTAATCATTGGTGTTATATTTCACAGCGACAATGGAGAACGCAATAGAATAAATTAAAACATATATATATATATATATATATATATATATAAGACATCCTTTGTCATACAAAATGGGACAGTTATTGGTATCCCTTTGTCTTTTAATTGGGATACTATGTCCTCTACATTAAACAAAATGTCTAATTTCACAGGATAATATTTCCAAAAATACAATGCCTTGCTTTGATATCCAAACATAGTGGTCACCATTCTTCGCTTGAATTGTTGTCACTACTAGAGCTACTTCCATGACTTGGGTTATTTTTAGGAATGTTTTTTTCACGATGTTGATTGTTTTCTTCTTCTTCACCTTCCATCTACAAACATAAAAATAAACTGTAATGAGTGTATATACATTGGTGAGAATAATGAAAATTGCAATATTAAATAATATACATCAATGTAAATCGAAAAAAAATGACGTACCATTGCAACAATTGACTCATAAACTATACACATTCTTTCAAAACCATCTACCATGCCATATTTAATCAAGATTTCATCTTTTGGCATAGTTCCATACTTTGTTCCCTGCATGTTTTATACCCCATAACAAATCATATATTTAATATAAAAGATTTTTTTGTTCTATTAATTATAGATGGAGCTAAGTAAAACAAGATTGATAAATGCTTACAAATTCCACAATTAAGTTTTGATATGCCAACATATACTCACAATCCATATTTAACCCAATTTTAATCAATTCCTCTGATGGTTCTTCTTTGTATGTTAGCACCTGTTTGAAGACATTTAATGATGATTTTTGTAAAACAACTTAAAAATTACAAAAATGAAATCTAGTTAAGTTGTTATAAGGAAGTAACAATTACTCACAAACTTAGATATCAACCATTTTATTCCTTGTCGTCCTGTTTTATGTGCTCAATGGGTTCCATTTTCTTTTCTTTTCTGCAAGAAAATACTTGAAAATTAATATTTAATGCTAAATTGTTTATTTATTGTACCTAATGATCGAAAAATTCAATGATTACATATTACATTTGAAGCACGTTGTTGTTGATATGGCTCCTCTTGCGATGCAATTTTGTCCATTTCTTTAACCATCTCCTTGTACATCTTTTTGGACATTCCTATTGGCATATTTCTGATATCAGTTCGTTCTTCTTTTGATATTTTCATAATCTTCCTGAAAATGTAACATGACAATAAACTATTTAATTTTTATATTGATATATGAAAAGTAAATATAACAGAAGTGATATTTATAAATAATTATATAAAAACATTTAAAGGAATATTACTTTTTCATTCCTTTTTGTTTTTGTACGTTTTTTGCTATTAAAAGTCTGACATGTCTCATTGACCAATTCTCTGGAAACTCTTCCTGTAGTTTAGATAAAATTTGGTTCTTGGAATCATTGGATTGGTTTTTGTATTGTAAGTGGAAAGAACGTTTATACATTCGTTCCACTAGTTCCCTCAAACTTTTGTAAAATATTTTCCCCCTTTCGTTAACCTCCAGCACCACTCTAGATGAGCTAAGGAGTAATTCATTTTCATTTGCATGTTCTATTTTTTTTCTTTTCTTAGAACAACATTCCTTTTCTAAGTTATTGGACGCTGTAGAACATTGAAAAGATGTGAATTAATAGATTGTTTGACACATGTATCTAATAATTTTAATTATATTATTAATGAAAATTAAAAAAAGAAGTATTTTTCATTCACGTCATTCATCATTTTGCAATTTTTCCATCAAGATTTTACGCTCTTCTGGTCCTAGATCAGAAATAATCTTATCGAGCTTCATAATTTTGTGGCTCTGCATGATACACATCAAATAATACATATTAGTTAAACTTACATATAGTTCAAAAATAATATTTTTTGTAAAGAATTTACAAAGATGTTTCCTTTTTTCCTTTTCTTGAAGTGTTATCAATATTTTTGTTACTTGATCTCTTGTCATTCATTTCTTTATCAATCTCAAACCTGTACCATATCATTCATTAATATATTTATAAATAAATTGTCAAATTTTCAGGTAAAATAAAAAAATCTCAAGAAACCGGTGCACCATTCATGGTGTATGCACCAACGCCGGTGCGTGGGGGTCTTATAAATGCACTACAAAAAAAGTATAATAGATCATACAGTGCTCTATGTCAACAAGGAGTACCAGTGCGTTACATGTTAACCACCAAACCGATTAACACAGATAAAATTATAAAAATCTTCCAGTGTTAGTTTTTGTAGCATAAACCGGTGCCACATTTTACATATGGCGCACTGATTAAAAAAAATTGTTTTTTTAATTTTTTTTCACAATACTTTTGCAGTGCACTTGTACAATACAGTGCACCGGTCCACTAGATTAAGCCAGGGGCACAGATGAAAAAAATCTTTTTTTTTTAAATTCACGCAAGGGTTGACATGGATTGGGATTCGACTATGCAAATCATCCCATTGGTTGGATGTCTTAGGTCTATATTTATCAATACAAACCCTATAAATCTAAATTGAAAAGCCGTAATTCTGAAATCACAGAAAGAGGGAGAAGAAAGGGTAGAAACAAAAAGAATGTAGGGCTTGTTTCTAAAATGGATTTTTTTTTTTTTTTTTGTGTGAAACAGAACGCTTGCGGTGTGCCATAATGAAATAGCGCACCGACGACATATTTTACATATGGCACACTGAAAAAAAAATTTATTTTTTTAATTTCTTATCACAGTATTTTCACAATGCACTGGGATAATACAACGCACCGGTGCGCTCGGTTACTTAGGGTGCATTGATGAAAAAAAAATATTTTTTTTAAAATTTACACAAGGGCAGATATGGATTGGGATTTGAATATGCAAGTCGTCCCATGGGTTGGATGTCTTTGGCTTATATTTAGCAGTACAAACCCTATAATTGAAAAGCCCTAATTCTAAAATCACAGAAAGAGGGAGAAGACAGGGCATACACAAAAAGAATGTAGGGTTTGTTTCTAAAATATATTTTTTTTGTGGGAAACATCACATTCGTGGTCTGCCATAATGAAATAGCACACCAGTGTGATATTCTACATATGGCGCACTGATAAAAAAAATTTATTATTTTTTATCGTAGTACTTTCACGGTATGCTGGGATAATACAGCACACTGGTGCTCTAGGTTATGTCGGGTACACCGATAAATATATATATATATATATATATATATATATATATATATATATTTTTTTTTTTAAATTAACGTAAGGTCCGATATCGATTGGGATCCGACTATGCAAGTCGTCCTGTGGGTTGGATGTCTTACGCCTATATTTAGCAATACAAACCCTATAAATCTAAATTAAAAAGCCCTAATACTGAAATCACAGAAAGAGGGAGAAGAAAGGGCAGAAACAAAAAGAATATAGGGTTTGTTTCTAAAAATGGTTTTTTTGTTTTTGTTTTTGTTTCTGAAAACTGCAGGAAAATTTAAAAAAACTACAGAAAAAGTAAAAAAAACAATAAATTTGATTTTGTTCTTTTATTGCATAAACAAAACTGCAAAAAAAAAGGTAAAAAAAACAATAAACTTTGATTTTTTTCTTTTACTGCATAAAAAAACCTATAGAAAAAGTAAAAAAAAAACAATAAACTTTATTCACGAAATCGTTTGAAATTATATGCTACGGGGTTTGAATCACCAGAGGTTTGGAATTTTGATTGTCTGAATACTTTTGTTCGAACGTATTTCCCTGCTCCACAATGCTCTCATGCTTTGTTTGCTCTGGGTATGTCTCCTATAAATCTCTAGCTGAATTTTTTTGCAAAAATAGTGAAATAATGAAAAGTGTTTAGTATTTAAAGAAATGTTTTATGAAATTAGGTTTTCGAAAAAAAAATTCCGCCCATTTTTCAATTCACCGCTTTTTTTTTTCACTTAAAGAAAATAGAGTTGCGGTTTTTTTATTTGCGGTTATTCATCACCGGTGCACATTACCAAAAATCCACCAGTGCTGTGATCTATACATTAGGCACCGAAATTACTTTTAGGTGTGTGCACCAAAATTTATTGTTGTTTTTCTCAAATTCAGGGAGAAAATATCATAATTATATCAAATGGACAATTCTTCAAAATCCATCTCATTCCATAATATTTCTCAAAGTCCATCGCGGAGTTCTCGCTATCCATCTCGAAACGTAATATTTACTTCAGATTTTATTTATATTTTCACTATCTAATTGAATTTATGTTTTTTATCCATGTAGTCAATCATGAACAGCTTAATTAAATTTATAATGTATACAAATTTCCAGGTTCATGTAGATTTAGCATCGAGTTCAGATGCACAAAATATTCAAACTTCTCCGAAACATCGGAAGTTCTTATTAGGAGCTGCATACTGCAAGGTCGATTTGGTAGATGAAAATGGACAGTCTCTTCACCTTACCAATTTTAACAATATTGCATCTTCTAGCCACAATCCCGGGACAATGATGATAATAATTATAATTTTTAGGTATATTGATTAATATGTAATTATTTCAACTTCAAACCAATTTATAATCATGCAATATTGTCAACGTGGTTACTAATTGATATCATATATTTTGTACTAATCATGTTCAAATAATTTTTTTTAAATTATTAGGATTCTAGTGATGATTAACGACCTACCTACCATCTTCCGTTGCACCCCACGACAATGTAAAATAGAGAGAAGATTGAATTAAGAGAAAAAATCGGAGAGGAACGATACCAAGAATGGTTTAATCAACCACTGATTCAATTCCCGCTACGTCCAGATTCACTAATTAGGAATGACTATAGCAATAGTAGTTCTTCACAAGCTAGCAATGGAGGAAATCAAATATAGGTTGGTATGGATGTTTACTTAAGTGATACGACTTCCATGGAGACAATGTTGTTAGATGCATTCCAAAACGAAGATCAGCTAGGGGATGATGCTCATATCGCTGACACCTTTTTCGAAAACCTTAAATTTGCTTCCATCACCCCTCTCTTTGGACCTGGCAGTCAGTAAAAGTCTACCCAGTTGAGGATAACAATGTTACTGTACAACTTGAAAGAAATGTTTGGCTTGTCGAATGCATGTTTCTCAGAACTTTTGAGGTAAGTTTTTTTTTTTTTTTTTTTGCTCGTTTAGACTAATCCTAATCTTCCCATTTTTTTCTCCTTCCATTCCACCCATGGGTTTCGAACCGGCGACTTTACAGAACGGAGTGCCTTAACAATGCACCCCATCACCGACTATTCTACACCACATGGGCAACTTTTGAGGTAAGTTACTATAAAGTACTCCCTTATATAAATTTGAAATATAATCAGTACACTGCAATGAACATTACAAATGGTAAATTTTATGAACGTTAATAATTAAATCAAAATTAATGTACATTTATTAATATATTTTTCCATGATCACCAGCTACAGGTTATTCAAATATAAGGTTCTTTCGAGTGATAATGTCTTTCCCGGTAGCTGCGGAGAGGCAAAGAAATCGTTGAAAATGTTAGGTGTTGAGTACATATCATATCATGCATGTCCAAATGATTGTAGTCTATATAGAGGAAAATATGTAGACAAAGAGATGTGTCTGAAATGTGGGCATGATAGGTATGATAAATAAAAAAAGAAGGGTAAATCACGTATTGGTCCTCCTTTTAAGATATTGAGGCACATGCTTATAATCCCAAGGATTCAAAGGCTCTTTCGTTGCAAAGAGTTATCTATGTTGCAGAGATGGCATGCCTCACACAGAAGTGAGTTGGGAGTTATGTGAATCCCAACTGATTCAATAGCCATGAAGCATATAGAGGATACATGGCCCAAAAAATTCAAGGATGAAGTACGAAGTCTACGACTCAGCATAGCCATGGATGGCGTCAACCCATATTCCCTCCAAAACACCAACTATTATGTTTTGCCTATATTAGTGATCAATAAAAATATCCCCGTATGGTTTTTCATGAAGAATGAACATCCTATGTTGGCTCTCATAGTCCCTGGTAGAAGACAAATGAAGAATATGGATGTCTACTTACAACCACTGGTAGATGAATTGAAGGAATTATGGGATGGGATAAATGTATACGATGTATCAAGACCGATCGCAACAGAGAGGAGTTTTATGTTGTATGGCATATGTGCTTACACGACACAGGATTATCCAGGCTTAGGAGTTTTCTCTGGTAAATTACATGTTTAATTTAATGATTTGTTTATACTTAACAATACTCTTTCACATATTAGTTATTTAATTCGTTGTAATATTTGCTTTGATCTTCATGATATTCTTTAACGTGCCATGCATATTAATTGTATACAATAATCTCGCAGGTATTGTAACAAAAGGGTATTTTGGATGTAAATGTTGTGGACCTTCTTTGAAAGCTAGATGGTCCAAGGACCTATGAAAGCCAATGTATGATTGCTCCAAGGTATTCTTACCAGAAGAACACCCTTACAGAAGAGCAATATTCTCTTTCAATGGTAAACGAGTGAGAGCCCAAAGGCCTCGAATAATGACACCAACTGAATGGCTTAGAGCATATGAGAGAGAGAAGGAGAAGGAGTTCATAGAAATGTTCGATTCAAACGTGGAGCCTATGTTTGATGATCCAGATTTCTTCGACACCTATGTTAGGAAATTTCCCATTGGGATGAAAAGGAAATCTATCTTTTATAACCTCCCATATTGGGAGCATCTTAATATTACCCACTTTTTAGATCCCATGTATATATTTAAAAAATGTTTCATCTTCTTTATGGAGGCACATATCATCGAAAAAAAGTGACACATTGGCTGTTAGGAAAGATCTTATTACTTAAAAAACTAAAAAGAAACATTGGCCAAGAAGATTAGAAAGTATGAGATCAGAGGCAGGCGGCGCTGGTCCCTCTAATTCATGGTTTTTCAAAGAAGGCAATGTCCCATGGATTTAAAAAAAAGATGATATTTCTTTGACAAAGGAAGTTATAATGGGTGTGAGGGTGCCAACTTCATACGGGTCTTCACTATGACGCTGCTTCACCATGGATGACCATTTGTCGGGGTTGAAATCACATGACCATTTGAATCTTCTAAGAGTACATATAATGTCAAAAGAATTATTTTATTATTTGTTATATTAATAAATTTTATCCCATGTGGGGATCATAAAACATAACTAATTTTGTATCTTATTGCACGTGTTTATAACTTTGCAGTGTCATTATCCTTTGTTCATGTGTTGGTGTGTGAAACATGAATTCCCTCAAGACCTAGGATGTGCCATATCTAAATTATCTGCATTTGTACATTGGATCACGTCAAAGGAGATTCATGTGGCTAGCATTACACGGTGGCGTCAAGAGATAGTTGAGATTGTTTATATGTTTGAGAAGGAACTGTCGACGATTTTAATGGACTTACAAGTTCATCTTCTAATCAACCTAGCAGATTAGGTTGAATTAGCTAGGGTGCTTTCTTGTCGTTGGATATTCTTCTTATAGAGGTACATGAAGAAATTGAAAGGTTTTGTTCGGAAAATGGAAAAACCCTAGGGGTCTATGGTAGATGGGTACATATCGTATGAGTCTTTCTATTATGCCAGTGAGTACATCAAGCAGATTGACAAAAGACCAAGTGCATTGATTTGGGACAATGAAAGGGATGAAGACAAACAGAAGGGGAGTTGCTCCAAACCAATGGAAAAAAGCACTTGATAAAGAGTAAGCAACTTATAATTTTTCAAATTTAGAAAAAGTAATTAATATTCATGTTGAGCTTCCATATAATGTATATTTTGATCTCTAAGTTCTATATAATGCCGGTTTGATTTCATCAGCGAATGCAGACATTGAAGCAATCAATAAATTCGTTCTTTAAAATTATGAAGCGACACAACTGTGGGTCGCATTGTACAAACAAAAGAGGATGAAATGCGATAGTGACAGGAAATAATTCAGATGGTTGAATGCTAGAAGTGTGCCTTATCCCGATCATTTAAAATAAAATATGCCAAAAATATGCCCCAACAGTTGGGTTGCCAACCAAGTCAGAGAGAAATACAGTGCAACCGGTCGTTACCCGCGTGTTGAAGAGGATGTGATAAACATAGGGATTGGGTGCAACAACTCGGTAATAATATTTTTAATTTATATGTAAATTTGAAACTTATAAGACATCTATATTTCATATTTTAACTGTTGTGTTATTATAAGGCACATGACACTATGATTTTTTTAACTTTTTTATAATAGGTGCATCTGTTCCAATCTATGTGGGCACATGGACACCATTTTCACACAGAAAATGTCGATGTTGGAAACATCACAGAATACTGTGGAGTGGAATTTGAGTTCGATCAATCTAGTCGATCTTGCCACCATGATCAAAACCTAGTACAAGGGGCGTTAGGTTATGTCAGAAATATACAAGAGATCATTGAAGTGGATTTCTCTTCTTTCTAATGTGTCATTTTTAGGTGCAAGTTTGATCAGAATAATGTAAAGGAATATCACGATAGTAGGCTTATATGTATCAACTCTAGAAAGATGTGGGATGAAGCTAAGGAGCCCTATGTTTTACCCAAACACTGCAACCATGTGTTTTTTTACCTAGATGTGTTGGATAGGGATTGGTGGTTCATATTGACACATGACCCTAGATCAAAACATATTTTTGAGAACAATAGTGTTATCATGCTATGCGAGTTGGAAGATAATGAGGGTGATCATGAGAACCAAGAGTGATATGGTACATGTATTATTTCATCAATATTTATACTTTTTAAGAGGGTTTTTCGAAACATTCTAATATGTATTTTGAATTAATTGGTAATTTTCATTGTGTTAATATTAAAATCAATATTTCACTTGATAATTTGCAATTATGTTGATCTCAAAAACAATGGTGTACTGTATAAATTAGTTCTTTTTTTGTATCTAAGACCATAATAAAATAATGATAATTCTAAAATACATGAATTTATTTGCATTATTTTCTAAAGTTTATTATGTCACAATAATTCATATTATTCTAGATGTATTATTTTACAATTATTTAAAATTTACAAATTTACAAATTTCAAAATTTTAATAAAATCATTTCACATTAATACAATTAAAATTTTACAAATATTTTACATACAATTACAATTACAATTTTACAATTTCACATACAATTACAATTTTAGAATTTTACATACAATTACAATTTTACAATTACAATCAATTCACAGTACGTAATACAATTAAAATTTTACAAATATTTTACATATTAGAATTACAATTACAATTAATACAATTTTGCAATTTGATGTACCATTACAATTACAATTACAATTACAATTTAGAATTTTACATACAATTAGAACTACAAATATTACAATTTTACAATATCATGATCATTTGATATTAAATTAATTAATAAACATCACATTCATGATAACGATCGTACAAACATCCTATTTGACTAAAAAACACATTCAAAATCGCTAACATCATCATGATCATGATCATCTAACAAAACACAATTAACATTATATATTAACATCATCACAACACAAACATCAAATATACATCTCATGTCAAATAACTCATGCTATCACATACACATCTATCTGCAAGTTGTACATTAAATGAACATATCTAACATGACCTAACAATATACACATCATGATTATCACCAACATGTAAATTAAGTACAACTGCAACATCAAAATAAAATACATGAACCATATATATATATAACTGAATAATGTTAAAAATATACAACTGTAATATAAATTTGATGGATTAGCTGGTGGTAAAACATCAATAGCAGTACTAGTCGAGGCATGCTTGGTCAATGGTGCAGCCTCGACGGTCGATGGTCCAGCCTCATCTCCATGATGACTGCTGCTAGCTGATGCTAGTGGAGGCTGCTCATCCGACGCAGCGCGAGGTGAATGATCATGAGATGATGAGTCACTGCCCATGGACTGTCAATCCCGTGCTACATCTTGACCACTCCTCTAACATCCAATAGTCCTCCTCAGCTGCGTAACTAAGGTCGTATCTCCTATGACATGCCGCATTAGGCTGTACATGTCACACAACATGCCTCTCCACATTTGTGACAACCTACCATCGGCCTATATGTCTCTCATATGAGCGGGCTTGATGCCCGCCTCAACAATCAATGCAGTGATTTAGTCGCCCAAATCCATCCTGTATCTAGTATCAAGTCAACCGCGCCTAGAAAAATGTGGTACCAGCACACCAGCAGGAGCAGGTCTCTCTTCACCGACCTCCTGATGATCCTCAGCATTTGGCATGCCCTGATCATCATCGGGATCCACAACTGGATCATGTGGTGGTGCCAGCATGTCCTCGCCATTAAAAGACCCAATGTCTACAAAATATATACAAGTACACAACAATAATTAGAAAATTTCATTACACAATTTAATAAAAAGAAGTTAAAGAACATGCTAGAATATATTTAAATAAAATAGTAATATTACCTCTATCATCTAGTGGCTCATTAGCTATGAAGAGGATGTTGGCGCACCCTCGCGAATCCAAACCTACATAAGGACAAGGGACCATAATGAAGAGATTCTCGTCAACACTAGCTAGCAACTCCAATGCATCATGCGATATCCTCACTAGAAAAAGAGTCTCTCCCCTCTTGGGCATCATCTGCCCCCACATGTGCATATGTGCCACGATCATCGACCTACAAGGTTGTCGAACAAAAGTAGGTGTCGTCTCTAGAAACCTCTCAAAAAATATACAAAAAAATCTCTAAAGAAAAAGGGAAGTTGACCCTCCCTTGTGCATGAGCATGACATCTATCTAAGGCTGTACAAAACTGCCACAAAAAAATGGCAGACCACCTGACAAGTCGTGGCTCCTAAAATAAAGAATCAACATAATATAGAAGTGAGCAACTGATGGGTTTCCCGTCACTGGTGTTGTGCGAAATGGTCGAAATTAGAAGTGAGAGGCACTGGACCTCCTCACGTCCAAATGCACCAATACGTAACTGACCTCCAGCAACCTAAAACTCTGCAGGAGTCAGTACATTTGCTCCAATGTATCTTTTGGAGTAAACTAACTGACTCCCTGCTACATAGCTAGCTGGAATCTCTGGGAGCGAGGCAAAATCCACTCCTCTCCTTGACAACCCTGTAATGAAATATATATCCTCCTCAGTGGGCATGTACCACTAGCTGAGACCAACCCAGAAAGCCTGTTGGTGGGCATTCCACCTTCAGATAAGATGTCTAAAAAAAAAACCATGGCCCTTTAGGGAAGTAGCCTCCTCATAGAACTTGAGGAGGCCTACCTGCCTTAGGAGCCCCTGGGTAGCTGCTATAATAGGGTGAGGGTACGCATCTGTCTCCCTCTCTCGTGCCTCCCACATGTGAACCATGTTATACTACTCTGCCTATTGTTTTTGTTGTTCCCCCTCTTCTCTCCTTTCACATCTCTGAAAGATCGACATATTAAATACAATTTTTTTATTAAATGGGACATGTATTTAGAAATATACATATATAATTTTTTTTTGAAAAAATAAAAATAAAAAAAAAATCGATGCGCCAAAAAAAATAGTCATGCATCGGTCTTGGTGCATTATTTTAAGGAGTGCACCGGTGCCGATGCACCATATAATAGTCAATGCACTGGGGGTGGTCCTCCAGATAAATTTGTAGTGCACTGTTAACTATGTACAATGTGTCAGGAGAGTGGTGTGCTCACTAAACTCTATGCTTTGGGGCGTATAGTTAAGTCAACGGACCGACCTCCTGCTATCATTACATAGTGAATGGTGTGGTCGTTTCCTAGGCCGCACCGTTGACCCAGTCGAAATACAGAAAGTGATGCGTTGAAAAAAATAGCCATCCTGGGGTGGCTATTTTGGTCAACGCACCACGTTGCCGCTATTCCATTAGGTCAACGGTGCAGCTAGGTAACCGACCGTACCACACTTTAAAAAAAAATTAAAATAACATAGTGCACCTTTGGTACTACCCCGGAACTAGTGCGGATACTGTTAGCACCAGTTTACCAGGCTGAACCATTGACCCTGTCAAAATGCAGAATGCAGTGCGCTGAAAACATTACCCACCCAAGGGTGTACATGTCAATCAACGCACTGTGTTGCCGCTATTCCACATTGTCAACGGTGCGGCCTGGTAAATGACCACACTGCATTTCTTTAAATTTTTTAAAATAACACGGTGCTCCTATCGGTACCACTCCATAACTGGTGCGGATATCGTTAACATCGATTTCCATGTGCTCTGTAAATTTACAGGCAGCACTGCAAACTAGTGCGAGCTGAACAGCTCAAGCGCACCGCGTGACAAAAAAAAATCTTTTAAATGGTTAAAATAACATGGTACGCCTATCGGTGCTGCCCCAAAACTGGTGCGGATACCATTAGCATTGGTTGTGCTGCGGCCTGTAAATTTATAGGTAACACAGCAAACAGGTGTGAGCCGAACGGTTCGAGTGCACCGCACGACAATTTTTTTCTTTTCTTCTAAATTGTTCCTTTTAAGGTTATTTGAAATTATAATCCACTAAAAGGAATAATTATGGAAAAAAAAGAAAAATACCTGTACATTTAGCCATCGAGGAGGCATATTGGCTATAGAATTTGCAAAAGAAAAATTTTCCACCGTTTTGCAAAATTCAAGCTGGAGATTGGTGGGAAATGCACAACAGCAGTGCGTGTAATGAGTGCACTGGGAGCACAGATGTCAGGGCGGCTCAGACAAGGATAAATTGCACCGGTGCTTGAGAGCCTGGATCACTGAGAAAAGTAAAAAATGCGGTTTTTTGGTCGTAATTTTTTTATTTATTTAACCTTGTTTCGGTGCACGGGGTTTTTATGAGCGCACCAGTGTGTTTGCTTCATTCCGCACTGGGCGGTTTCTGTTTTCGTGCCCTTTTTATGAGGCACCGGTATGGAAGTGTTGTGAAGCACTGGTGCTCTACAGTAATGTGACGCATCGAGCGGGTGTGTATAGAGCACACGGTGTCTGGTGTGCCAATGTTTTTTGCACACCAGTGCTTTCTCTTGTTGAATGCATCAGTGCGTTTTACGATGATAATCACACGAGACGAAATACATCCGCAAATACCTACGCTCGACAACCTCCTCTAATAACCTCTACTAGAAACAAATGTCTGGGGTATTTTTATAAGGGGTTCCTCAAAAACATCTGCTAGAGGGTCTTTTCCTTGTTGTGAATTTATCAGTGGCATAACTCAGGAATAGAAGTGATGACTTTTGATAACCAAAAACCATGAGGTAAGTGCCATCAACTGAGGAAAACCAATTGGATAGTTCTACAACTGCGTCCATAACCTCATAATACATGCAAATTGGATCTCCCTCGAAGCTCATGTGATACAATACATTGAGGAAGTGATCATCCATCCTCTCCATGAATCTTCTATAATTGAACTCGGAAAGAAACTTGCAATAGCTATGGACAACATTACCTTTTGGTGTCCATGTTCATCTCATGTGAGGGAAATATTTTTGAGCACATATACCATCCAACAAGCATGCAAACATATATAATCTATCTTGTTTTCCCTTAAGAGGATTATTTACATTAGTCACATGGATTTAAGATGTTGAGCCAACAAATCCGACTAGTTTAACACCTTCCCCTGATTGACAATCTGATGCAAAATAAAAACATAACCTTTAGGGAAGGTTTAAGTAGTTTTCTGACCATATATATGACAACATAATGCAATATGGTACTAGAAAACCTTTCTAAGAGATTGTTGGGTCCTTTGTTTTGAGAGATAAGTTGTGACATGTTTTGAACATTGAATATATTTTGAACAAAGGTAACAGTTGGGAAGTCATGAAGAAGAAAATCAGAAAATGAGAAGGGACCCACAAAATACTATCATTTGTGGAGAACCGACCATAGAAATTAGGACTCAAGTAGTTGGAGTCGAGATGAAAGGAACGTTAATAACCGAGGAAGCAACCACTTCCAAAAAACAGAGGAAACTGAAAGAGGGGAATTACAAAGAATCCAAGGGAGAATTAGTAGTCCAAGTGAGCGCATTGTTTAAGAATAATGAGGGGAAAATATAGCAAGAGGGAAGCAAGGAATACACCAAAATGTTGTCGTGAAGCATGTTAAGCCCACACTATTCCATATTATCTTTCTCATGTAATATCTTGTTATATTTTTGTATGTTTTATCAACGAGACGCTCGATTCCAATGTATTGTTGTAATGTTGTTGCATCTAATGGAAGAACGAGTTACATGTTTATATGAAAACGTTTGTGTGTGATTTGATGTGGCCTTTTAATTTTTTTTATTATGAATACACATGCACAATATGCATTATTCTTTAATGGTTGATCGGTCTTCATTTCACCTTTGATGTTCTAGTTCTGGGTTTATTGGGCATTGATAGCCTCCATGGGGTTTCTCTCATTACCAGATTCTAGCCCTAACTAACTAAGGTCACAACTCACCTCAAGTGAGATGCCTTATTATTCCTGAATAGGGTGAAAATTTAATCATTACACTAGACTATGAAGAAGCTTTTGTTGGCCCCTATGCTTGAACCTAGGGTCTCAACCCATTCATCATTTTTCCTCTAACAAATGGTTCTATTATCAAGACTTGAAAATTTCCAAAGGAGTCTGGAGTATGGTGTCGAGAATATTTAAGAAGGAGCTGCAATATTGGTGGCACAAGCAAGTAGAGTGGTTTGTTTCTCAATATTCTCAACTCCTTCATCGAAGTACGAAGCGGCTGGAGGAAGAAATTATGTACGCGGAACCTATAAGTGATCAATACGAAATATTATTGTGCAAGGTCCTAGAATTTCTCTACAATTCGTTGCATAGATTACAAATAGAAGAAAATAACAATAGATAGAGAATACCCCTTCATACCTGCATTCAAGTATATATTGTTGAACTACATCGGCTTGAAATGTATCTAACGTGAGTTATTGATTACTGGGTGCAAACCAAATTATATGTGTATATCATTGTGTTTTCTACAGAGGGTCATCAGTCCTTCTGTAAGGTAGAGGTCGTGTTCAAGTTGGGGTTGCAGGGAAGAATACTAAAGGAAATTACACTATGGGTTAAGGTTCTGATGGTAAAATAGAACATGTTGGTACTCCATAACCTGCCCATGTTAGCTTAAATATTTGGTACTGGGGGGAGGAATTAATGGTAGGATTTCTACTTGAATGGGAGTAGTGAAAATATTGAAGAAATGGATGTGGATGAAATTTCGAAAGGCCTAATATTTGAAGGCACGAAGGATAGCATGGATATATGAAGAATGGCGGTAGAGAGATATACAAGAGATGAATAAAAGTCGGAGAGAAATACACCATGAAGGAGAAGTGTTAGGTAGTCCAGAGGAAAGAGAGAGAGAAAGAAATTGATTAATGTTTTGGAGCGGTGGGGATAATGCTAGAGTGAAAATTGGTCCACGAGGAGAGGCTGAGACAACTGTAGTGACAAAGGGTCATAGAAGAGGTAAAGGATCCACCACTAATAAAAATTTGGGAATGCCAAATGGAATGGGCTTCGCTGGTTCTGAGGAAGGCCTTGATGATGACATGCACTTCACCATGAGAAGGATTTTTTCCAAGAATTATGTGTCCCTTGTTAGTAACGATTTATTGCCCAGCATCTCAAGTAGTACCTCACCCAACCTTCCCCTAGTACTTTATCATAACCCAAATCAAATTTTTTTTTTTCTGAGTTAATCAAATTAATAAAGGTTCACAGTATGCATACTACCTACAAAATTAGTACCATTAGTAGTAGAAATATTAATATTAGTACAAGCCTCCAAGGATCATCACAACTTGGTTTAGGGATCATCACAACCTGGTTCTCAAGGATTTATACTTCTCTCACAAGGTCAATCCTTTACCCTATATCCTGAGTTCTAGTGTAGGGGGAATGAGGACATAGAGCCACATTGGTACCTGTGTGAATCTATCTAGAGGGCCAACTAAACTCTAGATGCTACAAAGCTGATCGAATTTCAAACCACTCATTGAGAGAGAGCATTGAGATGGTTTATCAAATGGTCTGCATTACAAAATAATCCAAAGTTAAATGTGGTAAAACAAAAGTTTTTTTGGGAATTTAAGCTTCCCCATATGAACTAGTAGGGGTTTTCCTACTTATGGGAAATCAAGAAGTAGGAAGGAGAAACTTCTTGGGAGGAAATGCATAGGTTTACAGATGCGATTGCTAATATGAGCTACTCGATTGACCCAAATAGTCAATGGGATTGGTCCATTAAATCATTTTTTCCACTTACTCACACATTGTTAACTCAACAAAAGATTGATACTCTATAAGATGCACTCTAGCAAGAAATTCAAATTGAGGCTATGACCAGATACCCACATGAGTACCGGGCAGGGGGGTGCAGCCTCACATGACCCCTCTATCCTAGGATTGCAACTCTCGATCAAGAATATGACAGATAAGTTGAGGGAACTACAACTGACGTGATCGAATATATGTTGTACCAACTACTATATTGAGGGGCATCATGGCACAAAGTACCGAAGGTTGTGGGACTCAAGCACTCCCTTCGTACTCGAGAGGTTGTCCACATATTTATACACCATTGTATTTGCATAGATTGGTATGTAAGGTACATACACAAAGCGCACTCAGTTCCATACACTTATAGACCAATAGACTGCAACACCAATAAAGTACTATGAAATATACAAAACATATGGATATCCCCATCTCCTCTCTCTGATTCTACAAAAATATTCCAATGTTCCAAAAAACACTTTTTGTGAATTTTATGGCTCACCAACTCGCCATACTAATCAGTGTAGATCACTAGACACCATAGCTGATCGATTGGATTAATATGCCATCGTATCATTAAGACTCCTCGAGGACAAGGAGGTGGAGGAATAAGGGAGGGAATAACAAGAGGTAGAGGTCTGATATGTTTCTACAACTATGATCAGGAGGGGCATGTTGCAAGAGTTTTCCCGCTTCCCATAATACCTTGGTGATTATAGTTCAAGGTTAAGACACTTGTGACACATGACTGTTTGGATATGATTTCCAAATGGGAATAGCGCAGCCGCTAAAGGGTAGAAAGTTTAACCAATTTCGAACCTAGGGTACCTAAGACAACTACCCTCACAAAAACTAATGCAGTCACCCCAAGAGGGATTGGATCTAACTTTGGAGCTGTTGAACAACCAAGAATCATAAAACTGGCCTCACCAAGGCACTCATAAGATTTTGAACAATGGGAGCAGTACTAAAAAGAAGCCACGAATACGTTTAAAAAATTGAATCTAAGCAGTGAACCCCCAAGGAGAACATCTAGGGTTTTCAAAATCTAGGAGCAGAGACCTATCACAAGTCAATACTTGTCCCATAATAGAGCGGTTTAGGCTATTTCTGCAGGTTGTGAATGAAAATCAGATGCTCAAAAAATTGCGGGAAATTCTTAAAGTAATTGTCAAGGATGGGGTGTCCAAGGCACAATTCATATCTGCCAACTTATCCGAAAGACTCCAGGAGGGTGCAAATGAACAAGAAGAGAATAGGGAGGGAGTTTTGTATTGATGCTTATATTCTTTCAATGAATTTTTACTCCACTAACTTACCTCACATGAAATCATGACATAAATGGTTGAAAATCTTATTCCAAGACCTTTCCAATAATATCTAGTAACACATATAACTTTTCACGGCTGAGGAGAAATGGAAATTTTAAGCTTATATATTACTTCCTAAAAATCTAGGTTGACCCATAAAATTAATTTGAAGAGATGCACCCCTTCAATCCAAATGTATATATGTATTTATAGTGGGCATTTAGGTAATTTTATAAATAAAAAAAATCAAATATATTCAAAGAAGCACAAAAAGGGAGGGTTTCTAAGGTTTATAGCTCATGAACTAGATGTCAAGAAGAGTTGATTCGAAGTGATTTATCTAGGAAAATTTTGGGCACATGTTTAGGGGTTTTTAGGCTTATTTTAGATTACTATTAGGATTTTCTTATACAATTGATTTCTATGGAGGAGAATAGAAGGCATCCATACCTATATTTGGAGCATACATAGCCCTTTTAAGTGTATTTTTTAGATATTGGAAGAAGGAAGCATCACTTATATTGAGGGTGCCTATCTTGAAGGTATTTTGGAGTATTTTTTTGATAATTTTTAAGGTCGTATTTATAACAACAATGGATATATTTTATTTTCGCCTCTTTTTCTCTTGTACAGTGTATGTGAGAGGGTCAATATCCCTTGTACATGAGTCCTTATTTCTCTTTATTAAGGCAGGGGTGGTAAGGTGGCGAAAGGTAAGGGAGTTGCAGCCTCCTTCATGTTGAAGCCTATAAATTAGGAGGTTAGTGCCTCCTTCTAGTAGGTACTCGTAAACTAGGGGGTTATAGGCTCTTTAAAGGTGGTACTTGTAAACATTGAAACTATTAAACATGAGTTATATGCATAAATCAATGTGTTGTTGATAAGTATTATTTGCATGTTTTCTTTGAATTTTTAAACAATTGTTAAAAGTGTCCAATATTTATTCACCCCCCTCTCAGTATTTGTTATATTTTCAATAAAAATAACACAGGAATAATTTGAATAAAATAAATCAAAAGAATGGAGGAAAGAATAGATCTTTTAATATACCAAATGAAATAACAATTCATTGTACAACATAACATCGATGATATATTGAATAGCAATGGTCTCTGCAGGTTACATGCATTTTCATATAGTCCAAGAGATTTCTTGTTCAATGTATTTATTTTTCTATAAGTTAGGAATTGTTTGTTTTACTTCGCTATTAAAAGATACCTAGTGTTATTTTTTCCTACTAATCAATCACTTGGGAAATCATACTAGCAGCATAGCAATAAAGCCTTTTTCTAGATAAACATTATTAATATGATGACAAAACTAGTAATATGAATCAATTTATATCTATTTAACATTTTATTATCAAAGATATTACTAACTAACTAACTAACTAACTAACTATATATATATATATATATATATATATATATATATATATATATATATATATATATATATATATATATATATATATATATATATATATATATATATATATATATATAATTGTAGCCCTATTTCTAGCACAATAAGTATCAAAAATGAAAAAAAGAGAGCATATATATGGATGGGGATTCAACCAGAATGGTGTCAGGGAATGCATCATCCTCCTCAGAATTAAAAAAATATATATCAACAAGCTTCTTGGCTAATATGGAGACCCTTTTAGTGAGTTTCCTTTTTTACTTGAGCACAAATATATAATAGGATATCCTGGTACATTTAAGAACAATCAACTAAAACTTTACCCGTTATGGTTTTTGATTTCCAATAAATGTTAATCGTTTGCATATATATATATATGTTGAGTAATATTGTTTCATTTTTCTAAGACCTATCCTACGACCTCCTCCTCAATATCAACATTTTTACTGAATATTCCTGCTATCCTAACCTCCATTTTCAGCTTCCTATATTTCTTTCTTTGTTTCAAAAGCAGTGGAAAGCACTTAGAGAGTGACCAAGTGTTTGAAAAGAGTTTAGTTTGAGAGTTAGAGGGGGCGTCATGACTTCTTTTCCTACTATGATCCCTTTTGTGAGATGGGTGAACCATGCTAGAAAAGGGTGTTGAGACATCACTAGGGCAACAATTAGGGTTGATTTATCTTTATTTGATAATTTCTTGTGATTATATGTTGGCATATTATTACTTTTATTATGTTATTTTCATCAAACAATTATCAAAAACATAAAATATTAAGATCACAAAAGACAATGAACATAAGAGATAGGCTTCAATTGAGGGAAAAACCCCACAAGGGGGAAAATCCAATCAAATATTATCTTCTTATAAGATTTGATCAAAGTGAGAAATACAAGACCCAATATTCAAGACAAAGACTTCCTACAAGACCCATGTTAACCCTCGTTTCATGCTCTTCCAACAAGTCAAATTCAACTCAAGTCAACGACAACCAAACCCTTCCAAATTTGATAAAACTTCATAATTTCGATTCTTGCAAAAACATTTATATCCCTACAACTAGGTCTACAATTTTTGGCCCCTCCAACTCCTACAATTTCACACGTGTGACAAAAATTAGGGAAAATTTCTTCCTCCTTTGTCCTTCGCTCTCTCTCCTTTGACTTTTACTCTTTTCCTTGACTTCCTCACTAGTTTTCTTTCTCTTCTTAGCACATAAATCAAAATTTCTTGAGATGATTCAAATAAGGAATAGTTGAACTGTATTTATATAGATCCAAGGAGTTGAATGGTTCCCTTCCCTGGCTGACTTGTCAAGGCAAGGATGACTTGTTCTTGTGGGGTGTATGGAATATGCAAAATTTGAAGTGTCAATAAATGACGCTCCTTTGAGGTTCTTCATGAAATTTATGGGTCACAAGTGAGGATGCCCCTTGTCACAATTTTTTTTCCCATTGGTAGCATAAATGCTTAGAATATTGATTATTGAAACAAAGGGAAATGGATTATTTAGATATATACAAGTTAATAAATCCATTGAGGTAAGCCACTTGTTATTTATAGATGACATTTTACTTGTTGGTAGAAGGAATTTTAGGGAAAAAAAGTTACTTAAAAACTATCATAGACTTATTGTGAAAAGAAATAATAATGGAAATCAGTACGAACATATCTTTTATTTTAATAAAATGATCTAATTGATGCTTTCATAAGGAGATGAGAGAAACATATTATGTAGGTATATAGTAAGTAAATATGTGCATGTATATACCTATAGATATATTGATATTATGTTGGTATATTTGTAGACATAATATGTATTCAAGATATATATATATATATATATATATATATATCTTGAATACATATTATGTCAGTATAATAATGGTGATGCTAGTTGGGAAAACTTGCAAAATGAGGACCACCACACAAGCAATGAAATATGTATGCTAGAACTATAATATGGACACTATTAGAGGCTTGGATTGTTATGGACTTGTATTAGGGCCCTGACCATGGTGTAAGGACAAGTACTAACATCTTAGGGAAAAGCACATAACATTTTCTTAATAGATTAATTAATATAATGATTAAAGTATTAAAATATAACAAGTTAGGATGATTTTACAACCCTAAACTAAAGTATTAATCTCTTAATATGTTTATGTGTTATGCTTGCCCAATGAGGACAACCACTAGTATACCAACACATTATGTATTCAATATATATACTATTACTACATGTATGTTGGTACACATATAAGTATAAATATCAACATAATACACACACACACACACACACACACACACACACATATATATTGTTGGTTTAAATATACTAGTATATATACATATTTGTACATATATTGGTATATATGTGCTAATATATATATATATATATATATATATATATATATATATATATATATATATATATATATATATATATATATATATATGAACATAATATTAATATATATATGGGTATATGTACTAACATATTATTCTTATATATTCTAGCATATATATTGATACTTATACCTAGTATATATATCAACACATATATATTGAATACATATTATCTATGTATACTAGTGGCAGCCCTCATTGGGAAAGTTTGGAAAATGAGGATATCTGGCCTTTAAGTGGAATATGGTGGCTCCTAAAATTCCTTGGATTGTAAAAATGGGCCTCAAGGCCTTGAAAATGGGCATGGGAAGAAAATAAGGTCCTTAGGCTCTAGATGAAGTCTCTAGGGACTAAGGGACATGAATAATGCCTCAAACCACAAAATGTACCTTGTATAGGAAATTATCGTTCTTAATGTGGGATATAGGAATTGATATGGATTTTTGTGCACTAGAGATAATCTGGAGCTTTGTGAACTAGTGATGACTTTGAGACCATGGTCGAAGAAGAAATTGAGGGAAACTAGCTTGAGTTTCTTGAGATAAAGGACCATGATCAAGGCCATGAACACAACACAGATTCTTTAAAATGTATCATTGTCATAAAATATTGATATGGACATGATTAGGAATTTTTTCACAATAAAGACATGGGTATTGGGGCATTAAGTAGATAAGGGCCTTACCATCCTTGTGCTTCCATTATAAAATGGTTTGTTTTCTATGATTTGGTTAGTTTTTTCACTTTTTATGTGTTGTATTTCATAACCCATAGATATAAAATGTAAATTAAGTTTACAAATATTATAAATGTAATAAACTAGATAAAAGAGACAAGTAAGATGAGATATTTGAAATATACCCTTGAATTATGATAATTAGGGGAGGTTTTGGGAACACAGTTTTCATCCATTTTGAGGGATGTTTTTGGACCTATATTTGGGTATTCACCCAAGATTGCATAAGTAATTGCAAATTATCAGGCGTGGAGGAAAAATTGGGCCTCCATTTTGAGGCCTTTACTACTATGAGATGTGTGAGTTTTTCCTTTTTTGCTCTCTCATATAGCATATTACCATTCACTTTTGTCTCAATAATTTTCATTATGGTTTTTTTCTCAATAATTTGCATTATGGTCATCATATGTTGATAAGTTGTGATATCGTTGAATTCAATGATTTTCCCTTATTTTTAATGAGTTATTTGACCTAAATATTTCCTTTTTTAATGTGAGTATCATATCTTGTAACACTAGTAAAAATCTAGAAACCCAAATCATTAGTTGTCATATCTATGCACCTGATCGGTGAAATATTCCACATGGTTTTCATTTATAGGTCGATCAATATGGATTAGTATTGGCTGTGTTACTCCCAATTAGAGAAGGAAGGCACCAACTCACGTTTAATGCTCAAGTCAAACATAGGGTGGCAATGCATACAACACAGCAACAATTGAATAGTTAATCAATTTCAAGGTTTTGGAAAGTGGCATGGATATTTTAATGCATTCCATTTCATGTGAATATCATATTCTAACATACAAGCAATTATCCGTGTCAATGAAAGTTGTATATGTTTATTCCTTCCCCCCCTACTCTATTTTTTGGATGTGAGCAATTAACAAGTGTGTATGTCATTAGGATTTATTCATGGTTCAATAAACCATCCCCTATATTATATCACATCTATAAAACTAAAGGTTGAAGTTTAATTATTGTAATATTAAAGGATTAACCAAGAAAGAAATCAATCTATGTATTACAAAGTTGTTCAAATGGTCGAATCTGAAGGCCATATGTTTGGTGTATGTTGTAGTTTGATGAGAAAGTATATGTGAATTCATGTTGAGTTTATGGAGATTGTGTTTATAATTGTAATGTGAACTTGTGTATTCCTCTTTTATATAAATGATTCTATTATGATTTTTATTTCATAGAGAAGTACTTCTGTTATAGTTTTCCTTTATATCATAAGTCAACATGTACACCCCCTACCTAGTTTTTGTTGAAAATTAATTTATTTCTTAGTTAGATTAGGTAATTAGATATATTTTTATTTTTATTTTTATTTAGTAGATTAATATTTATAATCACTATCGTTTTAGTTCTTAAACTTTCTCATGTCCATTGCAAAAGTGTGGATTACCTATAGAAGCTAGGAACTGAAGGTTGAAGAAAAAAAGTGATTTTTAAGGAATTGAAAAAATATTTGATGCCTTTAACGAAAAAAAAAAGTAGTGATCAAAGATCACAAAATTCTCTTGTAAACAAAATCCTAGTGATCCAACAAACTTGTACCATTTTAATTTCTCCCAGATTGAATTGTACCTTTTAAGTGTAAAGAAGTTAGGTAATGAAGGTTGAAGAATGAAAGTATTTGTTAAGGAATCATAGAAACATTTAATTTCTATGATGCCAAACAAAGGAATATGAATGGAGTTCCAAAAGTGCAGTTGAAAACATAAACTCAATGATCCAAAACACTTACATAGCCCTTTAATTTTAATTTTGATAGAATTTTATTGCAGTGTGTGTCTAAGAGCATTAGGTTGTAAAATTTATTTCATAGCTTGAGAATAATTTATGTATCAGTTTGACACATACAATTTTGGTGTTTATAAGTTTATGACCACATATTGAAAATTGAATGTAACATAAATTAAACATTTAAATTGTGTGGCAATAACCATCTCAAACTAAAGAAGGTCATATTCAATCAATTTTTAGCAACCTCCACAAATCAAAAGATGTTTACTATAATTTAAGGTTTCTCAAATTTGATGTGGAAAAACACTTGGAAATCTAGGATCCCTCTCCAAATTTTACAGTATGAGGTGACCTAAAATCTATTTTAAATAACCTTATCAAACCAATGGAGGTTTTATAGAATTCATTTTGATGAACCTCCTCAAATCAAATTTAAGGTTCCTCATATTTTTTGTCGACAAAGTTTTGAAAATATAGGAACTCGTTTTAATTTAAGGATATAATCTTAATAGGAGGCATATCCTTGATAAGAAATACATTCTAATTGAAAAAAGCTACAAAATGACTAGTTTTTCTTAGCTATTTCAAAAAATAGCATCAAATTTAAGTAATCTTCTTAACTTTGAAGAAGCATTATGTAGAATACCTAAGGTTTAATATTAGAAATATTCTCATAATGTAGTAAATAAATATCATGGGATAAAGGTTCTATAACGTATGAATATTACATATTAATTATATGCATAATAATTGTCATATGATTATTGTACATAATAATTATTTATTACATTATGATCATAAATTTAATAATATATCTTAAGTATATTACATTTTTTAAAATAATAAAAAAAGTAGCTAATAGTTAAGGACATGTGCTTATTTTTAAGAAGTCAAAGGTTCAACACTAAGAAAGGGTTTTCCCATAAACAAGTGTCTCATACAAAAATTTTAGTGTTTATTTATTACACTTAAATTTAAGTGTTCTGTGTTTACATATTTAAAATAATGAATAATATATATATATACATTTAAATATTAATGTTTTTCATGGAATTTTTTAGAAATACAGAAAGCAATTGATATATTCTATATGACAAAATAATTTCAATACCATGGAGTAATAAATCTAAGTGTTCCATGTTTACATATTTAAAATATTGATGATAAAATAGCTTCAATACCATGGATTTATCAAATCTCTTAAAGTGCAAATTTCTTTTCTAGTGCAATATAAAAAAATTCAATGTTAAAATTGTATTTTTTAATGTATAAATAGATTAAACCCCTTATATCTTTGAACATTTGGATTTTGGATTGTGTAGACTACCTAAACTTACAAAAAATGTATCCAAAATGAACCAAAATAATTGAAATATTTTTTTTTTTTTATAATCTAAATTTTGGTTTTTTATTAATGTTTTTTAAATTTCACATATTAATTCTATATTAAAAATTTAACAAACTACACACCTCCCTTTTATTACTTATTATGGAAATAAAAAAAAATATTAATTTCAAAAAATATACTTATTTTCTCATATATATATATATATATATATATATATAATTTAGTATGGATATTTAAATAGTTTATCTAAATATTGTATTGAAATGTTTGTAACAAATATAAAAATTATACATCTTCTATACTCAAAATTGGAAATATATCCTTTTTTCTATAATTGTAATTATTTTATTTTTAAAAATTATATAGAATTTTGTTAATATTTTATTTATGGTTGAGAGTGAGAGTCAAATATTTTTATAATTTTTGAGTTGTAATGTTAATAAGAAATCTAACAAGCACAATGAGAGTAGAATTATCGATATTTTATGACGTGTTTAATTTAAAGTAACCAAATACATATCTCCCTCATATTGGACTATAATATGTCCCTCTAGGCACAAAAATATTTTTTTTACTTTTAATTACCCATATTTTTTTAATTGATATAAAATTGTGTTATTTCACATTAACATCCAAATATTCTATTTATGGTTGAGAGTGAGAGCGAAATATTCTTACCACATCTTCTAAATTGTAAAATCAACAAAAAACCCAACAAACACAATTAAAGTGAGATTACTGATATTTTATAATGCTTTTAATTAAACTAACCCCTAACCAAATAGGTATATTCATTTTGGAGTTGTATTTAAAGCGACTTTCTAGAGTTTCCATTGGATTTTCTCGGCGGAAAATTTTGAGGTGAAATCTTGATATGTGTTATTTAAATTGTTTTTTTGACTGCATATATGGATTAACCCTAGTGAACTTTGATTGTGCAGAGTTTAACCATCAAACTTGTGATTTCAATTTTAATGAATTCCTACCATATTTTAGACAAATTAGATCAGAAAAACAAATCCAAAAACTTTTCAAAAATTCACAGTAAAGATAACTAGATTCATTTTTGTTTTTTATTTAGAAAATATTTTATTTTTATTTTAAAAATAAAAACATTACACATTTCGTAGATGTAAAATACAACACTAATTTATAAAAATAACATTAACTTATAAGAAATTGAGAAAAACAAAATTCAAATTTTATAAAAAGTAATATTCAAAATAATATTACCATTTTAAGTTGATAATTTTCTTTTAAATTTAAAAAATATAAATTTATTTAAATAAAATTTCTAAAATAATTATCAATAATAATTACAATATTTTTTTTTGTAAATTTATTAGTTCCTTACCATTTTCTATTTGTCAAAAATAGAGATCAAGTTGCAAAATATACACATTTGGTGGCCTCAACCTTACCAGGTCTGTTGGCCACCTCAAAGCAGTAAATGCCATCCAAAATTGAATATTTTTCTTTCGTCTACTAGCCGCCATGTCCATTTTACTGTTTAAAACAACGTCTATTTGACTACATGAAAAATAAAAGCTATCCACAAAAATCATAAAAACTTAGAGCATCATATGTTAACCATCCGAAGAGTCAATTGGTGCCAGGTCTTTTGCTGTTGAGCCTGGCATGTCGACTTGCTGCATCTATTGAAGCTTCCTTTCGATTCTGCTAATGCGAGCTGTGGCATGATACTGTGACACCCTTACATCCTCAATTTCTTTTTTAATTTCCTGTAGTATTGAGACCACTTCAAGACTGCCTTCACTTTCTTGTAAGCTTTCCAGCGCTTTGGCCAGCACACATTTCATAGTCCAATATGCGTGGATGGATTGATGAAAGAGAGATAATCGCCCTCTTGTATTCCTGGGGTCAGCAACAAAATCCATGTTTTCCTCTTGGACCTCTATGTCTTCTTCCTTACTGTTACTTTCTCTCTCCCATCCTTGGATTACATTACAAATCTGTGGAGGATTACCTGCAGAGTAAACTTCAAAGAGATTCTCTGTTATCTCTTTCTTCGTCCTTCTGCCTTGCTTGCTTGTCTCGGCCATGTTTTTTGAAAGCTTCTTCTTTCCTTTATCCTTGGGCTGATGCTTTACTAATTTCCCTTTCACCATTGTTATACTTGGGCTGAGGAGCTCAGGCAGCTGCTGAACTAAACCTGTGAATATTTTCGGAGGGCCTGTATAAGGTGGTATATTAGAAACAGAGAACCCATGAAATTCAATGGGCGCCCCCGCCACAATGAAATAAGCCAAGAAGATATGCATGCATATCATTTTACAGAGACAGGTAATTAAACCAATGTAACTAAGGACCTTGTTGGTTGACAAATGCAACTGACCAGGCTTATCATTATGACTATAATTCTCCCTATCTACCATTCGACAGATATAATTTACCAACTTGACATGAAGGAAAACTGAAGTAATATAATGACGGACCCAGTTTCTCAATTTGCGGGTTTTGAAATTCTCTCTACCTCGGTCATAATGGGCAGAGTTAAGATGACATAAGCCTTTCAATTTGTCATGGCGCTGCATGCAAGAGATTTCATAAAATTGAGACAGTCTTCCGTGACATATCACAGAGGTATGAAGAAGATGAGCCGAGAGACTTTGAATTAGCAGACGCAAAAGCCAAATCCTACAGGGTGTTCTTAAACAGTGCTCAATGGCCTTCTGATGGATAAACAGGTTCTGTTTTTTTAGCATGCTACAAGCGAATTCATTGCCAAAGATTACATTCATGTGCTTGAGAACATAATGATAATTTATCCTACCCTTTCCGCAACAACACTGATGCATGCCTTCTACCCTTCCTATACACATACTAGTGGGTAAATTGATGAGCATAAGAACCAGAGCCATTACATACCACTGAACCTGAGGGCGTGACAATTTCAGAGTTGGCGCGTCATGACGTGTAGCAATTCCTTCCGATCCTTCGTGAATTTACTGCCAGGAAGAACACTCTACCATAGAGTCAAGTCTTTCCTTAACCTCCTCTTCTGTTGTTTCCCATGTCGCTTTGACATAGTTATTTGGCATTCCTCTGCTACCATAATGAACCGGCATGTGAAAGTACCATCCAAATCCCTCTGCAGGTTTAATGAATGATGGCAGGATGGGACACGCCATCACGTGCCTCTAGTTGTCAGCTATCCTCCGCCTGTTGAGCAGCGTTTGCCACTGGGCACCCCAATCTGGGTATAATAATTACAATATTAATAACAATTAAATTCGCAAATAAAAATCATATTAATAATTTTATTTTTAAATCAACTTTCCATAAATCAATGTTAATGATTATTTAAATTTTCAATTAAAAAACTAATAATCAAAAATAAATTATTTGACTTCCCCATAGACAATGAGAGATGTCGGACGTAACTCATGTCCAAGTCTAGTTGCTAGTGATTCATTCCCCATCCTTTGGGCTTGCAACATGCGCTACCCCTCTCATTCTTATCACAATTGGGCAAGGCCATGAGAATAACATATAGGGTAAAAGGATCACAAATTGAATGTGTTGAAAACATAAGGGGCCACGTTGGATACTATAAATCACTTGTGCATTGGGACTCTAACATCATACATTGAGCCAATGCATAATGCAATGATAGGCCACAAAATAATAATAAAAAAGGATATGTCATGAAGGCCATGACAAGAGTTGCTTAATAATAAAAAACTGGGCATTTAACACTACAAGAGTTGCATATGTTCAACAATAAAAAATTGCAAACATTGTATGGTGGCAAGCGTAAGTCATGCTTCAATTGGGCATATCATAAAAGAGAAACTCCAGCCCATACCAAGTGCATGACGATGACTGTGATAATGTTGTTTGACGACATAAAAAATTAAACCAACTATCAATGTTGCACTCAACAATTCAATGAAAGTTATGATACATTGTGCACTACATTACCTGAAATATAATATTGTTTGACGACCTAAAGAATTACACCAAGTATCGAAGGTTGCAATCAACAATTCAATGAAAGTTATGATACATTGTGCAGGGCATTACCTAAAAAAATTTCACAACGAGAAACAACACTGTCGCCATCGCATGATAGTGGGGGGAAGCTATCCCCCCACTAAAATTATGGAATGCGATAGCACCATCCAAGGAGAAATATATATGTCCCTTGTGCACTAGCACAACTCAGAGGTCTTCTAGTAAAACGATAAGTGATGCAATAGAAACTATCTACAATAAGACTAACCATGTTACATTGTAAAATCATACAATGGAAGCTGGTATGTTGAATTCATGAGGTTATAAGTTGAAAAATCGTGCTAAGGAATGCCAAAATTATAGTTTAATGTAATGAAATAGTGTCAAGTAATGTTTTGAAATAATCATCAATACCATAAAGCTACAAAAAAATATCGAAAGAAAAACAAATGATATGTTGTTAAAACACTACAATGCATTTGAGAACCATTGTAAGGGAAGCACTTATGAATGCGTAAAAGATTTGGTAAAACCCAAAATGGTGCCATAAAAGTCGTGTGGAAAAATCTAAATTATGATGCACCAAAGGAAAATATTGCAAACTTATGAGAAAATTATTATTTCACAGATCTAAACTCTCTCTCATGTTTTTCACAACTATTTTTATTTAACACTTTTATGATAAATGAAAGATAATTATTATTAATTTTATCTTGTTATATTCGACTCTTTACAACTTAGTATATGGCACATGTGTAGATGATGTGAGAAATGTAATGTAAGTAAACATTTGAAATGTTTGTATAGAGTAAATGTGTAGATGTAATGTAAGTAAATATTTGAAATGAATAATTAATATATTTGTAATAATTATCCCTGCATATAAAATAAACCAGAGCTATGCTAAATAAATAAAACCTATTTTTATAGTTACTCCATATTAAAAAATGATGTATGTTAAATAAATAATAAATTGGAGGTATGGTAAATACATAAAATATTTTTTTATAAATACACTCGAGGTATGGTAAATAAATAAAACCTCTTTTTATACAAACTCCAGAGGTATTGTAAATAAATAAAAATATAATAAATCGCTTTATATTTACCAACACTTAAATTTTTTTTTATTTAGGTGAATCATATGGGCCAAATACCAAGGGCCAAATTATTATTAATACCTTGCAAAAAAATGTTATTAACCCTAATATTAATATTAAAATATTAGTATTATTATGATTATTAAATTTAATATTCATATTAATATATTATAATATTAATATTATTAATTTTAATAATTCTGGATCAATAAAATATAAATTTGCTATATATTAATATATATTAATATATCATGATATATATTAAATCTAGATATATATGTGAGAGAATAAAAAAGACATAGAGTGATAGAGGTGAAGAGATATGGCAGTGACAAGGGAGAGATGGAGATAAAGCAAAGGAGAGGAGAGAGGAGGAATGAAGAGAGAGGGAAGGAGAGGAGTGAGAGGTAGAGAAGGGTAAGAGAGGGAGAGGGAGACACAAAGATTGAGGGGTGAGAGAGAGAACGAGAGAGTGAGGGAGATAGTGAGAGGATTGGAGGGCAGAGAGCGAGAGAGAGAGAGAGAGAGAGAGAGAGGACAGAAAGGTGGAGAGAGATAGGGAGTGATAAGGAAGATGTAGAGAGTGGGAGAGAGGAAAACAAGAGGAAAGAGAGATAGAAGTAGGGGAGATTGAGAGAACAAGAAGATAGGGATATATATGGAAGGTGAAGAGGGGTAAGAAGAGTGATATGGAGAGAGGGAGGGAGGGACAAAGAGATAGAGAGAAAAATAAGGATAGATGGAGGGAGATATAGATATAGGTGGAGGGGGGAGAGAGGGAAGAATATTTCTTGCATTAGATGCATTGATTTTAGTGTAGAAGGTGATTTATAATCCTATTTTATTTATTGCACTAGATGCATTGATTTTAGTGTGGATATTGATTTCTCATGATATTTGATTGCTTGCACTAGATGCATTGATTTCAATGTAGATGATTTATAATCCTATTTGATTTCTTGCTCTAAATGCATTGATTTTAGTGTAGATGGTGATTAATAATCCTATTTGATTTCTTGCACTAGATGCATTGATTTGAACGTAAATGTTTATTTCTAATTATATTTGATTGCTTGCACTTCCTGTTTGATTTCTTGAACTAAATGCATTGATTTCAGTGTAGGTGGTGATTTATAATCCTATTTAATTGTTTGCACTAAATGAATTGATTTCAATGTAGGTTTTGGTTTCTAATCATATTTTCTTACTTTCCCTAGATGCATTGATTTGAGTGTAGATGTTGATTTATAATCCTATTTTATTTCTTGCATTAGATGAATTGATATAGTAACAGAGTTGGAGGTTCAAGAGACTCGACAGAGAGAGAGAGAGGTGGGAGAGAAAGGGAGAGAGAGGAAGGAAGAGAGAGCATGTGAGAGAGTGGAGATAGGGAGGGAAAGATAGATGGAGTTGGCGGGGGAGAGAGAGAGAGGGAGGTAAGAATAAAACATAGAGAGAGAAATGCAGAGAGAGAGAGAGAGAGGGAGTGATAAGGAAGATGGAGAGAGAGGGAGAGAGTAAAACAAGAGGAAAGAGAGATAGAATCAGGGGAGAGGGAGAGAACATGAATATAAAGATATAGATGGAAGGTGAAGAGAGGGAAGAAGAGAGAGATGGAGGGAGGGAGGGAGGAATGGAGACATTGATATATATGGAGTGAGAGAGCATTTGTGTTTTGAGTGGTGAGATAGAGAGACAAAGGAGAGATGGAGGGATATATAGATATAGATGGAGGGGGGGAGAGAGGGAAGAATATTTCTTTCTTTAGATGCATTGATTTCAGTGTAGATGGTGATATATAATTGTATTTGATTGCTTGCACTAGATGCATTGATTTTAGTGTAGATATTTATTTCTCATGATATTTTATTCATTGACCTAGATGTATTGATTTCAATGTAGATGATTTATAATCCTATTTTATTTCTTGCTCTAAATGCATTCATTTTAGTGTAGATGGTGATTTCTAATCCAATTTGATTACTTGCATTAGATGCATTGATTTCAATGTAGATGTCGATTCATAATTGTATTTGATTGCTTGCACTTCCTATTTGATTGCTTGCACTAAATGAATTGATTTCAATGTAGGTGGTGATTTCTAATCCTATTTGATTGCTTGCAATAAATGCATTGATTTCAGTGTAGATGTTGGTTTCTAACCATATTTTCTTACTTGCACTAGATGCATTTATTTGAGTGTAGATGTTGATTTCTAATCCTATTTGATTTCTTGCATTAGATACATTGATTTTAGTATAAAAATTGTTTTATAATCTTATTTGATTGCTTGCACTAGATGCATTTATTTCAATGTAGATGGTGATTTCTAATCATATTTGATTGATTGCAATAAATGTGTTGATTTCAATGTAGATGTTGGTTTCTAATCCTACTTTCTTACTTACACTAGATGCATTGATTTGAGTGTAGATGTTGATTTCTAATCCTATTTGATTTCTTACATTTGATGCATTGATTTTAGTATAAAAATTGTTTTATAATATTTACGATTTCAACTATCTTTTTCATATAATCAATATGAAAAGATGACAAAACTAACAAGGGTGACAATAAGAATAGTAGAAGAAAATCAATATGAAAAGATGACAAAACTAACAAGGGTGAAAATAAGAATAGCCGAAGAAAATAGTTTGAGATTGATCACAATGAATATTATTTGTGATTGACTACATTCTTATTATTCATATTTTCTATCATTCAACACTATTATTGCCACTTTTGCACTCAAAATTTTATTTCGTCGTTTTTCATCATTAAAGTTATCAAAAATATTTCTCATCTAAGCAAACTGAGGTAACTGAGAAAATTTAAAATTAAAATGACTAGGTTAATCTTAGACGTATTTAGCATATTTAAAATCAGTATATTAATATTAGATATATTTACATATTATTGATAAATTAATCATATCTTTGATACATTTTCCTTGGCCCCGCACAACTGAAACTAGTCTAGATCCATCTTAACTATGGATCTATCACGCGCCAAGAGGGATCAAATCTCTTGAGGTGCAAACCTTTCCTCAAGTTTTGCGCTAAAAAAAAAGGTTTGCCCCTAGAGAGATTTGATCCCTCTCGGCGCATGATAGATCGAGAGTTAAGATGGATCTAGGCTTGTTGTATGTATCCCATGTATAAATTTGCGATGAGATTGCAAGTATAATGCCATATGAATGTATGGGCCTCTTCATAAAAATTGTTAAATGATCCAACCAACACTAGGGAAACCCTATGGTGACACTATGGAAATGGCAAATTCGTTAAAGCCCAATGTTTCCTACAAGTCAGAATTGTGGAGTTCCCAAATATTGTTATTTTGTAAACATAGTAATTTGTCATAAATGACAAATATTTAACTCATGAAAAGGACAAAAGAAAGTATCGAAGGCCAAGAGGAAATTTAAAATTCCTGAGGAAGATTAAAAGTCAAGTGGAAACTAAAAGGTCATGAGGAAGTCCAAGAGTCATGGGGAAAGTGAAAGGTTACCCCCTTCTTCTACAAATACACCCTTATGCCTCATGCATCAAAAATTTTAGCACATAAGCTAGGCTAGTTATATGACTGTTATCTTGTGCTTGATAAGCTGAAACCACTCACTCTTGGTAGCTTATAGGTGGAGGAATTGAGAGGCTAGTGCTACGTTATGAACATGATATGAACAGATCTCACCCCTCTATTGGGTTTTGACGAGTTTGTTGTACACGTATTTGAATGGGAGACAATATTAATTAGAATATTTTATGTTCATTCATTGATTCCCAAGAACTTTTCTATTGTCATATTGGCTATTTATTATTTCAAGTATGTAAGTGTGTGGTTTACACACCCGTTAAATGTTTATGAACTAATTCATTTTCATGCAGCTTGGGTGTCGCCTTTGAATATTTTCTCTTAATTTAATGTTAATGTTAATAGTTGATTGCTAGCACTTTATTTTAGTGTGTATCTTAGTTAGTTTCAAATATTTTATGCTTCCTTAATGCATGATATTACTCATGATGTTGTTGTTGTATTCTTATATCATGTTCTGAAAGCTATCAATGGAAAAATGATCCCGTCCTCAATATTCTAGAATATTTCATTTGGTCTCACACTTATCTCTGCAATCAAATATCTAAGAGAAAAACACACACAATAGTAGTTGGGTAGGTATTCGGATGGGGCTCCTGTCCAAAACAACGTGAGTTCTAATTGGTACTTCATACCGGGGAGGACCCCTAGTGTTGGTGGATTATTGAGCACCATCAACACCAGGTAGGAAGTCTTCTCCATTAACCTGTTACCCCAATAGCTCACCAAGATTTATCCTTAGCTTACCCTTTTGGTATTCCTCTGGTTATATCCTCAATAATCTCTTAAGAACTCCTTTCTCTCAAGGTCTTACTTTTTCCTCCTCTGCTTTCCAAACTTAGTTATACAGTCTCTCTCTTTATGCAACCTCTTCACTAAAAGTTTTTTTTCCATAGCTCTCTTCCTATTGCTACTACGCACAATTATCAACCTCTTTAGTAGTTTAAAATAAAATTTTAAAGACCAATTTTACCTCTTATGCCTTTTTAATTATGAGATATATTAACATTGAGGGACATCCTTGGTTCCCTCTTAACTGGGATGATTTCCACCACTTTTTCTCCACTCATTTCAATTTCTATAATTCTACTTTGGCTAGGAATTTCCTCAACCTCTTTATCCTATTTGTCCAATCCTACTCAAAAGTAATGAGCTATTAATTATATATTCAAAATAAATCATGCATTATTTTCCTCATATTTGAATCCTCTCGTCTTGTGTCTTATTCTCCCACTAGCTACAAATAATTGGCTCACTCTTTAGTCCATGAGAAATATATTTTATCACATTTGTTGGTTCTAGTTCTCTTTATTTTCTAAACACTTCTTAATCCCTAAGGAGCACGTTGTTGCTCTGATGCCACTTTGATACAATATTTCTAGTCTCTCCAAAGAGTCTATTTTTAATCACAAATTGTTTGAAAACCCCACAATTTTTAAAATCAAGACTATGGATCATCCTTCTTCGATACCAATCACCACTACATTAAAAACCCACAGCCAAAACATTTTCAAACCTACACATTTATTAATTGTAGCTTCTCATGCTTACCTTTGTATTCTCAAGTTACTGAAGGCTGGGATTGATCCATTGGCTGAAACACTTGAGTTTTCAACCCTAGAAAATTATTTTTCTCAACGTAATAAGAGAATCAACACTAAAATTAATCCCCCCCCCCCCTCCCCCCCTCCTTCCATGGAAGAAGATCTAACTCAACCTTATGTTAGCACTCCCAACACTTTCCTATTCCTCCCACATGAGTTGAGCACAATAAATCATGCACATAATCCCTAATTCTTATATACCTCAATGCTCTAGCTTAATACATTCTTTGTCACATGACTATGTCTACAACCCAACTTAACTCTTAAGGCACAAGTATTTAGCCCATGTCTAATAGAACTTCTTGTCATCAATGAAATTTCTAAAGCTACATACTACATTGTCCCACATTAGTCTAAAATTCAGGATGGATCTAGATATAATTTACTTCCCCTATGCAAATACTACTTAATGTAGGTCCCACACTAAATGTTTTTACAATATGGATTTTAATTTTCAATCCATATATCACTCAAGGCCTCACTATGGGGTCCACCTCCTCATATCCATGTTAGTGAGGTGGTCAAATACCTTACCTTGTACCCACTCCATGTTGAAGCCCATATTCTTTTTTAGAGTTGGATAATGTCTTTGGCCTTGATATATCATGTAATATAAGACTCAGGGTTAGGGCCACCCAAAATTATTTCAAAGTGTTAAGAACTCTATATTTCGTCATGTTCTGGATATGTATAACATTGTTTGCCTCATCATGCCCCAACTTCTCTTGTCTTAGATCCTATATCTTCAAGGTCTCTGATTTCCTGAAATTGCGTTGGAGCTAACATTCACACCTTCATACAAGGTACAACGCCATTATACCTTGATGCCCAAACTCAACATAGCTCAATGGTTACCATGGTTTGATCCCAAGATGAGTGATTTCCTTCAATCAATTGAAAGGAAAGGTCATGCCAACCCTTCCTCCTCTACTCCGTTGTGGACTTAGGGTCTTGATCCTAAATTCAATATGAATTTTTGGATTTCCAAGGCCAAATAGATTTTCTATTATAGCATACATGTGAAGCCCACACCAAAGTTGTGCTTCTCTATTGCAAGCTTGTTATGTAAGGAATCAAAATACACATAAATAATATTGAATAAGATAAAACTCACACATATATTCAACCACACATGAGAAAAAGGAAAACATTACTAGTAGAAAACGATTAAAGTAATGACTAGGTGACTAAAAAATTTAGTCATCGCAATTATTTCAAGTGAATTGCTAATAATTTGAGAAATTTTAAGTGACCGAACTAAAAATTACTAACTTAAATGACTAATTTAGTCTAGGGATAAAATATACGACTAAATAATAAGTGAATAAACTAAAAGCAACTAACTTAAATGACTAATTTAGTGTAGGACTAAAATATATGACTAGAGAATAACTAAGAAAAGAAAGGTGCAGTAACAAACAAAGAGAATTGAAGGGAAGAAATTTTCCCAAATGTATATCTAACGAGCAAAGTGTCTTTACTTGTTGAATGTGCTTAATTACAAGATGAAGCATTGTTCTTAGTGAATATCAGGGCAAAGGCCTACACTTAACATCGATCATAAGAATTAGTGAAGAGTTTATAGTCAAGAAAAGAAACGAGTAAAGGACTTCCCACTCTACAAAGGAAAGGGCCCATTCATTACAAGTCCAATTGCTTGATGTCCCTATGTTGGACCTTGAAATAGGCATATGAGTTGTTCAATTAGAGTTCTTAAAGTGCATTTTACAAATCTTGAGCAAATGAATAACCCAACCACCATGTAGAGGAGAATGAATTTCCATGCAAGGGGAAAACTAAACACATTGTATTTGATAATACTCTCACATAAGAAAATAGAAGTCAAACATTCAATCTGTCCATTCATCACAGGTTAGAGTAATCTAGTCCACTCACACTTGAAAAGAAAATAATGAGCCTATAGTTACACACATCAACAACAATATTGAAAAATTAATAAGATAAAATTATAGATAAAAGATTAATTAACCAAAGACTAGTCACATAAGAAAAAAATATAGATAAAAGTTGAATTAATCAAAGACTAATGACATCATAGCATAATTACACATTAAATTCCCACACCATTAATTTCTCTTCATTTATAACAACATTAGAAAACATAATAAGATGATATTACATAGTTTTATCTTCATTTTTAGAAATTAATATGACATTACATTGTTTTAAGAGGTCACATAAATGGCACCAAATTTGTGAGTCCATAAATGAACACAAAAAATTCCCATATAGTTCAAGAACTATGGACTACTACAATTTTATTCAACCTCCAATGCCAAATTCCTATAACACTACTGTTGGGTCATAAAAAGGTATCTTTTGAACACCTAATTAGCCGACATTAATCATCAATCTGGGAGCGACTTTTTATTTCAAGAGTGTACTCTATCTGAGGCTGCAATTATCTAAGAGCAATGCTATGCAGATGTAGTATAGAATGTTAAATGCAAACGTAAAAAATTCTTGTAAAGAAATCTAATTCAATGACATGAAATAGAAATGCTTTGGAAATTAAACTACAACAATCTGCAAAACATCGATCAGGGATACAGTAGCAATAACTCCTTCCCTTAGAAATCAATGCAAGATAACCAATATGGGGACTTGGAAGCAATAACCAGTGTCATCTACATTCAGTGATATTTAAGACAATCGAAATAAATCAAACTCACTCTTCGTGCTAATGAAAATAACTAGAAGAAATGAAATCTGAAAAGGAAGAGTAGCTTATAACTAGAACTCATCTATTTGCAAATCAAAAGTTATGAATAAACAATGAACAGAAATGGAACAGCAGTATAAAATGAACAGAAATTACAATTCTAATGTGATCAAACAAATAAATCTTCACGCTTCAATCCTGTTGACAGTCAATCACTACGCAACAGCAAATCATAAATTAATGGAACAACAACTCAAATCAGATACAGAAAAGCAAAGTTGTTTAATGATAACCAGATAACTGATCAACGAATGCGTTTCTTGTAAAGGATGAAATAGCAATGACTTTGTACTTGATCTAACAATAATAAATCAATTCTGTAATTGAAATGAACATTAAACACACTTCTCACAACAATAGGTAAGGATTAAAAATACAAACAGCGAAGTGATTCCACCAGAGCCGAGCCCTTAGCTCCAGTGAAATACTGCTGGGCTAATTCAGCACTTGGAAAATGAAATGGAACACGTGTCTTATATTAAATAAACACAAAGCATTACAGAAGCAATTCTCTCAAGGCCGAGAGTCAATCAAACATCATATTACAGAGGAAATGTTTAAATGTAAAATATTTCGACTAAATTCACTCTCTCAACAACAACACCGTCTCTTGTCACTAAAGATCACTACTTTATATATCAAATCTCAATGGAAAAATCAAGGAATAGGATGAGTTTGAACAACGATCCCTCAGGATCGAAGGATCCTGAGGGATTCACTTCCTCTTTGTTTAGTCGTCATCCTGTTTACTCTGACCGAGGCCGAGCTGTCCCTTGCCTTTTCCTGGCAATTCGTTCAGATCTCCTTGCCTTTGGCTAGATATGGTTCAACGCTGATGGAGCAGCAGTTATGTTCATTTCAGCCCCGCCTTTGGTACAACTGTTCACCTCTTCGAATTCCTGTTTTGTCAACAAAAAGTAACCTTTAGCCATCTTTTTACAATAAACATAAACCTTTCCAATTCTATTACAATTCTTACAATAAATTACCTTTCCAAGGCAAAAAGGAGTATGTCTATGGTAAAAGAATGAGAGAATACATAGTAATTTCATACCTTTTTCACTACCCAACAACTACTAATTCCATACCGAATTGAAATTTGAACCAGCTCAATTGTACTTCCAAGTTGGGCCACTTACCAATTTTGAATGATGACAATCTAGCAATCTACATTTCTTCATACAATTTGTTGTACCTTAATAATCACTCTACAAACTTTCAATCAAATTTGTTTAGTTAATCTTTTAGTTAATTTTTTTTAATGAATTTTGATTGAAAGAGATTTGAAATCATGGTTTTGTTGGAATCCTTGTTTTTTTGCGAGGAAGGAATTATGAAGGAATTATGATGGAAAAAGCAGATTTGAAATATCTGAAATCAAGGTTTTAGTTGGAATCCTTGTTTTTTTGTGGGGAAGGAATTATGAGGGGAAACACACCAAGGGAAAACATAGATTCGAAATGCCAAGCAATGAGCACATCATATCTAATCATTATGAAGATGAGCATCATCCAAATTCTCACGTGGGTGAATGCCATTTGCAACAAGTATGAAAAGTAACATTGACAAACATAGGGAGAATCATATCTCTGGCAACGAAACTTTTGTCAGACTTTATACCATTATCGATTCATTGAGGCCGCAAAGCATATTAGTAAACTATACATTTCCCCTAGCTCGATTTTTGAAATTCTAGAAAACACTACTAAATTTTGTGGATTTTTTGGTAACAGAAGAACAAGCCAGTGGTCATGACCTTGAATGCTGAAATTAGACAAACCAAGGCCAGATTGCATGAAGTGATTCCCAAGTTGCAAAAATTTTCTCAGAAAAAGGTTAGGATTAGCTGTCTTTAATTTTATCCAAGTGATTTTCAGGGCTTTCTCATGGTTTCGAAGGTTTTCTCTTCAATTACTCGATGTTTTGATGATGTAGCATCCTTTTCATTTCAATGTTGAATTTCGTAGTTCCAGGAAGCCTCGATTCGAGGAATTTTGGGACCTAGGATAAATTCGACATTTATTTATTTAAATTCCATTTTTTGTATGACAATTTTCTTTCCAATAGGCTAGATTCTTATGCATTAAGCTCAAATATAGCTATTTAGAAGCCATTTTAATAAATCATAATGATACACATTGTTTTGATTATGATATAGGATATTTATTAGATCAAATGACCTTAAAATTTTAGGATGGATTTATCGGGGAAGAATGAGTGTGCATTCCTGATCCTTGTGTGAATATGGTCCAATGAATAAGACAGGGGCATGCATTTAAACTAGTGTCTTACTCTCTTACCAACCAAGTTGAGCCTGCAATGATATAGCTCCATATATTTTTAATTTTGAGACATTAGAGTTGAGGGATCACACATAAAATCGTGTTATTAAGCACCCACACACTCATTGTCGATTGGAAGTTCTGTAATTTTAAAACGATATTGATATACTGGAATTTTCCAATACCCACAACACCAATTAAAAGTCCAATTGAATAAGGAAAAATAAAATAAAATATTTTATTTTTTATTTTTTTCCTAATCAATATACCTTCTTGTTTCTTTACTGTTAACAAGTTTCTCATGCAGTAGAGATATAAAATTCTTGAGGATGGTTGAAATGTGCTGGAAAATGAAAATTTCCATAACCATGATGGTGAAAGAGAGAGTAGCCCAAAAAAGGGTGGTCCTCAACAAGATGGACTAGGAATAGTTTGAGGGGAATACATGTCATTTGGGCCACCAATATGTACTATGAACATCTTATCATTGAAATTAGGAAGTTGGCCATGAAAATATGGGAACTAGAGGGGGAAGGTGGCTTTCCAGGAAGGAAGAGGAGGAAAGTAAGTTGGATGCTAAACAGGTCAATGTAGCTTCAGCGGTCAACCCTTGGGAGGTCAGTCCGCCCATCTTCATCAAAGTTGGATCATGCTCTAATTACTAGCATGACTATATTTTTGTAACAATGTTGTTTTTTGTTGTCAATAAAATCATGATGGTTGTAAATAAGTCCTTCTAGTGTCTAGATAGTGCTGCGACTCATTGTGGTTGTCATGTGATTTTTGAAATTCCCATGGATTGGTCTACTCACAATATAAAACGACTTTTATATTATTTTATAGAACTTAGAAGTTCTCAGACTTATCTTCAGCAAGTTTGGCAACCATGTTTCCTATGAGAGCACAAAGTGCCTAGACATAACTTTCTTTTTCTTTCACATTATTAATAGATTTAGCTAAATTACATAAAAAATGTCAATGCTTTGGCATTTTAACAACAAAGCCAAGAAATGTAAGAAACATTTTTGGGTTGGCATGATCTAAATTAACAATCCTTTAGTCTTTTATTTCATTTATATATTTCTCAACCAGTACCTTGACAAGAAACTTGAAATTAATTTACTCTATTGTCTTACAGTCTCAATATGGTCTATGGATCCTGTAGGTAGGGGATTGAGTGAATGACCTACAACGGCATAAGAATTTACAACTAGAATCTTATAAATTCTCAATTGAGTTCATAACCAATACACAAGCAACAAATCTCAAATAAGTACAACACCAAATTAAAACAACTAAGAAACTCACAAGGAACTTTTTGACTATTTTAAGGCTTTGGATTTTGATCCAAAACATAGTTCCCACCATGCTTGCATAAAAATCTAATGATGCCTCAAACAAACACCTGATAAGGTTCAATCCTAGTAGTGATTGCAGCCCTTATAGGCTTATAGCCTGCAAAATCCTAATAAGTTAAATAGTTATCCTCACAAATCTCTAAAATATCAAAATATATGTGGCAAAGGCTCTACCAACCTAGTTATTTTTTTCATGTATGCATGGCAGAGTAACTAGAATAGAATGTTATAAGAATGCATGCTGGAAAATGGCACCCAAACCTAAGAGAGCATATCAATCATAAATTTTCTTAAATATACAATTAATATCAATAGTAATTCCCCTAAAGAAATAATTACGTTATGCCAAATTATAAGTGATAAGTTGGAGTTAATGTTGAGCCTGAATCTGCCGATAACTCTTAGAGACTATAACGAGAAATGATGAAAGAACAAAACAAGAAATAAGTAATAAATACAATTGAAGTGGACAATAATTTTATAATAATTTATTCTAACTAAAATATGGAAATAGCATATCAAACAATGATGTTTTGGAGAAACTTCAAACTAAAGGAGACCAACAAAGGCTTATTACCAATGTACCCTCTCCTCGTAGGTGCCTTCGCATTACTGGTATTTTCTACAACATTAGTGTAGGAAGATGAAATGTATTTCCTCAAGCTCTAACTTGGAATTTTAAAGTACACAAACCTCAATGAAATATTTGAAATCATTTTAAACAACAAAGGTTATCTTGGGCTTACTGCCACCATAAATTCCCGAAGGAGAATGATTGCATACATGCTAGGGAATATGATGCAAGCGCATTCACTCTCAATTTTAAATCCTAATTTTTTGGCCAGACCCTAAGGTCTTGACATTAGCCCAAGGAGGGGTTAGTCGTAAAGACATTGTAAAAATATTGTAAAGCCTCTTGTAAAGTGTTTTATTTCCTAGGAGGCATAAGTAAGTGTCAATGTCAATAATGGATCATGTAATAAATCATTGAAGTTATGGGATGACTCAAGGAGGTGTTAGGGAATTTAATTAAAGCTACAAGAAAGTAGAACTCGATTATGTGAGTCATAGGTAGGGATAAGTTTGATGTTCTAAAAATAGGAAATGTTACGGAAATATAGGAGTTGGTTACAAGTTTTTAGGGAGTCGTTGAAAGAGTTGGATAAGCTCAGTTTTGTAATTATTCAATTGTAAGCCCACAGGGAGTAGAGGAGTGAAGGAGGCCAATTTAAATGAAGGAAATCAGGCCAGAGATGAGAGGCCAATGTAAATGAAGAAAACCAGGCCAGGGAGAGGGGAAGATTAATGAATGTATTCAAGGTAAAGAAGGTATAGAATACCTTATATAAATCTATGTAATTTATGCGTGTATTTGATTAATACGGAAAAAGAAACATTATTATTCAAATGGTATATGGATAGACTGTGTGAAATTATGTTTATTATGAAATAGTATATATCCCTGCACATTGGGTGAATTTTTTGAGTAGAGGAACACGATGGAATTCAAATGGTGAAATATATGTTAAGGAAAGTGATGACAAGATCATTCTGCACAAGAACATATCGTGCACATAGGATGTGTGTAAAGACAGAGTTTAGGAATGAAACGAACTGAGAATTTTTTGTGAGACGACTGCTCTGCATTGAGCAACATTGGTGAAATTGTTGTTTGGAGGTTTACTTAGAAGAGGCTTGTGTGTTAATATGTTGTGCGTATTCACTTCTGAGAATTTAGAGAAAAAATTCTATTTGTATTTTTCTTGAAAAGAAATTGTTGAAAGGGATCACTAACAAAGGAATTGGATCCACTATGAGTAAAGATCTATATTGACTCGATGTGAGAAATCAAGTTTCTCATATTGTTGATTTGGTTAAATTTTCTCTGTAATGACCAAGATTTCAAATATAATGCAAATGAGAATTCTGGGTAAGAATTGTGAATGCAAAATAAGCAATCTACAGGTAACGGAAGATTGGAGACAATGTGGAATTCATGATTGAGGTAGTGAAGATCAAGTCAAAATTAAATAATAGAGAATGCATGGAGAAGACTGTGTTAATTTGTGAGTTCATAATTTGGTTTTGTGTGATACATCTAGAAGACAAAGTACAGGAATACGCAATTCTTGTGAAGAGGATCAAAACCTCATAAGAAGAACCGAGTGGTATGAATAAAGGAAGAAGATCTGGTATTATATAATTGATTTTGAAATATAATTCTTATTCCTAAATTCTATTCATGTTCCAAGAATGAGATCGAATTTGATGTGAGTCGACTTGCTGTTAGAGATTGATGGTTGTGGCATAGATGTAAATATATTTAAAATTTTATGCACCGAGTTTAAATGAGAACATAACTTAATAAATGCAGAGTTGAACAATATTGCAAGAGTGGCATGAACATGTCAAGCATATGAAGTAGTAGATGAAGGGAATTCGTAAGGAAAAACCGTCTTCAAACTTGCGGTGAAATTTCTGATCAAAGGAAGATGAATCTTGAAATTCCTCCATCTAGTTTTTATGTAGAGCAGGGTCTATTTAGTAAGTCACAAGCGTTTTTCCAAAAATATCCTTGGTTGAGGAGTTCTAAAGTGATCTCTAAACTACGTTTTGTAGAATGCATGACTTTAAAAGAACGATTGATTTTCCTTTGCAAAAACGCCCATGTTTGCAGAGATAGGAGCCATCTATTTGTGGTATCAAAGCACCATAAATATCTCGAGAGTTTTGTGTGACAGATTGAAAGGAATATGATGAGAAATATTTCTCATGAAGTTCAAATGGAGTGAACCTTAAGAAGAAAGACTGTGAACAACAGACTTGTGAAAGAGCATGAAAGCTACAACAAAATGGATTTGTAGCAGAGAGATTGAGGTAATGATATTTATTTCAATTTTATGTTAATTTATAGAACTGGGATTATTTGAGGATGGACATAAAATTTGTAAGTGATTTTGTTACTGGTTCTACCTTGGGAGGAGGAAAAAAATTTGTTCTGAAACAATAGAACATTAAATACTGCAATAGGAGAGTAGTAAAAGAGAATTTATAGTAGCACAAGTTCAAGATAGAGAATAATGAATGTGGTTGTAACTAAGGAAGTGTGAAGAATTTGCAAAGGAGAGTTGCAGATTGGAGAGCCAGTTCCAAAAGTTAGTTGGGTAGAATTGGGTGAAGGAAGACAAGGAGTCTGTGGAAAAGTTTACAAAGGAAAGTGCAGACTTGGAAACCAGTTCCAACAGTGAGTTGGGCGGAAAAGGAAGAAAGAAGAATATTGTGACTAAAAATATTCTCTTTGTAAAGAATTAAGTGAGTGTTTGCTCATAGAAGAATGTGATTGTAGAGAAGCCTAGAACGAGCAAGCATAGTGCTCAAATGGTTCTAAGTTAAAGAGAGCCAAAGATTCCAAAAGACTGAGTTCAAGAGAGGAGATTGGTAAGGTAGTTGTAGTAGGGTGAAAGATAATTTCTATTGTAGAGGCTTAGTACAACTCATAGTGAGTATGGAGGAACTCACAAAGATGGAGAATAAGATGAATATTGATAATCATAGTAGAGGTTCAAGGAGAATCTAGAAAGTAAAGAAAGAATATGCCAAGGAAAATGTCATATGGAGGCAGATGAATGATGAAGTGTATGAAAGGGAGAAGGCTGAGATAATATTCCATCTTGAAGTACTGATGGAGATGTTGTAGAAAAATAAAGAAGACCAAAGATATGGTTTTTTTATGAGAATAAATATGAAGTGGCATAGGCTATAGAAGAATAAAGAGAAAATTATGAATGCTCAATGGAAGGATGAGGTACTCAAGGAAAATGAGTATCGGGATAAATAATTGAAGCTTGAAACATCAAGTGAGATCAAGAATCCTCATGATTTCAAATATGACATTTTCTATATCTTTGTAGGTGAAACACATGAGGATGGAAAATTTTCTGATGTTGCCATAGTGAAGAAAGAGGAGAGACAGAATTTGCATTATGTATTGAAGGAAGATGAGACAGATAGGTCTCATATGAAATATCATACACAGTTGAGAGAAGGTATTGATTTTGAACATGTTGCAAGGGCTGAAAGTAGAGAAAGTCTAGTTCATGATGATATCCAAAAGCAAGAAGAAGTGGAGGAAGATATCAAGCATTCAAATGCAATTCTTGAGGAAGCTGAGATGGGGTCCATTGAATATTTTCTGAGTCATACAGAAGATTCAAAGCAGCAAAAGGGCTTGATGATTGAAGCATTAAGGGAGACCATCAGGTCTTGTGGTTTTAAAACTAACAATTTATATGTGATTGCAGGTTTTGTGGGAGACAACCAATTTTTTTGAACTGTCTTGAATGAGGATGAAAGTTGCAAAGTTAAGTATGATGATGAATGGCTTTCAGATGACGACAAGGATGAATTATTGCAATAGAAGGAGTCCATAGATTCCTTACTTAATGAAGGAAGAGCTCAGAATGGAGGATGTGTCCATAGCAGGGATGAGACACTTTTGTCTTATGTTGAGGAACCTCTTATTGGTGAGAACAGGGAGAAGTTGGTTTTCATAAATGACCAGAAGGAGACTCCAGGACAATCACTTGAAGCTATCATAGATATGGAAAATCAGAATTCGATTCTAATAAAGAATGAAGAAGAAGTGTCATGGAGTAATTGGACTTGTGACAAAGAGGAAGATAGTAATGAGGATGAAGGTGAGACAAATATGTCACATGTTGAAGAAAAATCAGTCCTAGAATTGAATGAAGTAGAATTGACTACTAAAGTTAGTCAAGCAGCGAAAGGACAACTATTGAATGTTGTCAAGGAAGAGGAAGAAGGATATGCTGGAATTGATGAACAACATAGTGATCATGTGCTTGAGAGGATCAATTAGAAATTGAATTGTTGAAGTGATTGCTAGAAGAATTTGAGTATGAGGAAGGGATTGCAGTCATTGATAGAAGAGTGTCTCAAGTTTTGGCTGAGACAGAAGCAGATACTAGTTTACTAAACTATGTTATGTTTTCTAGTATATAGATAAGTGTGAGTGAATATGTTACTGCAGTCAGGGAATTGGAAAACAATTTACTTTTTGAAAGTAAAATTGAAGATAAGGAGCAACAAATTTATATTGCATAGGGAGATATCTTGAAGGAAATTTAGGAAGTTTGGGTGGCAGCAATATCTAGGACAATATCAAGAGAAATAATAGAAGAAAAGGCAGGAAAATTTGAAGGTAACCAACAGTTTAAAGATGAATGTACAAAGTGTAGTAAAGTGCAGTGGCAAAAATATGGAAACAAGGTTTGTTTTCAGCAGAAAAATGAGTTGCAAGGTGTAATAGATGAAATATGGGAATTGATGCAAGTCCTTGAGAAAAGCTACAACTGGGTAAAGAAAGTAAACCACTATAAGGTTTAATGGAGAGTGAAAAATGATGAAGGTAAAGACAATGGAGCACTACAATACAAGGTTTGGAAGTCTGGGAGGTTACAGTCAAAGAGAAATGAATATAGTGAAGCTTATGGACAGTAGCAAACATGAGTTTGGGATCCAGGAAGATGAAGGTTAAAGATGCATGATCAGGTGACCATGATTTCTTTCTACTTTGGGAGTCTGATGTAGGAGCATTAAATCTCAAGTTTAACTCCTAATTGTTTGGGTAGACCCTAAGGTCTTGACATTAGCCCAAGGAGGGGTCAGTTGTAAAGACATTGTAAAAATATTTTAAAACCTCTTGTAAAGTGTTTTATTTCCTAGCATGCATAGGTAAGTGTCAATGTCAATAATGGGTCATGTAACAAATCCCCAAAGTCTAGTTTCTAGTGATTCATTCCCTATCCTTTGGGCTTGTGGCATGTGCTACCCCTCCCATTCTTATCACAATTGGGCTAAGGCCATGAGATGTACAATTCATGTGTAAAAAAATTGCAAACATTGTACAGTGGCAAGTGTAATTCATACGTCAATTGGACATAGCATAAAAGAGAAACTCCAGCCCATACCAAGTGCCTAACGATGACTCTGATAATGTTGTTTGAAGACATAAATAATTACACCAACTACAAAAGGTTTCACTCAACAATTCAATGAAAGCTATGATACATTGAGCACTGCATTACCTAAAATATAATGGTGTTTTACAACATAAAGAATTACACCAACTATCAAAGGTTGCACTCAAAAATTCAATGAAAAGTATGATACATTGTGCATGACATTAAAATTGCACAACGAGAAACAACACTTTGTGGCCATTGCATTATAGTGGGGGCAGCTATCCCCCACTACAATTATGGAATGTGATAGCGCCATCAAAGGAGAAATATATATGTCCCTTGTGTGCTAGCAGAATTCAGAGGTCTTCTAGTAAAACGAGAAGTGATGCAATAGAAACAGAAGTCCAAGGTCTACAATAAGACTAACCATATTATATTGGAAAATCATACAATGGAAGGTGGTATGTTGAATTCATGAGGTTATACATTGAAAAATCATGATAAGGAACACCAAAATGATATTTTAGTGTAATGAAATAGTATCAAGAAATGCATTGAAATAATCTTTTATACCATAAATAATAATGATAAAGCTACAAAAACATATCCAAAGCAAAACAAATGATATGTTGTTAAAACACTACATTGCATTGAGAACCATTGTAAGGGAAGCATTGATGAATGCGTAGAAGACTTGGTAAAACCCAAAAAGGTTCCATCAAAGTCATGTGGAAAAATCTAAATTATGATGCATCAAAGGACATGATTGCAAACTTATGAGCAAATTCTTATTTCACGGATGTAGACTCGCTCAAGCTTTTCACAATAAGTTTTATTTAACAATTTCATTTATATTATTATTTTTATTTTGTTATATTTGAGTCTCATAATATTATAGTGAGACTATTAATTGCATTGTCTCTAGGCACTCTACAGCCTCATATAGAGCATATGTGGAGATGTAAGGTGAGAAATGTAATGTAATTAAACATATTTGTATGGAGTAAATGTGTAGATGTAATGTTAGAAATGTAGTGTAAGTAAATATTTGAAATGTCACAGTATAGGGCACGTGTGTAGATGTAATATATGAAATGTAATGTAAGTAAACATTTGAACTGTTTGCTCAATTATAATCAATATATTTGTAATAATTATCTCTGCCTATAAATAAAATAGAGGTATGGTAAATAAATAAAACCTTTTTTTTTTTAAATTCCGTAGTACCTTTCCATTTTCTATTATATAGAGCAAGTTGATGTACATATTCATCAGTTTTTGGTAGCCTCAACCTGCCCAAAGGAAACCAAGTATATTTTCCACCTCAGAGAGTTATAAGCTAACCAAAATTGGTATTGTTTCTTGTAGAAATTTGCTGAATAATAAATAATTATTCACCGAGACTATCCTGGTCACATACTATTTGATCTTCATACACAACACATAATCTCTTCCACTCAACCAACTCAGATCATCACACATGCGGGAATAAAATCAAGCGATAACACATCAAATCATCATACACAATAACACAGTATGTATGGGGAAAGCTTATAGCTGAAAACCCCGCAGCTATTGTGTATATTATAATGGAGAAATCATGTAACAATCATATTACAAAAACTCTTCACAAGCTCTCATGCACACCCTCAATTGCTACACACTATCAAGCTAGATCTAGCAAAACACATGCTCCAATCCTTAGCCACTTGATAGCCAGCCTCTATTGCATGTTTCAATGCTATGGGATGGCCTCTTTATATAGATAAACCACTAGCCTGAACTGCGCAATCCTCATAGGCTTACTCCACCTATCTATGTGTTGGAAATAGCAACAGTATAGTCACAACTGATAGCTAACTCTACCCTTTCATCTATCTCTTTCACTGGTATCCACTGAACTAATCATGCACTGTAGTGAACTGATGTGTTCTTGAGTTGAATAATGAGTTACTAATTAATGAATTAAATTATATTTAATTCACTCCACTCATAACTAATTGATTAGCTAGTTAAACTAATCTCAACTAGTTCAACTAAAATAAACATAACACAACTCCACTAGCTGTCTCATTAACTCCACCAAACTTCTGCCACTGAAGTCCTAACTGAAGTCAACCATGCATGAGCTCAATACCCCATAAGAAAAGCGTATTTCCTTTTGGCAGTTGCATGTGCCACATCCGTAGCTCAAACTGAAGTGCTCCAAGAGAGTTAACTGCTGTTTAGAGTCCAAATATTATTAAGGGTAAATAATATTTGACTTCCCTATTTTTAGGAGAGGCAGTCTAAAAATAGCCTTCGACCTCTTCGACCTAAAAAATAGAGTCTCATCTATTTTTACCAACATGACCAATGATCCAAGAATCTCAAACTGGAATCCCCGAACCATGCTCCATATGTCTAAAAATAGACATAGTCTAAAAATAGATTTTGCGCCAGAATTTGCCTGCGGGCCCACTTAGTGAAGGCGACTTCATTTCACTAAGCTCCATCATCTTGCTGCATTTTCAACACTCCCTCTCAGCAAGATATGGATTATCCGCAACCCCTATCCTGCCTCTGTGGAATTCAAACTTGCTCCTGGTGAGCGCCTTCGTCAGGATGTCGGCATCCTGATCCTCCGTGGGAACATATGAAAGCATCATGATTCTCTGCTGAACACAATCTCTAATATGATGGTACCTGATGTCGATGTGTTTGGACCTATCATGAAATACTGGATTAGCCGAGAGTTTAATGCAACTCTGGTTATCACAGTAAATCACTGTAGGCTCCAAATGCAACCTGAACAATCCTGTGAGGATCTTCCTCATCCAAATAGCTTCGCATGTAGCCAAACTAGCTGCCATGTACTCGGCCTCTGCTGAACTGAGTGCCATGGATCTCTGCTTCCTGCTGTACCAGGAAATTGCTGTCGACCCAATGCTGAAAACTCCTCCAGATGTGCTCTTCCGGTCCGTTGGACTTCCTGCCCAATCTGCATAAGTGAAGCCAGAAAGCTTCGCTCCATCCTCCTGTCTGTACCATAGACCATATCCCGATGTGCCTCTAATATAGCGCAATACATGCTTGCCTGCCTTCCAAAAGAGCTTGGTAGGCTTAACCATAGCTTGCGAAAGCTGGTTAACTGCATAGCATATATTGGGTCGTGTATTGACCAGATACATAAGCGACCCCACAAACTGTCGATAGACAGTGGCATCCACTACCTCCGCTGAAGTAGCATCCTCCTTCCTCCAACCACTAGGAAGAGGAGTGTCAACAGGCTTGTAGCCTTGCATGTTGAACCTCTCCAGAATCTCCTGGGCATACTTGCCCTGAGAAACAAACAGTCCTCCGCTGCGCTGCCAAATCTCCAATCCCAGGAAATAATGAAGGATGCCTAAGTCCTTCATCTCAAACTCTCGTGCAAGATCCTCCTTGCATGAAAGTATCAACTGCTCATCGCCAGTCAAAATCAGATCATCTACATATAGTACGATGATCAACAGCTTCCCCTCCACCACAATCTGGTACAGGTTTGGATCCGCCTCACTCTTGGAGAATCCAAGCCCGGTGAAGTAGCTGTCTATACGAGTGTACCAAGCACGAGGTGCTTGCTTCAGCCCGTACAGTGCTCTCTTGAGTCGGCACACATGCGACTCACTGCTGAAGATCTCAAAACCTTCAGGCTTCTCTATGTACACCTCCTCCTCAATAACTCCATTGAGGAACGCAGTCTTCACATCCATCCGATGAATGTGCCACCCCATCTGCGCTGAGAGAGCAAGGATCGTCCGTATGGAAGAGTACCTTGCGACAGGTGCAAAAGTCTCCTCATAGTCAATCCCCTCGATCTGTGAGAAGCCACGGGCGACAAATCTCTCCTTGTACTTCTCCACACTCCCGTCAGCCGCCTGCTTCACCTTGTAGATCCATCGCGAACCTACAACTGATTTCCCAACCGGTCTTGGGACAATCTCCCATGCACTGTCCCTGATGATCGAATCATATTCTTCGATCATGGCATCAACCCATGCGGGTTCCTCCACAGCTTCCTCAAAAGAGGATGGCTCCGTCACAACACATTGACTCACAAGATCCATGTATCCAGTGTACCGATCTGGTGACTGCCTCTGTCTGCGCTGTGCTGTAGGTGGTCCTACAACCTTCTCTGCATCTCGAGCCAGTCTCTCAGCTTCTGTAGTGCGCATGCGCCCTCTGATGGTTGGCGCTGCATGGGTGGTTTCTTCCACCTCCTAAACCTCCTCTTGTGGCTGATCCACATCCGGAAGCTCCTCCTTAGGAACTAACAGCTCCTCATCTGCATGCAAGTGTAGCTCCCTCTCAAGCGAACACTGCATGGCTTTCTCCTCTTGAAATTTTATATCCCGTCGCACAACAGTCTTGCGACTGTCTGGCACATACACCCGATAGTTGTGAGGTGTATCAGTGTACCCCACAAATATTCCAACCTCAGCAGTTGGATCCAGCTTCCTTCTCGCATCCTTCGTCACATGCATGTAGACATGAGAACCAAAAATCCGCAAATGGGAAATATCAGGCCTCTTGCCAGAATAAGCCTCCTCCGGTGTACTCATGCCAAGAACCTTGTGAGGACAACGGTTCTGCACATACACTGCTGTATTGCATGCCTCAGCCCACAAGTGAAGGGGTAGGCCTTGATCATGCAACATCGCCCATGCAACACCCACGATCGTTCTGTTCTTCCGCTCAGCCACCCCGTTCTGCTGTGGGTTATGGGGTGCGATGAGCTATCTCCGAATCCCTTCTGCGCTATAAAACTCCTTGAATTTAGCCGAGATGAATTCACCACTATTATCACTCCTTAGAGCAATCACCTTCTTCCCCGACTCCTTCTCGACCAGTGCTTTAAACTCACAGAACTTCGCGAATGTATCGCTCTTCTTCTGCATGAAGAAGATCCAGCACTTTCGAGAGAAATCATCAACAAAGATCGCATAATACTTGTGCTTTGCTGTCGAAGCAACTGAGAAAGGACCACACACGTCTGTGTGAACTCTCTCAAGGATCGTCGTGGCGCGACTATCCTTCTCGTGAAAGGTGGCTTTCACATACTTCCCTAAAGTACACCTCTTGCACTGATCTGACTGCGCAAGAGTGCCCTTAGGAAGTCCAGTAGAAATCTGCTGCAGAATCTTCAAAGCTCCATGGTGAAGATGGCCCAATCTCCTGTGCCATAGTTCGCCCTCATCATCCCGGCTCACCACTTCTCCCGCTTTGCATGCCATAGTTGCGCAGTCATCTACCTGCAACTGATAAAGGTTCTGAGTTCGAACCCCTATCTTCCGGGTCTCTCCAGTAGTCTTACTGCGCAGGAAGGCTTTTCCTTCGCTGAAGACCACATCATACCCTTTATCCTCCAACATCGCTACTGAAATCAGGTTCTTCTTCAATCCAGGTACATGCATGACATCCTTCAGTACAAAGGGTTTACCAGACTCCCTCTGAAAGGATATGGTACCGATACTAGTCGCACTGTATCTACCATCATCGCCCATCTCGATGTGCACACCCAAATCTTTGTCCTCCAGATCTGAGAACAACTCCCGATCTCCCGTCATATGAAATGACGCACCGCTGTCCAAGAACCATACCGATCCTAGCACACTTGAAACCAAGCATGCGATCAGTGAAACTTTGACAGCCACCCCCACACTTCCCAGCTCATCTCTGCATTGAGTGAACTTCGTGAGGTATTTGGCGATACTGTCGCCCTTCTCCATCTTGATGTTCCTGAGCTTATCTTTGAGCACTAGCTTCCTTTGGTCGCTCTTACTCTGGAATAGATCCGTCAAAGCTTTCCGCATTAAATATGGAGTAGCCTTTCCATGCAGGCTGGATACAATATGATCCTTGACGCCCTCCAACAGGATCCTTCGACACTTTGCCATCTTCTTTTGCCATGCATCGACTTCAGCTGCATCAGTGGGCTTTTGGACATCCGTATCTACGAACTCCTTGAGACCATTATCTTCTTATACTGCCTCCATGCGATCCTTCCATGCAACATAATTCGAACTACCTTCAAGAGCATATTCGAGTCGCAAACCGTTGAAAGACATTTTCAACACCGGCACCAAGAAAACAAAATTGCTGCAAAATTCGAATTCCACCTCAAAGCTCAACCGCTCTAGATCTGTGAGAACAAATTATTTCTAGCACAGAGATTGACTGCAAGGGGCGTTTACCAGACCTTTCACTTTTCGAAGAAAGATGAATCCGGAGGCTACCTGGCCCGCATGCAGACTCTGTCTACCGAAATAAGTTTGTAATCATTGTGATGATCAATCTCTGCTTCAATACCTCTGATACCATGTAGAAATTTGCTGAATAATAAATAATTATTCACCGAGACTATCCTGGTCACATACTATTTGATCTTCATACACAACACATAATCTCTTCCACTCAACCAACTCAGATCATCACACATGCGGAAATAAAATCAAGCGATAACACATCAAATCATCATACACATTAACACAGTATGTATGGGGAAAGCTTATAGCTGAAAACCCCGCAGCTATTGGGTATATTATAATGGAGAAATCAAGTAACAAAATCAGTACAAAAACTTCACAAGCTCTCACAACACCCTCAATTGCTACACACTATCAAGCTAGATCTAGCAAAATACATGCTCCAACCTTAGCCACTTGATAGCCACCTCTATTTCTATTGCATGTTTCAATGCTAAGGGATGGCCTCTTTATATAAGGTACAGACCACCAGCCTGAACTGCGCAATCCTCATGGGCTTACTCCACCTATCTGTGTGTTGCAAATAGCAACAGTATAGTCACAACTGATAGCTAACTCCACCCTTTCATCTACCTCTTTCACTGGTTTCCACTGAACTGATCATGCACTATAGTGAACTGATGTGTTCTTGAGTTGAATAATGAGTTACTAATTAATGAATTAAATTATATTTAATTCACTCCACTCATAACTAATTGATTAGCTAGTTAAACTAATCTCAACTAGTTCAACTAAAATAAACAGAACACAACTCCACTAGCTGTCTCATTAACTCCTCCAAACTTCTGCCACTGAATTCCTAACTGAAGTCAACCATGCATGAGCTCAATACCCCATAATAAAAGCGTATTTACTTCTGTAAGTTGCATGTGCCACATCCGTAGCTCAAACTGAAGTGCTACAAGAGAATAAACTGTTGTTTATAGTCCAAATATTATTAAGGGTAAATAATATTTGACTTCCCTATTTTTAGGAGAGGCAGTCTAAAAATAGCCTTCGACCTCTTTCGACCTAAAAAATAGAGTCCCATATATTTTTACCAACATGACCAATGCTCCAAGAATCTCAAACTGGAATCCCCGAACCATGCTCCATATGTCTAAAAATAGACACAGTCTAAAAATAGATTTTGCGCCAGAATTCGCCTGCGGGCCCACTTAGTGAAGGCGACTTCATTTCACTAAGCTCCATCATCTTGCTGCATTCTCAACGTTTCTTCCTTTTACTCACTGCTAAGGTTACTCTACTATGTCCATAAAAGTTTCATATAAGGCAAAGACTATGTTATTGCCTAAATCTACCTCAGGCTGAAGGAAGGCAGAGACAGGATAACACCAAACCACGCTTAGTTTGGTAGCTAGCCCTACCAGAACAGGAGAGGGCTCTCTCCGAGTCAATCTCAGCGAAAAGTATTCAATGGGGCTTGAGATGACTAAAAAAACAACTGATCTTAGGCTAGATATACAAATAGGAGGATTTGTTTTGATTTTTTGGGGTTTTGTTGGAAAAAAGGCAAAGGCAATTTTGGGCTTGGGGATGAGGCCAAATTCTTGCAGAGTTCAAGTTGGGGCAAGGAAGGCAACGAATTTGATGTCTTATATTGATTGAATGGATAGAAAATACTGTTGAGGAGCTGAAGAGGGAAAGAGGGTACAAGGATCCTCTTCGAACTGATGAAAACATATAAAACTAAACAAAAGTTTAAGGCAGAGCACCAGCAAACTAATGAATTCTACCTTAGTTACTCATTTGTTTAATTTCAGAAGCAAAGAGAAGGGAAATGGCATACATATAAAATTAATAAAACTTATAGATACATGGAGTAAAACATCATCAAAACTCAGAGCCACAAGGATCCCAACAAGTGCTGCAAAACTCTGGTCTTTCCTTTGCCAAAAAGCTGAAATGAATATACAATGAGGTGCCAAACTTTTCCCAAGAGTCCAACCCTGAAAATGTCTCAGAAAATACATGATATACACCTTCCTAACCCCTTCCCATGCCTCTAGGGGTCGAGCTCATCCTTCTAGGAGCTTTTTCAACCAATTTTAAACAAGGAACTGAAATCTAGGCAATCAAACAACTTGCCTCTATATGGAAGGAAACTGATTCATTCATTTAATTTTCACTTTTTCGTGAATGAATCATTTAGAACAAGTAAATATGAGCCAAAATTACATCATAGTCATAAAATTACATCAATATAGATCAATAGTTACATCAAAATGTAAAACTAGTCAAAACTAGGCGAATTTATGAGCTGAAGAGTGAAAATGGGGCCAAATTTCTCTATGCGCCGCACCAGAAAACGCAATGCGTCGCGCCACTTTGGAGATGATTTTGAGGCACTTTCCTAAGTCCAAATTGAGCTCATGATAGCTCGTTGGAAATCCCTATCTGTCTACTATCCAACCCAAGTAGAATTTCTGGATTTGGATGTCATTTTCCCCTCCAAAACTTCAATCTCCCAATACTGGTTCCTGCTGGTGCAAAAAGTGGCAGAAAGGCCATTTTCAAGGTGTTTTTGACCCTTTAAACCACCCAGAACTTGATGAAATATCTCAGCCATTCTTGAGCATGAATAATTTATCATAAAAAACTCCAAAATATCAAATTTACCTCTAGAATATGTCCCAATCATAAGCGCGCGCCAAGTGGCGCGACGCGTCGGGCGGAAAAATCTATTTTGCGACCAAAATTTCAAAAATGACAAAATTTACTCCAAATTTGCTGAAATTTGGAGTGAAGGTCCCCCATCAACTATCATGCTCAGCCAAAGAAGCTTCGGCCAAGATTCAGATTCTATCTTCCATTTTTCGCCATTTCAGTGCCCACCTTAGCCTCGCTTTCAAGATCTTCATCTTCGCTTTGCAAACATGTGTGCGGGCCCAATAGTGGTTCTTCATGTGCATGAGCATGTATTTGTCCTTATTAGCCTTTTACAACAGCTTCTAAAGATGAATTTTGACTCTCTCAAGCCAAATTTTCCGCTCAAAGGGCATCATGTCACCTGGTATTTTTCGGGCCAATTCCCGGTCTTCACGGATTCTCTGCAAGTCCGTGAGTGTCTACTGATCCTCCAGTTTTTTATTCCGCTGCTCCAAGTAATTTATAATCCACTGAGCTCTCTGCAACTTCACGGTCAATGTTTCAATCTCAGCTTTCTGTTCCTGGATTGTCTCTCTCATATTTGAGCTAGGAGAGCTCAAATCAACATCAATAAGTGTAAAATCAGTGTTTTGGCCTCCTGAAGGGCCCTCATCCTGCATAGGCTTCTTGCCTCTATCCTGTACCTGTGCTGATGTCAAAGGCGAGACCCCTTCCATGCCAAGTGGAGATAGTACTCGCGCTCCCGATTAAGGTAACGAGACCCCTTCCACCCCGGGTGGAGATAGTACTCGTCGTGCTGCTGCAAATAAGGCTCTGGGGCCTCTCTGATATGTAACACACACTGGAACACTGATAGGCTCTGTCTCAGGAACCTAAAACTGATGTGAAGGCTCTCTTGCATCATGAACAATCTCTAGAGGAGGCTGAGGGGCTGTGAAAAGGTCACGGGAAATGAAATCATCCCATGCGATGCCCTGCAATCCAAGCGGATGTACTAAAATGATCTTGATGAGCGCATAATGATAAATGTTGTTATGATGTTGCTCTGGAGTCTTCTTCTGCACAAGGGTAGTCATCCTCTCTATGTTTCGGCACATGAAATATGGAATTCTCATCATCCGTACTCTCATGAAATGCATCAGTAATCGGATGTGGTATGCATAAAGGCGTGAGAATCTACCCTCGCAACCGAAGTACCTGATAATAAGTCTCATCAATGGCGCATATGACTCCTTCAGAAACTGGAATGGGAATACCCTACTGAGCTGCCTCAAATAGCCAGGCCTGATGTAAGGTTCATAATATGCTCTATCCAACTGCTATCTCTTGTTCCACTCTTCACCTATATTCGGTATCTCGGTTTCCTGAGAAATGGTTTCTGGTGTCAAGGTGAAGTTCACTCCAGCAAGGTTTACATGACCATCACACAAATGTAGGACAAATAAGTGAACCAACTCCTGATGATGTTGAATCTGAGCAATCATCTCACAATACTGAAAGCATGACTGTTGCTGAAAGCATGCCATTGCAAGCGGGCAGGCCTGCAATTGACTCAAGGAAGTGGGCTCTTCTCTGAAGTGCTTGCCACTTTTATGAGGCCTTCTCGGTACATTAAGCTCTGTGGTTGAGTCATTGTCTTGCTCATATTCTTGCTCATATGATTAATCTGTCTCCGTCATGGTGCTGAAAGCAAGGTGTATATTTGGTGTTGAAAATGAGAAATTGGACTTAGTGTCTTTGTTTTCAATGCCAAATGTGCTAAATAGGAAATGAGAGACTATGAGGAAATATGAAAAGTGGGAAAAGTGGGGATTTTCCGAGTGAATTTAATGCAATAACAGTCACTTGACTGTTGGGAATTGGGGATTTTTTGCAAATGATATGGGAGAGGAATAAGGAGAAGGAATGATAGGGTTTAGGGATTTGAATGATATTGCAAATGAGAACAAATTATATGAGTGGTTTTATAGAGGAATAGGGAAGGGATATGAATGATATCGTGACAGTGATGGGGAATGTGCTATGAAGTTCTTGGCACAAAAATCACACACTTTAAAATTCAAATACAAACCCTAAGAGAAGTTTTTGACAAATGAGAAGGTTTATCATTTTGGAATTCAAATTCTTATATTTCACTTTCAAACCACACCAAACACCAGCTACTATCCATAGCCAAAGCTCACAAAATTACTTGGATCATTAGAAAACTGAGTTGATTTGAAATTTGGTGAAGCGGTGGTGAAAATTTGTTTGGAGGCTTTGTGCGCCGCGCACAAACCCAGTGCGCCGCGATCAACGTATGCGTCGCGCCAGTTGCAAACTACACTGTGACAATCGGCCCTGTGTGCCGCGACTCACCAATGCGTGGCGACCTTCTTCCTGTGCGCCGCGCAAGAGTTTCACAGACAGTGCAGGCTTCAAATTACTAATTTCGCCCTCCACGATTTTCCTCTTGGATTTTGACAAGTTCTTGCAATGCAAATGAATTTTGAATGTGAAAAATATCTTATGGAACCATGGATTTTGATTTTGTTTTGAAATAACCCACTTTGTAATGTTTTGAAATTGGCACTTTTCACTTTTAATACAAACTCTGTTCTTTAAGTTTCCTCTTTGATTTTTGGCTGAAATGATGAAACTTTTGGCTCTTTTTTGCAGGGATGGTGGCATTGGATTTCGGCAAAGGATGATCAGGGCTACGCCTTGAAAAATCTAACAACTGAATTTTTTTGAAAATATACCTATTTATTACAAACAATAAATTTGACGATTTCTTCTTCAAAACAGAGTTTTGAAGAAGAATCATCCTTGAGCATTATTGATGATGAAAATTTTGGAATAGAACTTATTTTGAACCTCCCCATGGCCTGCTAGCATTATTTGACATTCTGAAGACCAAACCCTAGACCTAAAAACTAAAATGAGTCTTGTTTGACCAAAATACCATCTATGACTGTAAATGACTGAAATCAACTTTGATGAACTTTGATAAATTTTGACCAACCAACAGGTAAAAACATGAGGGAGAATGAGTGACAAAGCCCTTCCATCAGATGATGGCATGCCCCTAACGGAATGCAGATGAATGAACTGAATGGGACACCTAAAAATGAAATGCAATAAGAGAAATGATCTCTGACGGAGGGATGTAAAGACCGACTCTAACAGACTATACATACTATTTTCAAAAATCATCCAAAATTATCAAAGCATTTTAGAAATTATCCATCTGATGAATCGATAGGTGCTGGATCTTTTGCAGTAGACCCTGGCGTATCTGCTTGCTGGATAGTCTGAAGCTGTTGCTCAATCCTTCCAATTCTTGCATTTTGTTGGAGTTGAGTCTTGGACATTTCACGCATGTCCAGTTTAATTTGCTGAAGTTCAAAGAGCACAGAGGAATTAAGTTCCTTTTCTTGCATGCTCATCATTTCTCTTGCTAACACACATTTTATCTTCCAGTATGTCTTAACTATTTGCTAAAATAGAGACACTCTACCCGTTGTACTCCCTAGATCAGAAATAAAATCTATCTTGGCCTGTTGTTCTTGAATGTATATATCTTTTTCATCACTTTGTTTCTCCCATCCATGAACTGTTTTGCAAATTTTCTCAGGGGTATTTTCTTCATAAATATTTGCTAAGTTTTCCAGAATCTGTTTATTGCTTTTCCGACCTCTTTTACTAGTTTTATGGGTTGATTTTGGTTTGATGTCTCTATCAGCAGATTTTCGACTGGCATTTATTCCTTTTGTCATCTTGCCCTGGGTAAAGTAATCTGTTGATTTAGAAGATGAAACCCCCACTAAGTCTTCACTGACGTTGATGATGCTGAGCTTCAGAACCTCTGACTATCAAAACCACCATCTGTGTCCAAAAAATCTTTGTTGTTTGAATAATGTTGTTTCCAACTTCAATTATCTCTTTGCAACCCAAAATCCAGCGCGTTTTTGGAGTTCCAAACCTCAACATGTAGTGAATGCAAGGGCGGGAACGTGGTTCATTCATTATATGATCGTGGGAGAGGTCTTCATAATGCTCTATTTAATGGTCATCTGACAGCCTTACCAACCTTACCATGTGTCAGGGCGTGTGGTATGGCCACCTAACCTGTCCTCAACTTGACACCCTGATCGAGGATAAATAAAACCTTTTTTTATACTTACTCCATATTAAAAAAAATATGCATGTTAAATAAATAATTCAGAGGTATGGTAAATAAATAATTTTTTTTTTATTCTTACTCCATATTCGAAAAACATGTATGGTAAATAAATAAAAATATAAATAAACTCGAGGTATGGTAAATAGATAAAACCTCATTTTTATACTAACTCAAGAGGTATGATAAATAAATAAAAATACAAATAAACTAGAGGTATGGTAAATAAATAAAACCTCTTTTTATATTTACTCCATAAACCTCTTTATATTTAGGAAAACTCAAAAAAGAGGTTTTATTTAGGTGAAGCCTATGGGACAAATACCATGGGAAAAATTATTATTAATACCATGGGTCAAATACCATATTTATAAAAGAGGTATAAAGAGGTATGGTAAATAAAAAAAATATATCAAATAGAATTAGAAATCAACATTTATAAATAAAATAAAGGTATGGTAAATAGATTAAACCTATTTTCGTAAGTTACTCTATAAGCCACTTTATATTTCCCAACACTAATTTTTTTTTTTATTTAGGTGAATAATATGGGCAAAATACCATGGGCCTTGCAAAAAATATTATTATCCATAATATTAATATTAAAATATTAATATTATTATTATTATTAAATTTAATATTCATATTAATATATTATAATATTAATATTATAAAATTTAACAAATTTGGATTAATAAAATATAAAATTTGTTATATTATAACGTATATTAATATATCATGATATATTTTAACTCTAGACCTATATGGGAGGGAAGAACAATGACATAGAGTGATAGAGGTGGAGAGACATAGGGGGTGACAAGGGAGAGATGAAGATAAACAGAAGGTGAAGGGAGAGAAGGGATGAAGAGAGAGGGAAGGAGAGGAGTGAGAGAGGTAGAGAAGGGTAAGAGAGGGAGAGGGAGACACAAATATTGAGGGGAGAGAGATAAGGAGAGACTGAGGGAGATAGTGAGAGGATTGGAGGGAAGAGAGTCTCGAGATCGAGAGAGAGAGAGAGAGAGAGAGAGAGAGAGAGAGAGAGAGAGAGGAAGGAAGAGAGAGGATGTGAGACAGTGGAGAGATGGAGTTTAAGGGGGAGAGAGAGGGAGGTAAGAAGAAATACATAGAGAGATAAAGGTGGACAGGGAGAGAGGGAGTGATAAGGAGAGAGGAAAACAAGAGGAAAGAGAGATATAAGCAGGGGAGATTGAGAGAATGAGGAGAGAGAGGTATAGATGGAAGGTGAAGAGAGGTAAGAAGAGTAGGATGGAGAGAGGGAAGGGGGGGGGGGATATATAGAGATAAAAATAAGGATAGATGGAGGGAGATATAGATATAGGTGGAGGGGGGGGAGAGGGAAGAATATTTCTTGCATTAGATGCATTGATTTTAGTGTATATGGTGATTGCTAATTCTATTTGATTGCTTGCACTAGATGCCACTAGATGCATTGATTTTAGTGTGGATATTGATTCCTCGTGATATTTTATTGCTTGCACTAGATGCAATGATTTCAATGTAGATGATTTATAATCATATTTGTTTTCTTGCACTAAATGCATTGATTTTAGTGTAGATGGTGATTACTAATCCTATTTGATTTCTTGCACTAGATGCGTTGATTTGAATGTAAATTTTTTTTTCTAATTATATTTGATTGCTTGCACTGAATGCATTGATTTCAATGTAGGTGGTGTTTTATAATATTATTTGATTTTTTGCACTAAATGCATTGATTTCAGTGTCGATTTTGGTTTCTAATAATATTTTCTTACTTTCCCTAGATGCATTGATTTGAGTGTAGATGTTTATTTCTAATCCTATTTGATTTCTTCCATTAGATGCATTGATATAGTAACAGAGTTTGAGGGTTAAGAGACTCGATAGAGAGAGAGAGGTGGGAGAGAAAGGGAGAGAGAGGAAGGAAGAGAGAGCATGTGAGAGAGTGGAGATATGGAGGGAAATATAGATGGAGTTGGAGTGGGAGAGAGAGGGAGGTAAGAAGAAAAACATACAGAGAGAAAGGTGGAGAGATATAGAGGGAGTGATAAGGAAGATGGAGAGAAAGGGAGAGAGGAAAACAAGAGGAAAGAGAGATAGAATCAGGGGAGAGGGAGAGAACATGAAGATAGAGATATATATGGAAGGTGAAGAGAGGGAAGAAAAGAGAGATGGAAAGAGGGAGGGAGGCACGTAGAGATTGATAGATATGGAGTGAGAGAGTGTTTGTGTTTGGGGGGGTGAGATGGAGAGGCGAAGAAGGATAGATGGAGGGATATATAGATGTATATGGAGTGGGGAGAGAGGGAATAATATTTCTTGCATTAGAGGTCACTTGATTTCAGTCTAGATGGTGATTTATAATCATATTTGAATGTTTGCACTAGATGCATTGATTTTTGTGTAGATGCATTGATTTCTCATGATATTTGATAGATTGAACTAGACGCATTGATTTCAATGTAGATGATTTATAATCCTATTTTATTCCTTGCTCTAAATGCATTTATTTTAATGTAGATGGTGATATCTAATCCAATTTAATTACTTGCAGTAGATGCAGTGATTTCAATGTAGATGTTGATTTCTAACTATATTTGATTTCTTGCACTTCCTATTTGATTGCTTGCACTAAATGCATTTATTTCAGTGTAGGTCACAATTTATAATCCTATTTTATTGCTTGCACTAAATGCATCGATTTCAGTGTAGATGTTGGTTTCTAATCATATTTTCTTACTTGCACTAGATGCATCGATTAGAGTGTAGATGTTGATTTCTAATCCAATTTGATTTCCTGCATTAGATGCATTGATTTAGTATACAAATTGTTTTATAATCTTATTTGATTGCTTGCACTACATGCATTGATTTCATTGTAGATGGTGATTTCTAATCCTATTTGGTTGATTGCACTAAATTCATTGATTTCAGTGTAGATGTTAGTTTCTAATCCTACTTTCTTACTTGCGGTAGATGCATTGATTTGAGTGAAGATGTTGATTTCTAATCCTATTTGATTTCTTGCATTTGATGCATTTATTTTAGTATAAACTTTTTTTCCAATATTTATGATTTCAGCAATCCTTTTCATATAATCAATATGAAAAGATGACAAAAATAACAAAGGTGACAATAAGAATAGTAGAGGAAATCAATATGAAAAGATGACAAAACGAACAAGGCTGAAAATAAGAATAGAAGAAGAAAATAGTTTGAGATTGATCACAATGGACATTATTTGTAATTGACTACATTCTTGTTATTCACATTTTCTATTATTCAACACTATTATTGTCACTTTTGTACTCAAAAATTTTATTTCATAATTTTTCATCATTAAAGTTATCACAAATATTTATCATCTCACCAAACTGGGGTAACTAAGAAAATTTAAAATTAAAATGACCAGGTTAATCTCAGACATATTTAGCATATTTAAAATGAGTATATTAATGTTAGATATATTTACATATTATTGATAAAATTAATCATATATTTGATAGATTTTCCTTTGCCCCACACAACTAAAACCAGCCTAGATCCATCTTAACTCTGGATGTATCACACGTCAAGAGGGATCAAATCTCTCAAGATGCAAACATTTCCTCAAATTTTTCACTAAAAAAAAGGGTTTCCACCTCCAGAGATTTGATCCCTCTTGGCACGTGATAGATCTAGAGTTACGATGTATCCTAGGTCTAAAGTTGCGATGAGATTGAAAGTATAATGCCACATGGATGTATGGGCACCTTCATAACAATTGTTAAATGAACCAAGCAACACTAGGGAAACCCTATGGTGACACTATGGAAATGACAAAGTCTTTAAAGCCCAATGTTTCCTACAAGTCAGAATGGTGGAGTTCCCAAATATTATTATTTTGTAAACATAGTAATTTTTCATAAATGAAAAATATTGAAGTCATGAAAACGACAAAAGAAAGTATCAAAGGCCATGAGGAAATTGAAAATTCCTAGGGAAGATGAAAATTCAAGTGGAAACTAAAAGGTCATGAGGAATTCCAAGAATCATGGGGAAGGTGAAAGGTTCCCCCCTTCTTATACAAATACACTCTCATGCCTCATGCATCAAGAATTTTAGCACATAATATAGGCTAGTTATATGATTGTTATCTTGTGCTTGATAAACTGAAACCATCCACTCTTGGTAGCTTATAGGTGGAGGGATTGAGAGGCTAGTGCTATGTTATGAACATGATATGAATAGAGCTCACCTCTTTATTGGGTTTTGACGAGTTTTTTGTACATGTATTTGAATGGGATACAATATTAATTAGAATATTTTATGTTCATGCATTGATTCCCATGCATTCTTCTATTGTAATATTGGATATCTAGTATTTCAAGTATGTAAGTGTGTTCAAGTATGTAAGTGCGTGGTTTACACACCCGTAAATGTTTATGAACTAATTCATTTCCATGCAGCTTGTGTGTTTCCTTTGAATATTTTCTCTTAATTTAATTTTGATGTTATAAGTTGATTGCAACCACTTTCTTTTGGTGTGTATCTTAGTTAGTTTCAAATATGCTATGCTTCCTTCATGCATGATATTACTCACGATGTTGTTGTTGCATTCTTATATCATGTTCAAAAAGCTATCAATGGTAAAATGATCTTGTCCTCAATATTCTAAAATATTTCATTTGGTCTCACACTTATCTTTGCATTCAAATATCTAAGAGAAAAACAAACACAATAGTAGTTGGGTAGGTATCTAGATGGGGCTCCTATCCAAAACAGTGTGAGTTCTAATTAGTACTTCATACCGGGGAGGACCCCTAATGTTTGTGGATTATCCAGCACCATCAACACCAGGTAACAAGTCTTTTCCATTAACCTGTTGCCCCAATAACTCACCAAGCGTTATCCTTAGCTTAACCCTTTGGTATTCCCCTGGTTATCTCCTCAAGAATATCTTTAGAACTCCTTTCTCTTATCATATTTTGCACCTAGTTTTCACCTCTATTTAGAACTACTCTCATTCTCTTCTCCTTTATCTCAAGGACTTAATTATATATTCAAACTAAATCATGCATTCATTACCTCATATTTGAATCCTCTAGTCTTGTGCCTTCTTCTCTCACTGGCTACAAATATTTGGCTCACTCTTTACTCCATGAGAAATACATTTTATCACATTTTTTGGTTCTATTTATATTTATTTTCTAATTGCTTCTTAATCCCCAAGGAGCACATTGCTGATACTGTACCACTTTGATGCAACATTTCTAGTCTCTCTATTTTTAATCCCAAATTGACCTTGAATTTTATGTGGGAAAACCCCACAATTTTTAAAATCAATATTATGGATCATTATTCTTCGATACCAATCACCACTACATTAAAATCCCACATAATTTTTTTTTTTCAAGCCTATGCATTTATTACTTGCAGCTTCTCGTGCTTACCTTTGTATTCTCTAGTTACTAAAGGATGGGATCGATCCATTGACTGAAACACTTGACTTTTCAACCTTAGAAAATCAGTTTTCTCATCGTAATAAAAGAATCAACTCTAAAATTAATCCCCCCCATCCATGGCAAAATATCTAACTCAACCTTCTCTTAGCACTCCCAACACTTTCCTATTCATCCCACATGAGTTGAGCATGATAAATCGTGCACATAATCTGCAATTCTTATAGCCCTCAATGATATGGCTTAATACATTCTTTGTCACATGACTATGTCTACAACCCAACTTAACTCTTAAGGCACAAGTATTTAGCCCTTGTCTAATAACACTTCTTGTCATCAATGAAATTTTTAAAGCTACATGCTACATTGTCCCACATCAGTCTAAGGGTCTGGATGGATCTAGCTATAATTTACTTCCCCCACGCAAATACTACTTAATGTAGGTCCCACACTAAATGTTTTTACAATATGGATTTTTCTTTTCAATCCATAAATCACTCAAGGCCTCACTATGGGGTCCACCTCCTCATATCCATGTTAGTGAGGGGGTCCAACACCTTACCTTGTACCCACTCTATGTTGAAGAACATATTCTTTTTTAGAGATGGATAATGTCCTTGGCCTAGATATATCTTGTAATCTAAGACTTGGGGTCTGGGCCACCCACAATGCTTTCAAAGTGTTAAGAACTCTATATTTATTCATGTTCTAGATATGTATAACATTTCTTGCCTCATCGTGCCCCAATGTCTCTCGTCTTCGATCTTATAGATTCAACGTCTCTGTGTTCCTGAACTTGCATTGGAGTTAAAATTCACACCTTTAGACAAGGGATAACACCATTATGCCTTGATGCTCGAACTCAACATGGCTCAATAGTTACCATGGTTTGATCCCCAGCTGAGTGATTTCCTTCAATCAATTGGAAGGAAAGTTCATACCAACCCTTCCTCCTCTACTCTGTTGTGGACTTAGGGTCTTGATCCTAAAGTCAACATGAATTGTTTGATTTCCAAGGACAAAGAATTTTTCTATTATAGCATACTTGTCAAGCCCACATCAAAGTTGTGCTTCTCTATTGCAAGCTTGTTATGTAAGGAATCAAAATACACATAAATCATATTGAATAAGAGAACACTCACACACATCTACAACCACACATGAAAAAAAGGAAAACATGTTATGTTCATCCAGAACTAGAGATATGGCTATGTGCTTGAGCTCTAAACTAATAGAGTCACATGTACACTATGACTACATAGAGAAAACATACATATACATGAAGGGTATTCAAAACTATATTCATTACTCAACAAGGAAATATTTACAATAATTTACATAGGATCTTTCTCTAATCCCTCTAAATTTATGAGATTTACTCCTTGCACTTGGTCTCTGTCTACTTGGACTCCTTTTTCATTTTCTCAAACTACACACACACACACACACACACATATCTACTAATATTTTCCGTAATAAATCCCAACATAACAAAATTTTCTTTGGATATCTTTCCCTATCCTTAAAACTAACTCATAGCTCATATATACACTTGTTGCTATTACACAAGCCCACTTGGGAAAAATACCATCTTATTAAAATTTCCTAATAGTCTAAAAATCGAGACTCTTTCTCAAATAAAGACACATGTAATTACATCAAAAAATTCTATTCCAAATTTACATAATTTGCATTTATGCGAAATTTATTTCCTTTGGAAATTTCATGAACCCCTTGATGCCTAGATAAGAATGGTTTCCTAGAGGTTGATGCTCCTGCATTATTTATTTTCTCCATTGTGTGTTATTCATCATCCTCCATAGTGTTCCATTTTACTGATATTTCTTGTCTCTCCTTACATATTTGAGGGTTTTCTAAACTCACCTCCTTGATCTATGAGGGGGATGGGCATTATCATCTACCCTCACTTCCCCAATCAAGTCTCATCAATTTTGTATCAAGGGTTGGTTCAATTGGCCTACAATGGTAGTTTTAAATTAAGTTTAGGGCTAGGTATTTCAAGGCATGCAATATAAATATTTCATATAGTGGATGCATAAGTTGTTCCCTCTTTCAATAAACCATCACAAAATTAACTTTGTATATTTACAAGATATTACCTCAAACAACCATGGCTCCCATGTTGACATCACACAATCATATTTACACACATGGGAGAAAAATAAAAAGGGTTGTCACATGAGCATGGTTACAATGGTTTACCATTGTTAAGTACTAATTATAGTTGTTAATTGGCAAGTAGATTACATCAGTTGAGACTTGAATATCGTTAACCATGGTTAAATATCATAAACCATTGTTGACTTAAGTAACCCATGGTAGACCATGGTTGAACAACATAAGAGGGAGAAAATCTAGTGAAAGTGCATTGATTAGTATAAATTTCATTAAATTATTGAATATTTTATTAGATATATATCTCATGATATTTGAACCAATTGGGTTAATATTCTATAATGACCAATTCAATTAATATTATGAATATTGATTTTTTGAATTTAGGTGGAAAACATTTCATAACTAAACATAATTTATTAATGGTGACCAAAGAATTAGAAAAGAATAAAGTTCTAGATCTTTTTTCTTATCTTTTTTGATCTGGCCCAACCATGGCCTTCCTAGAGGACATCCACATAGTGAGTAAAACACACACATACTTTCACACTTACATTATTCTCTATTGCTTAGAGTAATATCCACAATTAGGAGCCAAATAATGTATAACATATTACAACTTATCATATGAATGATAGTATCAAGATATGTAATCAATATTATTATCGAACCATCTTTCACACCCAATTGATATGAACTGATGGAAAATCTCATTCTTTGAATCAATGTAGTGGAATGGAGGTGGATTTTATGTCTATAGGGATTAATCTTGGATTATCTTTGATTTTCTTTCCATATTTTGCAAGAATTGTTCTAATAGGGAATAAAGAGAAAAATCTATCTATAAGTGTGGCTTTGATTGTCAAACAATCTCAAGCATGCATAAGAAATCTTGGAACTGAGCAGCTGATATTTTTATTTTAGTACATTAAGAAATTCATCCAAGAGAACATCCTACATTCTTCCTATTCTAACCACCTTTTTTTATCATTCTTGATTCAAATATCCTTCATCGTCATTAAATAAGTTGATCGCTTCTTCATGCAAGAGGATCACCCTAGGAAAAACCCATTTGTTTAAGATCCCAAGGGGTGTATTATAAATTTTCGATGGAGGTCTTATTTTTCCTCAATTTTATTTATATATAATAGAAATAGGATGATTTTTATTGTAGGGATGAGTGTCATGATTCTATAGGAATATAAATCATTAGGTTTCCAAGGATATTTTGAACAGTTGATATTTGTGCCAAGTGGGATTTTGTAAATATTGACAAATATCTAGCTTAGGTGGTAGGTATTCTTAGGATAGATGTGAAATTACTTTTGATTGGAATTAATTATATGTGTAGATATGTATAGGAATAATAAGGGGGATGAAAGAGAGGAGCTCAAGTAGTGAGCCAATATACCTTTCCTCTATAAATACTTAATTCAAGTCTTAATAGAATTGGCATTATATTACTGTTTAATATCCAAATTTGAATGTGTGTTAAACTCATGCTAGTAAGATAATGTATTTACTGTTAGGAGCATAGAGGTCGTGAGAGTATGGCAGTGATAGCAAAATAAATTCACATTGAAAATGGTTGAGGAGTTTGACTGGTGTCATTAGAGGAATAATACCTTTGTGTCCATAAATTGGAACTTTCGTGTGGGTATAAGTACCTTGGTCATTGGTCACCGCAGGGTTCAATGTTCACAATCTATCAGTAGAGGGATTAATCTGCAAACCTTGTATTGGATGAGAGGAAATGAAAAAGTGGAGGACAAAATCATAGTCTTGGTGCTCAGCAAGAGGCTATTTATTTGGGAAAGTATCCCAATGCTAAGTTGGTGAGTTGGTGGCAAAGATTAAGGGAGGACTTGACAGTGACCAGTTTTGAACCAAAAGTTTTAGAAAGAGCGCACAACTTGGAGACCTACAACTCAAGAAGCACTGAGAAGATACTGTTATCAATTAGTTTACAAAAAAATGTAATCAAGCTAAGGTATGTTTGATTTAGTCAGGCTTGATGTGTTTACCTGGTGGCATAGGTCATACCTAGAATGAGTGGAGTACGAGGTAAACATCCCGACCCCCACCCATGCTTTGACCTAATCGGGCATGGGATGCACCAATCAAATCTAAATTCAATACTGGTGGAGTTTGTTTCAAACAACATATTAAATTCCTACCTCTGACTATTAAATTATTCCTGACCCTTCCGACCTCATGCATGGGAAATTTTAAATAAAGCTAGAGTGTGGGTTTTATTCAGGGAAAAGGATATACAAGGTATTGGCGTAGAAATGGGTATTCAATTTTATTCCAACCCACAAAAAGGAGAATGGTAGAAGGAGATAATAAAAAGGGCCAAGGAAGGGAAATGTGAAGAGAAGTATGACATTGAGCATTGCAAGAGCGAGAAGAAACAAAGTGCCTAATACGAATTTGTGCCACCGTAGTTAAGAAGAAATCATAGAGTTTCATTCCCATGGAAAACCAAGGGAAATTAAAGTAGTTTTGTGCGAAGGTTATTCGGATAAATCGGAATTCATGTGTTTCGAAAAAAAAGTCACCACTTATGCTGCATAATTTGTGGTATCATAGCATATTATGCTCTGAAAATATAAAGAACTTGTAGCTAGCATAATCGCAGACAGGATAAGGAAGTGCTTAATGGAGGACATGAACAGAAAATAGAGAAATGAGGACCAAAGAAAATACATATAGAGAATAAAGAAAATTTTTCGTGGAACTAGAGTAGAACAGAGGATAAGGAGCAGACAAAGAGCACTGGCCAGAAGCAAGATTGAGGAGATTGGAACTAGAGAACTAATCAGGTAAATATAGTCTTAAGTTTTGATTTGATCAATAAGGAAATAAGAAATTTGCCGGTGGCATCCCATACAACCATATATGCTATGAATTAGAGTATTTCTTAGATAGAGGCAGATAATTGTGGGAGAGAACCTTGCACTAGAGAGGTTGCATAAGGAAAGGGGTATTCTAGCTACTATTAGAAGAAATAAAAGAGGAGAAATGAAGTCTTCAAGAATTAAGGTGCTATAGTGAGAGAGGAGTAAGGAGTGCTCATGAGGATCCAGTATAGGGAACAAAATAAACACCAATAATGAGGAAGAGATGGGGTGTTCAAGTAACAAGTGAGTTGAGGCTTGTTACAAGGTTAGGTTGCAGCTCACAATGAGAATGAAGGAGCTCATGCAAAAGAAGAATAAGGTGACCATTTTTCGTCATGGAGAAGGTTCCAGTAAGAGCCACAATAAAGGAGAGAAGGATAGCAAGAGAAATGGCATGAAGAGACTGAGTGATGAAGAGTTTGAAAATGAGATGACTAAGTTGAAGGCATGAATTAATGTGCAAATGCAGGTGCTACAAGAGAGGGAAGAATGATAGAGATGAAACCTAAGGAGGAGGTTCAACTTGTTTGTTAAACATAAGGTATTTAAGAGGAAATCGCCATGAGACAGAGAACTAGGGAAGTAAAGGATGGGGCCTTTGACAAAATCATAGATGGAAGAGGAAGTGCTTAGAGTGGTTGAGCTTATTGAAGAAGTAATTAATTACAATGAACCAGAAGAAGGACCACTCCTTGGAGATAAGGATAATGGACTTATGGAAGGTCCAAGGGAGAAAACATTGATAAAATAGGGTTGCATATACAAACTAGAACAAGGAAAAATCTTTGGGGAAGACAATGATCATGATAAGGACTATATGAAGAGTCGAAACTAGCAGGGGAGTTGTTGATAAAAGAGGAGGGTAGAAAGACTTGCATTTTTTATACTAATAACTTCTGTGTGGATGCAAGTTTTGCGAGTGAAGATGATGAAGGAGAAGATATGGAACCAGTTGAAGGTCTCATGGACTGTGAGATAAGTCCAAATATGCAACTGGTGTTAGAAGAATCAATGGAGGCCTAAGAACCTCACTCTTTTAAAACTAATGAATTTATTTTATATGTAGATCATGAAGAATGATAGCCATTTCAAGTTTTCATATAGGATGAACGAATTGTAAATTTTTCCGTAAAAGGAAATAGTGGAGAAGTAGCTAAGAGTTGTAATGAGAAGGTTGAAGAAGGAGCGTATTAGGAAACATTAAGCTTTGCAGAGAATGGGAAACCCTTTGAAGATTTCATAAGAGTTTTGGTTGAAGAGAAGAGCCAAAAATATACTACAATGGAAAGGCAAGAAAAATTCTCCCATAACTATCAAAATCATGGACAAATTTCTCAAAAGAGAATAAGAATAAGAAGGAAGTCATAAGTCAAAGTGGATACAAGAAGAAAAATTGTTAAACCACCTAAAATAAAGAGGAATGACAACATTGAAATAGTTTACTATCACAATATGAATAGGATTAGAAAATTTTGGAGGAATGGTTGGATAACCCTATGAATATAGAATACTTCCTGAAAAACAAAACCAAGGAACTGAAAGAAGTTGAGGTTTTTGAGGAATTCAAATCATATGGTATATTGTATGGGGAAAAGGTTGTTGAGAGTACAATTACGAGGGTAGAAAAATTGACATTGTCAAAGATAGAAGAGGAGAATGAGGCAAGTTTGTCTCATAAGGAATATGAGGGACTTTATGCACATTTCATTAGCTCCTTGAAGAGTTGATATCAAAAAAAGGGTATGGTTGAAAGAGGGATTAAATGAGGCTGAAAATTCTTGTGGTTTTGAACCTAACATTAAATGTATGGTTGTGGGATATCAAGTAGATGATGATAGAAAGTGATCTAGAATTTTCATGAAGAGGAAAGAAGGGGTAGACATACCTTCTCAAGGCATAACAAATCATAATTTCATTATGATAGGAGATGAAGCAGGATTGTCTCATAATAGAGGCTGACATGAAAATCGTATACAGTGGGTAAATACTACTATAGGAGCACAATTACAAGAACATGTTGGTGAAGAGAACAATGCAAGACAAGGTCATGAAGGAGAAGATCAAAATAATTTCTCAGATAAAATGCTCCTAAAATTTGAAGAAGAAATAAAATTATTGGATAGGTTGTTACAAGAACCTAAGAATACAACCAATGAGGAGGAACATGAAGTTGTACTAAAGTTATCTCTAATAAACAGAGATGTAGAGGATTCAACCAGTTGAATGAAGGGCCATGAACTTGTGATGGTGAAGGAAATTTCCTTACGTGGTGAATGTATGAATAAGGAAGTTGAAAATGTTAAGGTAATGTATTTAGCTTTGGAAAATAATTTTTTGTTGAATAGTTGTAAGGATTAATTCGTAGGTGGAGAGCATGGAAAAATGGCTTCACAAAAGCAAAAACAGGAAGAGGAGGAATTGACTCATAAAATTCATCAAAGAAATTCCTTCCATCAAGCAAAATAGATTATTCTTACAACCAAGATCAAATCATCTCATGAAGATGACCATATATAAGAAACATCCCTTCAAAATTGTTGTAGAAATAATTAGATACGAAAAAGTAATATGTGAAGGTAGCCACAACAAAGAAAAGGGGAAGCATTTAGGTACTTTGTTGTCACAATATGAGAGAGATTTACATTTTTCAGAAGACTAGTTGGATCGTCTCAATGTTGAGAAATAATGCATGATGAATGCAGCTGATGGACTGGGGAAACCTAAAGAATTTAAAGCATTTTATCTTGTGATGTAGAAGCTAATGAGGGAATAAGTGAGTCTACCATAAAGAGACATCAAGTGCTACCAAAGGAATATCAGGAAGGAAGAGAGGTATGGTGGAATCTGTGCAATTCCTTATTTGAAGAAGAAATATTTGTGTAGTCAAGATATACCTAAGGAATGTAGCAACAATTTGAAATAATTCCAAATTGGATTGAGAGTACTACAATTAATGACACATATAAAGTTTTGAAAGAGGATGTTAAACTCTTCCTTGAAGTAAGCAAAAAATGTTTTGAAGAAGAAAGGATAATTCATGGGATGACAGTGAGAGAACACCGAATGAAGGGTGCATAGCTACAATGCAAATTTTGTTGGAGCTGATGTTTTTCTGAAATCTCCTAAATTTTAATGTTGGAATTAAAGTTGATCAAAAAATTAAACAACATATGGAGTATAGTTTAACAGTATGAGGGGTGAATTTTGGAGCAGCGATGGCTAAGGGATAGATTACGGTATTGTACAACCACAAAGAAAAGGACATGCAAGCAAAGAAATTAGGTTCGATGGGATATATTTTATTAGCACAAAAAAAGGGAAGCAAAAAAAGAAGGTATTGGACCCTGGAACTTAGAAGGTGACAACAAACCAATGACAAAAAATCCATGAAAAAAACCATATAAAATTTGGGATCCTGCCAAATTGAAGTGACGGGGAAGCAGCACAACCAGATGCCTGAGTAACAAAAAAATTTTGTTTGGGACTTTGGAGGATTTAGCATATTGACACATTTGAGCGAGAGGTCAAACTTGTTTCACCTAGGGAGTCTAATGCAGTAGCATCACCCTTGGAAAACTCATTTGTTTATGATCCTAATAGGGTTCATGTAAATTCTAGATGGAGGTCTTATTACTCTTCAATTTTATTTGTATAAACTAAAATTAGGAGGATTTTTATTGTAGGTCCAAGCGTCATGATTTTGTAGGACTATAAATAATTAGGTTGTTAGGATAATTTCAAGATTTGAAATTTGGACCAAGTGGTCCTTTGTCAATATCAACAAATTTCTAGCTTAGGTGGTGGGCAGTTTTGGAAAAAATGTCCAATTATTCTTGCTTGTGAAGATATTTATTTATTCTCATAGAATTATATGTGTAGGTATGTACAAGAATAGGAAGGGGGATGAAAAAGAGGAGCTCAAGTAGCGAGCCACTGTACCTTTCCTATGTAAATACTTCACTTATTTCTTAATAGAATTGGATTATATTAGTGTTTAATTCCCTTTTTCTAATGTGTGTTAAATTAATTCTAGTGGGAGAATATGTCTTTGTTGTTAGGAGCATAGAGGTCCTGAGAGTATAGCGGTGAAAATAGAATAAATTCTCATAGAAAGTGATTAAGGGGGTCAAATGGTGTCATTAGAGGATTAATATCTTTGCACCAAGAAATTGGAACTTGCGTGCGGGTACGAGTACCTTGGTCATTGATCATTGAAGGGCTCAACATTCTAAATCTGTCATTAGAGGGTTTAAGCTATAAAACCTGTTGTGGACGAGAGTAATCGATGAAGTGTCAGGGGAAAACATAGTCTAAATGCTTAGAAAGAGACTAAATATTTATTTGGAAAAGTATCCCAGTGTTGATCCGGTGAGCTGGTGAGAGTGATTAAGGGAGGACTTGGCAGCAACTAGTTCCGAACCACAAATTTTAGCAAGAGCACATGGCTTAAAGTTCTACAACTTGAGGAAAACCGAGAATATACTACTATCAATTAGTATATAAAAAGTCGTAGTTGATCTAAAGTCTATTCGAGGTAGTTGGTATTGAAGTATTTAGTCTATGGCGTAGATTGGGCCTAGAATGAATCGAGTGTGAGGTAAACATACTAACCCCTGAACTCACCTAAGTCTCGACCTAATATAGAATGGGATACATCAATAAATCCAAAGTCGTTTCTAGTGGTGTTTGTTTCACACAACATATTTAACTCATAACCTCCAACTATTGAATTATTTTCAACCCTTCTAACCTCACGTTTGGGTGATTTTAAACTAAGCTCAGGTGTGGTTTTCATTCACGGAAAAGGATGTTAAATATAGATAATTATTCCTGAGTTAACTAATTTAGAGTGACTTTGAGTTCATTCTTATTTTGGGAAAAGACGAATTTAGAGTGTTTTTGCATGTTGAAGTTATTTTGAGTGAGTCGCTAGTTGAAAAAGTATAAATACCCCTCACCGGGTTCATTGTAATCATCAGGTTTTGTGTGATCAATAGAAGAGTCATATCTTGTGTGTTTTTTGTGTGTGAAATTTTGAGACTTTCCTCCTCTGTGTTTCCTACAAATTGGTATCAAAGCTAAGGAATGAATACGAGATTTGTAGAGCCTGAAAAGCCATGAAGTAGAGGGCCAACTAAAGAAGGTCGACGAATATTTTCTATATAAAAAATTGTCTTGCAGAAGTGTCACATAGTTAAGGTGTGATCATCGGATGTTTGAAGTGTAAAAGGTGCGTTGATTTAGAAAACACTTAAAATTTTCCAAAAAATTTCTATTCATCACAACTCCCTTCTGTTAAATGGTGTGATGAGCGAGGCTTATTAAAAAAATCCACTGTGATCAAATTCAAATGGTTAAAAAAAGGTTCCACGCATAAGATTCCATTAGGTCACATGGTTATTTTATTTATGAATTATGTTAAATAAATTTGTGACAATTATTTTTGTTTTGAAAATGACTCCTTATTATATGCAAGATTTATAAAGGGGCATCAAAAAAATAAAAGGTTTTAAAAGTTTTGTTATAAATATTTTCAAAAAAGGGTTTTTTGAAAAATAAATGAAGGGTTTTGAAAAGGTTATAAATGGCTTTGTTAAGAGATTTAAAAAGGGGCTTTTTTAATAAAAAAAGAATGGTATTTATTTATTATTGAAAGAGGAGATATTTTTTTAAGATGGCTTCATCAAGTTTCCGATGACGATTTCCACCATTTATAGGGAAGAACTATGATATGTGGGCCATTAAGTTGGAGACGACATTAAAGGCTCATGATGTTTGGGAGCATGTCCAGTTTAGGTTTCCAGAACCTAAGAATGAAGTAGAAAAATGAGCTCTTACTAATGAAGAGAGGGAGCAATGGAGAAAAGACAAAAAGAAGAATGCACAGGCATTGTATATTATCGAACAAGTAGTGGACAAAGCATTGTTCCAAAATATTATGAACATGTCTTTAGAAAAGAAAACATGGGATACTTTGGAGATGAGCTTTAAAGGTATGGCCAAAGTCAATATTGTTAAGTTGCAAAACACTAGGAGATATTTTGAAAATCTGCAAATGAAGGAAATAAAGGATATCGATTCATTCATGAATTAGGTTTTTACTATTCTAAACTAGTTAAGGATTTATGGTGATGACATATAAGATCAAACCATGGTTCTCATATCTTTGCATACCAATTTTGATGATTTAGTAGTAGCCATTAAAGAAGCCAAGTATTTTAGAATGTTGATGCTTGATGAATTGATGGGATCACTTCTATCCCATGAGGCAAGGATACACAAAAATCAAGATTCCACATAAGAAACAACTTTTAAAATCCACGTTTCTATATCTAGAGACATACGTTGAGGAAGAGGTAGATCAAGAGGCAGCGAAAGAGGTGGAAGAAGAGGTTGTCAAAATGATGGGAAAGAAGAGCAAGAACAAGAAAATGGAAGAAATAACATAAGCTTCAACAACAATCAAAGAGTTAATAAATAAAAGGTGAGATTTTATTATTGCAATAAATTTGGTCACTATGCCCATGATTGCCGGAAGAGGATAACTGATCAAGGAAATCAAAGAGCTAATGTAACTACGAAGAATATTGACTCCATTTTCCTATATTTCCATACCATGCACGAATCTTCTTATAACATTCGGCTATTAGATGGTGGTTGCAGTAACCACATGACAGGAAACGAAAATTTGGTTACAATTTTGGATCAATCTATTAAGACAATGGTAAAGTTGGGCACTAGAAATAATATGGATGTAGATGGAAAAGGAGTGGTAAAAATTCTAACCAAGCATGGGGAGATGAATAAAATATCAGGGGTATATTATGCCCCTGATCTCAAACATAATTTGATAAGTTTTGGGAAGTGGATGCATAAAGGATACAGAGTTATTTTTTAGGGACAGAGTGTGTTATATATGATAGTCCTATAAGCAAGCAGTTGATAGCAAAAGTGCAAGTGACGGGGAAAAATGTATTTCCTGTAACAATGAATTTTAGTTATCAGGTCAGTTCTTTTACGGTTCCATGTTCTAATGATTACTGGTTATGGAAATTTCAGTTTCGACATTTGCATTTTTCTAGTATAACATTGTTGCAGCATAAGCAGGTGGTTAGAGGATTACCTCTCATCAAAGAACCTTCTTGTTAGTATGAATCTTTCATCGTAAAAGACCACTTTAGCTACGCATAACAAATAGCCCTAACATCGATTATGGCTGCCAAATATCTTTAAATATGCAATTAGGTGATCCAAATAATGCTGCACAAATCCAGATCTAAGCATAAAAGACATTAAGAAGATAAAGTAAAATGTGGCACCATGCATCCAATAGACAAGACAAGAACAATGTATTTAAAAGAATTTTTATATTATATTGAAAAGGGGCACCTGAGAGGAAAACAAGAAAGGTGTTTTCCGGTTCTCCTCAATGGGATGGGTTCTTGAAAGTCCTCAACATTTCAGATCTAAAATTTCTCTCTCTTGTTGGTGTGGAAAACCCAGACAAACATAGAACTCAAAGGGAGCTCACAAGGCAAAAATGGAGAATGTGAACAAGTATAGATCTAGAGTGATCTAATGCAATGGAAGGTGACTAATGAATAGGGAAAACCCTTCTATTTATAACAAAATATTAGGGCGATCTAGAACTTGGTGCATGAATAAAATATTATTAAACAAATTCTAGAACCACCCTTTAGGAATATTTTATTATATTTGTTGGAGGGAAAATGATTTTTAACTTGGGTCAATACCTTTATTTATAAATAATAAATAAATAAATGATTTATTTATTATTTTATGGAAATGGTGAGAATATAATTAAATAAATAATGATTTATTTAATCATTTATAAATGATTTAGTCAAATTTAACTAGGAATATTATTTAAATAAAGATTTAAATAACTTATTCCTAGGAAATAATAAAATAAATAAGGATTTATTTAATTTATTTCCTTGTTTTGGGTTAAATATGACCAATAAATATAAACAAATAAGTTATTTCACATGGTGAAAGCAATTTTACTTAGGGTAAAATTGGTCTTACATGGTGTACTTGGGTTCATCTAATGATAGTAGGTTAGATGACCACAAAATGGTGTAACAGATTGCCCCCCAATGTACGAGTGTTAGGAGCAAATCGTATGACCGAAGTACGTTGTAAGAAGTCAATCACTAGACATCAAGAGGGAAGCGAGAGAGAGAAATGTAAGGTAGTCTAATGTGCTAAAGGACTAGACCCTGAGGAGACGAGACTTACAGTTGCAACAAGTCTCTATTTTATGAAGTGGTACCTGTGCTAAAGGTGGTGGGGGAGGCATACCTATGCCTGCCGAGACAAAGTACGAAGAATAGGAAGTCCATTAAACAAGGAACCGAACCATGAAGAATATGCTGGCGTAAATAGGAGCCAGAAAAATAGAATGATGAATCCCACATACATGTTGTGCCTGGAATAAGCGTCAGGACTTATACAATAATATTTTAGTACATGAGATAAAAATACACCCAAATGCCCCATACACACGGGGAAGGGCTCACAAAATCTAACTGATACATGGAAATCGAAGAGGCGCTGCAAGCGGCTGAGGCCAATATCATCAAATGGGAGGAGCTGCATCAAGGGCTGAAATGAAGAAGTCATCTGGGCATGTGGGGGCCTACTTGCAGGGCCACCCCCTCATGAGGGTTGAGACATCTCACACACACCCGGGAATCACCAATAGTTGTTGTTGCATCACTGGACCATCAAGTGTATAGATCACGATCATGCTGAAAAGAGCTCGAACCAAGGTACACTGCCCCCTAGACCTGGCTTCTGGAGTAAATGAGCTGATGTCGACAGAAGTAGGTCCACCATAGGTGAGGCAATAAGGGAACCCCAACTAAATCACTAGAGAAAATAGTAGAGCGACTAACAAACAGACACTAATGATGATAATGAAATGAGGGATACTGAGTAGCGGATGGACGACTTCCCTTGTTAGAGAATAAGGGGCATGAATGGCTTGGTAGCAACTGACACAATATCAGGGAGGATAGGTGACAATGGTACTGAAGGCCATAATGTGCAACACGAGAGAGGGACCAAGCGATGAAGGATGGAGGGCTATAGTGGGATACAAAGGGACTCGAGATAGACTCCATGACGAATGATGACTCAACTCGGATGCTCTAAACAAGGGCGACTCGATGGTGTTTCCACACAATAAAGGTTCAATGGGGGACTGTAAAAACATCAGTACAACAGGGTGTCTCATGACGAAAATCAACACGAACAAAGACAAGTAAAGGGGGAAAGTGGTGCCCCAAGTACAAGCGTTGTAAGTGAAGAATTCTGATTGGAAGGAGAGATGAAGAGACACTTCGTGGACAAAATGTGTCCTGGTGAAGTATCAAAACATGAAAAAATAATAGATACCCATTTGAGTGCTCAGTGAGAGCTTTCCAACGGTGCAGACGGTGTGTCAAATGGGGCTACGGTTTGGTCGCAGCGGGCGAAAGAAAAAATAGGGGTTTTTCCTCTAATAAGGCATTTTCCCTCCAAAATCATTCATTTGCTTGTGTAGCTGTGGTGAATGTGGAGAGGAGAGAAGGCCCTAAATCTTGCGGCGATCATAGCAGACAAACCGACCATTGGAATCGCGACCCGTCAGTTGCAAGTAAGAGGCCTAATCCTACTCTTTGTTTTTGATGGAGTCAAAGTTCAGATTAGGGTCTTAAATCTCAGTAACTACTCCTACTTCATCATTATGGCTGGGTCACACTTTTTGGGGCAACAACTGCAACCTGGGACGCAGGTTTGGGCCTAAAAAGTGCGACCTAGCCCGAGAGTTGGCCAAAAAGTGCGACCTGTTAGATGGAGGTGGTTTCAGTGCTGTTATGGGTTGAGATTCAGTTTTGATTTGAGTGAATGTGGTTTTGTTTATCTGTAGACTAAAAAAGATGATGGTTTTGTGCAGATATGGTAGATATACGAATCAAGTGGAGAGAGAGACCTAGGTACATTACGAACGGAAATCTAAGAGGATCAGATGTCCGTCGTGCATTGGCTAGGTTTGGGGTCTTGAAATTTGTGGAGAACCATTTGATGAGGGCTGGGGAGCCCTTGTTGGCCCAGAATATCAGTTATTGGGATCCAGATCATGGGGTGTTTATAGTGCAAGGGCACAGGATTGAGCTGACGGTCCAGGATCTGTATTTCCTGACTAGTCTCCCAGCATTAGGGATGGTGGGAAATACACAACCGATGTTACTGCAGGGGCGTAACATCATGGAGTTTGTTTAGCGACATTTTCAACCAGGTGTCCGAGTCAAAGGGACTTGGATATCGATTTGGGATCTAGAGAGGTTGGAGACCTGGGCAGTGGTAGCTGCAGTGTTGTGGATCTTGGGCAGCCAGGCGTTCCATCACATCACTGGAGGGAAGATGATGATTGTAGAGAGTGTGTTGAGTGGGACCTACTATGGGTGGGCCCAGATGATGTTGGTGTCGGTGAAACATCAGTTGCCACTATGTAAGCGCCAAGTGAATCATGATTGCGCTTATGGGACTGTATTGTGCTCCTTCTTTTTTGAGAAGATCCCGACCTTATGACCTCGTGTACGGCTACCTGATGGGGGTCCGAGAGAACCTCGGATGCATCGGTGGGGATGACTATTGTGTAGAGGAGGGGGAGGGGCGGTCGGACGGGTGTTCTGACTAGAGTTCTTCACCCATTGGGATCAGATGCCATTGTACATAGACGACTATCCCTATAGTGGGATGAGTTATTGGGGAGATCCAGACTTGCTGCTTCAGCCTGGTCTAGTATGGGGGCCCGATGGTAAGTGACAAGTAACTAATCTGTTATGTGCATTTTAAAGTTTGTGAATATCATTCATGGCACTGATCCTTATACTTTTTGGAATGCAGATATAGCTCCGGTAAAATCGGCTGGATATATGGGACAACTTGCAGTAGCTGGAGCTACAGGTGCAGGTGGATCAAGGATGGCACAGAACGAGGATATGGCCACTCTGTTGGAGGACATCCGTCGTAGATGTGAGGGGCTACTGACTGGTGTGTCAGAGCGTGGGTGGCGGGATTTAGACATCCAGTACATAGAGCTATGTATTGGGCTACCCTCATAATGGCAAGGTATCATGCAATGCATGGCGATGGCTGGTCAGACTGTGTGTGATCTACGAGCTGCGGGAGCAGAGCCATTGGCTCGGGATCCTCCAGAGAGTGATTAGATGTAGGGAAGGTGGTGCCCCCCAGTTTTGTAGTTTTGTTTTTTGTAACATGCTATGGGCATGTCATATGTTTCAGAGTAGATGGACTCTAAAAAACATGTTATATGATATATATTATGTATATGAATTGTATTAATGGTTATAAATGTTATTGTTTTATGTGTGATAAATTCCAGTCTAGAACATGATTTGCAATTCTATCACGTAGTGATTTTGGCTTCTAGGTACATGGATGAAAGTAATGAATTTAAAGTCACGTGGTGAAAGAAATTTTACTTAGGGTAAAATTGGTCTTACATGGTGTACTTGGGTTCATCTAATGATAATAGGTTAGATGACCAAAAAATGGTGTAACAGATTGCCCCCCAACGTACGAGTGTTAGGAGAAAATCGTATGACCGAAGTACGTTGTAAGAACTCAATCCCTAGACATCAAGAGGGAAGTGAGAGAGAGAAATCTAAGGTAGTATAATGTGCTAAAGGACTAGACCCTGAGGAGACAAGACTTACAGGTGTAAAAAGTCTCTAGTTTATGAAGTGGTACTTGTGCTAAAGGCGGCGGGGGAGGCATACCTATGCCCGCCGAGACAAAGTACAAAGAATAGGAAGTCCAGTAAACAAGGAACCGAACCATGAAGAATATGCTGGCGTAAATAGGAGCTAGAAAAATAGAATGATGAATCCCACATACATGTTGTGCCTGGAATAACTGTCAGGACTTATACAATAATATTTTAGTACATGAGATACAAATACAACCAAATGCCCCCTACACACGGGGAAGGGCTTGTAAAATCTGACTGATACATGCAAATCGAAGAGGCAATGCAAGCGGCTGAGGCCAATATCATCAAATGGGAGGAGCTGCATCAAGGGCTGAAATGAAGAAGTCGTCCGGGCATGTGGGGGGCTACTTGCAGGGCCACCCCCTCATGAGGGTTGATACATCTCACACACACCCAGGAATCACCAATGGTTGCTGCTACATCACTGGACCAACAAGTGTATAGATCACGATCATGCTTAAAAGAGCTTGAACCAAGGTACACTGCCCCCTAGACCTGGCTTCTAGAGTAAATGAGCTGATGTCGACAGAAGTAGGTCCGCCATAGGTGAGGCAATAAGGGAACCCCAACTAAGGTACGAGAGAAAATAGTAGAGTGACTAACAAACAAACATTAATGATGATAATGAAATGAGGGATACTGAGTAGCGGATGGATGACTTCCCTTGTTAGAGAATAAGGGGCATGAATGGCTTGGCAACAACTGACACAATATCAGGGAGGATAGGTGACAATGGTACTGAAGTCCATAATGTGCAACACGATAGAGGGACCAAGCGATGAAGGATGGACAGCTATAGCGGGATACAAAGGGACTCGAGATAGACTCCATGATAGATGATGACTCAACTTGGATGCTCTAAACAAGGGCGACTCAATGGTGCTGCCACACAATAAAGGTCCAATGCGGGACCGTAAAAACATGAGTACAATAGGGTGTCTCATGACGAAAATCAACACGAACAAAGACAAGTAAAGGGGGAAAGTGGTGCCCCAAGTACGAGCGTTGTAAGTGAAGAATTCTGATTGGAAGGAGATATGAAGAGACCCTTCGTGGATAAAATGTGTCCTAGTTAAGTATCAAAACATGAAAAAATAACAGATACCCATTTGAGTGCTCGGTGATAGCTTTCCAACGGTGCAAACGGTGTGTCAAACGGGGCTACGGTTTGGTCGCAGCGGGCGAAAGAAAAAACAAGGGTTTTTCTTCTAATAAGGCATTTTCCCTCCAAAATCATTCATTTGCTTGTGTAGTTGTGGTGAATGTGGAGAGGAGAGAAGACCCTAAATCTTGCGGTGATCGTAGTGGACAAATTGACCGTTGGAATCATGATCCGTCAGTTGCAGGTAAGATGCCTAATCCTACTCTTTGTTTGATGGATTAAAAGTTTAGATTAGTGTCTTAAATCTCAGTAACTGCTCCTACTTCATCATTACAGCCAGGTCGCACTTTTTGGGGCAAAAAATGCGACCTAGGACGCAGGTTTGGGCCTGGAAAGTGTGACCTGGCCCAGGATTTCGCCAAAAAGTGTGACCTATTAGATGGAGGTGGTTTCAGTGTTGTTATGGGTTGAGAATCAGTTTTGATGTGAGTGAATGCAGTTTTGTTTATCTGTAGACTAACAAATATGATGGTTTTGTGCAAATATGGTAGATATATGGATCAAGTGGAGAGAGAGAGACCTAGGTACATTACGAACGGAAATCCAAGCGGATTAGGGTGTTCGTCGTGCATTGGCTAGGTTTGGGGTTCTAAAATTTGTGGAGAACCCTTTGATGAGGGCTGGGGAGCCCTTGTTGGCCCAGATTATCAGTTATTGGGATCCATATCATGAGGTGTTTATAGTGCAGGGGCACAGGATTGAGCTGACAGTCCAGGATCTTTATTTCCCGACTAGTCTCCCACCATTAGGGATGGTGGGAAATACACAGCCGATGTCACCGCGGGGGTGTAACATCATGGAGTTCGTTGAGCGACATTATCGACTAGGTGTTCGAGTCAAAGGGACTTAGATATCGATTGGGGATCTAAAGAGGTTGAAGACCCAGGTAGTGGCAGCCGCAGTGTTGTGGATCTTGGGAAACCAGGCATTCCATCACATCACTGGAGGGTAGATGATTATTGTAGAGAGCATGTTGAGCGGGACCTACTATGGGTGGGCCCATATGATGTTGGTGTCGGTGAAATGACAGCTGTCGCTATGTAAGCGGCAAGTGAATCATGATTGTGCTTATGGGACTGTATTGTGCTCCTTCTTTTTTGAGAAGATCCCGACCTTATGACCTCATGTACAGCTACCTGCTGGGGGTCCAAGAGTGCCCCGGATGCATCGGTGGGGACGACTGCTGTGTAGAGGAGGGGGAGCGGCGATCGGACGGGTGTTCCAACTAGATTTCTTCGCCCATTGGGATCAGATTCCATTGTACATAGAGGACTATCCCTATAGTGGGATGAGTTATTGGGAAGATCCGGACTTGCCGCTTCCACCTGGTCGAGCATGGGGGCCCGATTGTAAGTGAAAAGTAACTAATCTGTTATGTGCATTTTAAAGTTTGTGAATAGCATTCATGGTACTGATCCTTATACTATTTGGAATGCAGATATAGCTTCGGTAAAACCAGCCAGATATATGGGACGACCTACAGCAGCTGGAGCTACAGGTGCAAGTGGATCAAGGATGGCACAGAATGAGGATATGGTTGCTCTGTTGGAGGACATCCATCGTAGATGTGAGGGGCTGCTGACCGGTGTGTCAGAGTGTGGGTGGCAGGATTTAGATGACCAATACATAGAGCTATGTATTGGGCTACCCTCGGAATGGCGAGGTATCATGCGACGTATGGCAATGGCCAGTAAGACTTTGCATGATCTACGAGCTGTGGGAGCAGAGCCATTGGCTTGGGATCCTCCAGAGAGTGATTAGATGTAGGGCAGGTGGTGCCCCCCAGTGTGTATGTACGGGCAAGTGGTGCCCCCCAGTTTTGTAGTTTTGTTTTTTGTAACATGCTATGGGCATGTCATATGTTTCAGAGTAGATGGACTCTAAAAAAAATGTTATATGATATATATTATGTATATGCATTGTATTAATGGTTTGAAATGTTATGGTCTTATGTGTGATAAATGCCAGTCTAGATCATGATTTTCAATTCTATCTACGTAGTGATTTTGGCTTCTAGGTACATGGATGAAAGTAATGAATCTAAAGTCACGTATCAAAAGGTTCACTCGTAAATATTGTCTAAACAGGATAGGGTTATGCACAGGATAGACGCCATTGAGTTGTAAGACAAGCAACAAGGAATCTAAATGAACGTGTAGATGGAGGATGCGATGAGAGAGGGAATCGGCTAAGATACCACGTACTACATCATATTCGTCCTGGTTATTGGTGGCATTGCCAATGCATACCCCATTGGATAGAACGAGGGTATGCAAGGGGGTAAAGATGGCCCATGCGGCCGAGGCGAGATTCTGGGAATAGAGACTTGCCCCATCGGCATAGCCAATATAATGTGTGGATGAGAGGTCCGGCGGAATAGCGTCGCAAGACAAGAAATGGGAGGAAGGAGAATAATGATGGCAGCGTGAAGACAGGGTAGACATCAAACGACAACTATGGGAGAGAGTAGTCTGGGTAGGATGGCTAGGACTCATAGATCGACTAGAGGGTGATGAATGAGAACTATGGGAGGAAAAGCGGGAGTTCATGCTGCGAAGGACATCATAGATACAGATGGTATCATCCTGGTTATGGGGGGAAAGGGAAAGGTCGAGGAAACCACATGATGCTGCAAAGCTACCGAAATCATCAGCATGGGAAGAAAGGCGCACATATGGATCGTCACAGGGGATGACGGACGAACAAGTAAGAAGATGGTCAAAGCATGTAGAGCCCACGAATGTTTCTGAAGGGGGATCAAGCAAAACAAATGGAGTGGATTTAGAGGGAATGTACTCCGATGGTCATGCGGATGATGATAGGCATAGGAGGGGGGCTGCAGGTTCCGACATCTCAACATCAGGGGGAGGAATGTCAATGGTAGTAGGGGGATACTCGAGTAATCCTGACGCATACTAAGCAAGGATGGGAGAGGCAGATTTATTTTTCTCAACCTCGTACTCGCGAATGACCTCTAAAGAGGCTCGGTAATGCGTGAGGTGAGGACAATGGTGAGAATATTGGCCATGGACACCACACAGAGCACAGGGTTTGTTGGTGCGGAGAGTCTTAGGGCGCTTGGCTATGGACGAGGAAGAAACAAAGGTTTCAGGGACCGTAGATTCAGGGAATGCAACCTTAACCATGGGTTGGATATGGGGCAACTCTGGACAAGTATGGGTAGCATGACCGACACCATCACACAAGGCACAAGGCTTGGTGGGTGGAGGAGGGGTAGGGTCAGGTGCGGTGGCCTTTTCTTTGGATGCCCCCTTGCGAGCTTTTCTTTTCTTGCCCGTAGCTAGCACAACATGAGGATGGTCTTGCGGAGGGGCTAGGGGCACTGTAGTGATGGAAGGAGCAAAGGGAATTGGTTGAACCGGTGTCACAGCAAGGTATGGTTTGGGGTGGCCGGGTGGGGTCTCGGCTGGAGGAGTAAGATACCATACTGGGATTCCCAAGGTTAAATTAGGGAGGGAAAGGGTGGCCATGATGGGAACCGAATAGACGCCGGGAGGGGGAGCAAGGAAGGGTATCTGACTGGCGAGGTAATGGCCAGGAAGGACGGCTCTGATATGGTGGAGAGTTGGGGGAACCAACTCAGGAGGATAGGGAGGTTCCTAGGTGCAGGGTGGATGGGAAGGTCCAAGTGGAGGAGGTTCGGTCAGTTGAGGCAAAGGGCTAGGAGCAGGTTGTGGGGGGCAAGATTGAGGTTGCTGACTAGTCGAATCAGGCTGTGGAAGGGTGGCCTGAGATGATTGCATCATGAAAACATTCGCTAAGATGGAATCAGAGACAGGAGGGGGGGGAGGACCTGGGAAGGTGCCAAGCAAGGAGGAGTATTTGTAGATGCCAGGGGAAACACTGGTCAAAGACTCAAGAATTTTCTTATTGGTGACAGTAGAGATGGTGGACTCAAGGGAAGTCTGAGATTTTGGTTCATGATATGTCAACTAGTAGATGGTGACAATCTTTCCATTATGAGGGAAAAACATCTTGCGGTGGACTGTGGATGGGACGAAAGACATGGCATAGGTGTAACTACACTCTAAAAGAATGTTATAATCAAGAGGGGCGTCGATAACTTCAATGTCGACACAAACAGTCTTGCCCGCAAGGGTGATAGGACAGTTACGGAATAGGCCAATGGATTGGGAGGCATGGCCATCCCAGGCATGAAGGGTGATTGTGGAAGGGGCCAGCTTAGGAGATCCAAGTTGTTTCCAAATTGAAGCAGACATCACATAGGTAGATGCCCCCTCGTCAATAATACACTGAGCGACGTTGGCATTTCAGATTTTGACTGGGATTTGGAAAGCAACAAAAGCAGGAAGTGGGGGATGGTCTGACTGACGGGCATCGAAAACAATCAATTGGTCATCAATAGGATCTACAGCACCCACGGCAGATATTAGAGCCTTCTTTTGAGAAGGACACGACTGGAGGAGTTCCAGTGTTGAAATGGCAGCAGGAGATTGTGCCAAATCATCTACTATGCTATACGAAGGGGCAACCCGACTAGAGGTAGCATTTCGGCGTAATGGGCCCTTAGGAATCTTGGTGTGAACCTTAGCTTTGGGCGAAGGTATTTGCAAGGGACCATTGGGTGTCGACAGAGGCTCTATAGGACCTGAAGTTGGGGACTCGGTGACAGACGGAGCGGGGGGTGTGGACTATTGACGAGACCGAGTTTGAAGGTTAAGGTCGACGGTGAGAGGTTGGTCAGAGGCCATCATGAGGATCTGGTAATCGGAGGAACCAGAAGGGGAAGGTTGAGTGGATACCGGGGCATGAGGTGGTTGGGTAGCCACAAATCCTTGTTGAGGAAAAGGGTCGATAAACATAGCGGGTTGAGAAGTAGCCGTATTGGGAGGGACAGTAGGGGAGGAATGTTGTCCCCGCATGGTGGCTTGAGACTCCCACATCTGTCGCATCTGTGGTAATAGGGGACAATTGTGAGTGTAATGACCATAAAGACCGCAACATGAACAGGGCTTATTGGTGCGAAGCGGCCTATCCGGCTTGGGCTGAGAGCCCTGTGGCTTGTTAGCAGTGTTAGGATCAATACTTGAAGGATTGGATCCACGATTACCAGAGGTAGATGGATTGCCTCTCCTCTTCTGTTGAGAAGGAGGCGGAGTAGTCATGCCTTGCTGCACAAATACTTGCACTGGAGGGGGTAGTAAGTGCGGCTGCAGGGGCGAAGAAGGTAAGGAAGTGGGAGGTCCAAATGCTGGAGGAGCTGGGACACTAGGCTATGGGTAAGGATAAGGGTGAGGATGGGCAACATGGAGGTAAGCAGGAGTGTGGGCAAAAGGAGGAGGCATGACGTATCCCGTATACATGTTACCTGGAGGGGGAAAGGTGCTGGAGGTGCTAGCCCCTCCTGGAGGGAAACCATAGGCCATAAGAGGTTGAGCAGAGGTATGAGAAAGAGTTCCAATGATACCATCGACAGAGTGAGATGCCCCCAGGGCATTAGGGCCACCGGGTTTGGGGAGGTCAGGAAGGATGGTATAAACATAACAAGATTGAGCATAGATAAGGTCATATTTCAAGGCTATTTGGAGGGCGGCTTCTTCGGTTTGGGAAAAATGGGATGTGACATCTTTTTCGATGGGAGGTAAGAGAGAGAAAAGGAACCAGTCCATATAAACCCGATATTCAAAGGGGGGTTTCCTGTTTAGACCATAAACAACTTAATAACAGTGTTTTACCAAGTTATTTCACATAGTGAAAGCAATTTTACTTAGGGTAAAATTGGTCTTAGATGGTGTACTTGGGTTCATCTAATGATAATAGGTTAGGTGACCAAAAAATGGTGTATCAGATTTCCCCCCAACGTACGAGTATTAGGAGCAAATCGTATGACCGAAGTACGTTGTAAGAACTCAATCACTAGACATCAAGAGGGAAGTCAGAGAGAGAATTGTAAGGTAGTCTAATGTGAAAAAGGACTAGACCCTGAGGAGATGAGACTTATAGGTGCAACAAGTCTCTAGTTTATGAAGTGGTACCTGTGTTAAAGGCGGCGGGAGAGGCATACCTATGCTCGCTGAGATAAAGTAAAAATAATAGGAAGTCCAGTAAACAAGCAACCGAACCATGAAGAATCTGCTAGCGTAAATAGGAGCCAGAAAAATAGAATGATAAATCCCACATACATGTTGTACTTGGAATAATCGTCAGGACTTATACAATAATATTTTAGTACATGAGATACAAATACACCCAAATTCCCCCTACACAGGGGGAAGGGCTCGCAAAATTTGACATATACATACAAATCGAAGAGGTGTTGCAAGCGGCTGAGGCTGATATCATCAAATGGGAGGAGCTACATCAAGGGTTGAAATGAAGAAGTCATTCGGGCATGTGTGGGGCTACCTGCAGGGCCACCCCCTCATGATGGTTGAGACATCTCACACACACCCGGGAATCACCAATAGCTGTTGTTGCATCACTGGACCATCAAATGTATAGATCATGATCATGCTGAAAAGAGCTCGAACCAATGTACACTGCCCCCTAGACTTGGATTCTGGAATAAATGAGCTGATGTCGACAGAATTAGGTCCGCCATAGGTGAGGCAATAAGGGAACCCCAACTAAGGCACGAGAGAAAATAGTAGAGTGACTAATAGACGGACACTAATGATGATAATGAAATGAGGGGTACTGAGTAGCGGATGGACGACTTCCCTTGTTAGAGAATAAGGGGCATGAATGGCTTGGCAGCAAATGACACAATATCAAGGAGGATAGGTGGCAATGGTACTGAAGGCCATAATGTGCAACACGAGAGAGGGACCAAGCGATGAAGGATGGAGGGCTATAGAGGGATACAAAAGGACTCGAGATAGACTCCATGACGGATGATGACTCAGCTCGGATGCTCTAAACAAGGGCGACTCGATGGTGCTGCCACACAATAAAGGTCCAATGGGGGACCGTAAAAAGATGAGTACAATAGGGTGTCTCATGATGAAAATCAAAACAAACAAAGACAAGTAAAGGGGGAAAGTGGTGCCCCAAGTACAAGTGTTGTGAGTGAAGAATTCCGATTGGAAGGAGAGATGAAGAGACCCTTTGTGGACAAAATGTGTCCTGGTGAAGTATCAAAACATGGAAAACTAACAAATACCCATTTGAGTGCTCGGTGAGAGCTTTCCAATGGTACAGACGGTGTGTCAAACGGGGCTATGGTTTGGTCCCAGTAGGCGAAAGAAAAAACAGGGGTTTTTCTTCTAATAAGGCATTTTCCCTCCAAAATCATTCATTTGCTTGTGTAGCTATGGTGAATGTGGAGAGGAGAGAAGGCCTTAAATCTTGCGGCAATCGTAGCGGACAAACCGACTGTTGGAATCGCGATCCGTCAGTTGCAGGTAAGAGGCCTAATCCTACTCTTTGTTTTTGATGGATTCAAAGTTCAGATTAGGGTCTTAAATCTCAGTAACTACTCTTACTTCATCATTATGGCCGGGTCGCACTTTTTTCCTGGGACGCAGGTTTGGGCCTAAAAAGTGCGACCTGGCCCAGGATCTGGCCGAAAAGTATGACCTGTTAGATGGAAGTGGTTTCAGTGCTGTTATGGGCTGAGATTCAGTTTTGATGTGAGTGAATGCAGTTTTGTTTATCTGTAGACTAACAAAGATTATGGTTTTGTGTAGATATGGTAGATATACAGATCAAGTGGAGAGAGAGAGAGACCTAGGTACATTACGGAAGGAAATCCAAGCGGATCAGGGTGTCCGTCGTGCATTGGCTAGGTTTTGGGTTCTGAAATTTGTGGAGAACCCTTTGATGAGGGCTGGGGAGCCCTTGTTGGCCCGGATTATCAATTATTGGGATCCAAATCATGAGGTGTTTATAGTGCAGGGGCACAGGATTGAGCTGACAATCTATGATCTATATTTCCTGACTGGTCTCCCACCATTAGGGATGGTTGGAAATACATAGCCAGTGTTACCGCGGTGGCGTAACATCATGGAGTTTGTTGAGCGACATTGTCGACCAGGTGTCCGAGTCAAAGGGACTCGGATATCAATTGGGGATCTAGAGAGGTTGGAGACCCGGGTAGTGGCAGCTGCAATGTTGCGGATCTTGGGCGGCCAGGCGTTCCATCACATCACTGGAGGGCAGATGATGATTGTAGAGAGTGTGTTGAGTGGGACCTACTATGGGTGGGCTTAGACGATGTTGGTGTTGGTGAAACGATAGCTATCGCTATGTAAGCGGCAAGTGAGTCATGATTGTGCTTATGGGACTATATTGTGCTCCTTTTTTGAGAATATCATGACCTTACGACCTCGTGTACATCTACCTGATGGGGGTCTGAGAGAGCCCCGAATGCGTCTGTGGGGAGGTCAGGAAGGACGGTATAAACATAACTAGATTGAGCATAGATAAGGTCATATTTCAAGGCTATTTGGAGGGCGGATTCTTCGGTTTGGGGAAAATGGGATGCGACATCTTTGCCAATGGGAGGTAAAAGAGAGCGAAGGAACCAGTCCATATAAGCCTGATCTTCAAAGGGGGGAGTGCGAAATAAGCTCCGTCTTCTTTGCCATTCCTAGACATGAGCGGAAAGGCGGGTCGAAAAGGATTGATGAAAAGAAGTCAAGAGCTCCGTACCAGTGTCGTATCAGAGAGGGAGCTGGAAATAAGATAAAAAGGCTTCGGCAATGGTCGAAAAGGTGGTATGGGAAGAGGTGGCTTGATCAACATACCATTTAGAAGCTTTGCCAGTAAGCGTGCATTGGAAAAATCTAAGATGGATGGAATCGTCAGTAATGGAATTGGAGGAACACCACATGTGGAAAGATCGGATATGGTTGGAGGGATCTTCACTAGCAAGGCCTTCGAACTTGGGAATTTCAGAGGGGAGCTTGGTTGGCATAGCGGGCCAACTGACATCATGGTGAATAGGATCATTGATCAGCTGATTGAAGTCGGGGAGACTGAGACCGGCCATATAAGGGAGCAAAGGGGCAGTCGAGGTAGGTCCCGTAGTGGTTCCACTGGAAATGGACCCAGTAGTAGAACTGGGGTTGCCGCTAGCACTAGGCCCTGAACTAGACATGGTGAAGGTAACAAGGGGAGAACCAGGAGTAGGGGGAGAACCCGAACAATCAGAGGAACAGTCGGAGTGCAGACTCAGGGGAGGACTTACTCGATGACGACGAGAAGGAGGAAGTCGACCAACTAGAAACTGAGGGTGAAGGCCAAGAAGTCTCTGGGACAAACGCCTTGGAGGCACAATGATGACAGGAAGAAGAAAAAACCGACAAGGGCAGGGAGGTGCAAAATCAAGTGAGGTCAATGTCGAAACAAGGGCAGAGAGGTGTAGTGTCAATTGATTTTAAAGTCTTTGCCAGGCGGTGTTAACCAGGCTCTTCTTCGCTTAGGGTCAGTGTGTGGCGTGCGTTAATTTTAATTGTTTAAACCCAGACATTTTGAGAGTAAAAGAAAAAGTGTGCTGCGTAACTAAAAATAAATCTTCATTAAATAAGACTGGAAGAACATAAAATTAACAGCTAACAATGCATCAATATAACCCAAGAAGATGGGTCTCTCAAAACTAGTCTATAAGAGGGAAAAAATCTAAGAAAAGCACACTAAAAAGAAGCTAATAGATCTAAGGTCGGAAGGGACGGGGATCTAAAGGAGAAATCTGCTGAAAAGAGGTGCAGAGAACAGCAAAGAGGCAAAGGCAAGGTTGCTGCTAGAAAGGAGGGGATTAGCTAAAGGTAGAAGGGACATGGAGGTGGCCCTAGAAATGAACCCAAACAAGACTATATGAGGTGTTTTGAAAGGGAGAAGAGCTGATCTGTAGGGATCTGAAAATGAGGTAGCAGATCTGAAAGAAATAAGGCTGAAACTCTGGAATTTAGACTTCTGAAACATCAAAACTCTCCCAAAAAATGTGGAGGGTACTAGAGCCCTAAGGGGCAATATTCCCAGTTACTTGAGTGAAACAGATCAGAAACAGGTCTAAACAGGCGGAGATTGAAGCTGGAAAACCCTGATAGAAGCTTCAAACAAACCCAGAAAAAGAGCTGGAAAATTGCAGAAAAAAGTGTAGGTCGCAGGTTCTGACCTATTTTCAGTCCAGGTCGCAGTTTTGGGGCAGAAAACTACAACCTCAAGGCCAGGTCGTAGTTTCTGGGCTGATAAGTGCAACCTGTAGATCTGGGACTCTTGGCGGTAGATTTCAGAAAAAGTTGTCGTCTCAACTGTGGCTGATGTCTGTCACCTACGCAATAAGGCCAGAAACACATGGAAGTTAAAATTTTTAGTGTTTGACGGTTTTAGAGCTGGAAAGCACCATAAAAATAGGAAAAACAAAAAACTGAAGAGAAACCCTAGGGTCTGAAATAGCTGGATATGCTGGAATATATAAAATGACAGCGGTCGCAAAAGAAAACCAATGTGGAGTCGCCAATTGTTAGTATGAATCTTTCGTCGTAAAAGACCACTTTAGCTACGCATAACAAATAGCCTTGACATCGATTATGGCTGCCAAATATCTTTAAATCTGCAATTAGGTGATCCAAATAATGCTGCACAAATCCAGATCTAAGCATAAAAGACATTAAGAAGATAAAGTAAAATGTGGCTCCATGCATCAAATAGACAAGACAAGAACAATGTATTTGAAAGAATTTTTATATTATATTAAAAAGGGGCACCTGAGAGGAAAACAAGAAAGGTGTTTTCCAGTTCTCCTCAATGGGATGGGTTCTTGAAAGTCCTTAGCATTTCAGATCTAAAATTTCTCTCTCTTGTTGGTGTAGAAAACCCAGACAAACATAGAACTCAAAGGGAGCTCACAAGGCAAAAATGGAGAATGTGACCAAGTATAGATCCAGAGTGATCTAATGCAATGGAAGCTGACTAATGAATGGGGAAAACCCTTCTATTTATAACAAAATATTAGGGCGATCTAGAACTTGGTGCATGAATAAAATATTATTAAACGTATTCTAGAACCACCCTTTAATAATATTTTATTATATTTGTTGGAGGGAAAAGGATTTTTGACTTGGGTCAATTCCTTTATTTATAAATAATAAATAAATAAATTATTTATTTATTATTTTATGGAAATGGTGGGAATATAATTAAATAAATAATGATTTATTTAATCATTTATAAATGATTTAGTCAAATTTAACTAGGAATATTATTTAAATAGAGATTTAAATAACTTATTCCTAGGAAATAATCAAATAAATAAGGATTTATTTAATTGATTTCCTTGTTTTGGGTTAAATATGACTAGGAAATATAAACAAATAAGTTATTTCACATGGTGAAAGCAATTTTACTTAGGGTAAAATTGGTCTTACATGGTGTACTTGGGTTCATCTAATGATAATAGGTTAGATGACCAAAAAGTGGTGTAGCATATTGCCCCCCAACGTACGAGTGTTAGGAGCAAATCGTATGACCGAAGTACATTGTAAGAACTCAATCACTAGTCATCAAGAGGGAAGTGAGAGAGAGAAATGTAAGGTAGTCTAATGTGCTAAAGGACTAGACCTGGAGGAGACGAGACTTACAGGTGCAACAAGTCTCTATTTTATGAAGTGATACTTGTGCTAAAGGCAGCGGGGGAGGCATACCTATGCCCGCTGAGACAAAGTAAAATGAATAGGAAGTCTAGTAATCGAGGAACCGAACCATGAAGAATATGCTGGCGTAAATAGGAGCCAGAAAAATAGAATGATGAATCCCACATACATGTTGTGCCTAGAATAACCGTCAGGACTTATACAATAATATTTTAGTACATGAGATACAAATACACCCAAATTCCCCCTACACACGAGGAAGGGTTCGCAAAATCTGACTGATACATGAAAATCGAAGAGGCGCTGCAAGCGACTGAGGCCGATATCATCAAATGGCAAGAGCTGCATCAAGGGCTGAAATGAAGAAGTCATCCGGGCATGTGGTGGGCTACTTGCAAGGTCACCCCCTCATGAGGGTTGAGACATCTCACACACACCTGGGAATTACCAATAGTTGTTGCTGCATCACTGGACCGTCAAGTGTATAGATCACGATCATGCTTAAAAGAGCTCGAACCAAGGTACACTGCCCCCTAGACCTGGCTTCTGGAGTAAATGAGCTGATGTCGACAGAAGTAGGTCCGCCATAGGTGAGGCAATAAGGGAACCACAACTAAGGCACGAGAGAAAATAGTAGAGCGACTAATAGACGGACACTAATGATGATAATGAAATGAGGGATATTGAGTAGCGGATGGACGACTTCCCTTGTTAGAGCATAAGGGGCATGAATGGCTTGGTAGCAACTAACACAATATCAAGGAGGATAGGAGACAATGGTACTGAAGGCCATAATGTGCAACATGAGAGAGGGCCCAAGCGATGAAGGATGGAAGGCTTATAGCAGGATACAAAGGGACTTGAGATAGACTCCATGATGAATGATGACTCAACTCGGATGCTCTAAACAAGGGTGAATCGATGGTGCTGCCACACAATAAAGGTCCAATGGGGGACTGTAAAAACATGAGTATAAGAGGGTGTCTCATGATGAGAATCAACACGAACAAAGACAAGTAAAGGGGGAAAGTGGGGCCCTAAGTACAAGCGTTGGAGGTGAAGAATTTTGATTGGAAGGAGAGATGAAGAGACCCTTCATGGAAAAAATGTGTCCTGGTGAAGTATCAAAACATGAAAAACTAATAGATACCCATTTGAGTGCTCGGTGAGAGCTTTCCAATAGTGTAGACGGTGTGTCAAACAGGGCTACGGTTTGGTCGCAGCGGGCGAAAGAAAAAACAAGGGTTTTTCTTCTAATAAGGCATTTTCCCTCCAAAATCATTCATTTGCTTGGGTAGCTATGGTGAATGTGGAGAGGAGAGAAGGCCCTAAATCTTGCGGCGATCGTAGCGGACAAACCGACTGTTGGAATTGTGATCCGTCAGTCGCAGGTAAGAGGCCTAATCCTACTCTTTGTTTTTGATGGATTCAAAGTTCAGATTAGGGTCTTAAATCTCAGTAACTGCTCCTACTTCATCATTATGGTTGGGTCGCACTTTTTGGGGCAAAAACTGTGACCTGGGACGCAAGTTTGGGTCTGAAAAGTACGACCTGGTAGATGGAGATGGTTTCAGTGCTGTTATGGGTTGAGATTCAGTTTTGATGTTAGTGAATGTAGTTTTGTTTATCTGTAGACTAACAAAGATGATGGTTTTGTGCAGATATGGCAGATAGACGGATCAAGTGGAGAGAGAGAGACCTAGGTGCATTACGAACGGAAATCCAAGCAGATTAGGGTGTCCGTCATGCATTGGCTAGGTTTGGGGTTCTGAAATTTGTGGAGAACCCTTTGATGAGGGCTGGGGAGCCATTGTTGGCCTAGATTATCAGTTATTGGGATCCAGATCATGAGTTTTGCATCCTTGGAAAACAACACTGTGAAAGTTTTCCAAAAGGAGTTTCATACAAAGGAAAGAAGCCACTAGAGTTGGTTCATACATACCAGTGTTGACCTATGCAGACACAATTTATTGGTGGAAGTTGTTACTTCATCACCTTCACTGATGATTTCAGTATAAATATATGGGTTTATTTCCTGAAGAAAAAGTTTGAAACTTTTGCAAAGTTTAAAGAATTCAAAACCTTAGCACAAAACCAAAGTGATCGTCAAATCAAGGTGTTGAGATCATATCATGGTGGAGAATATGATTTGAAGGCATTCCATGCTTACTACAAAAAACATGGAACTAGAAGGCATTTTACAACTAGATAAACATTGCAACAAATTGGTGTAGTAGAGAGAAAGAACACAATAGTTATGAACATGTCAAGAAGCATCCTAAAAATAAGAAACTTGTCTGATGAGTATTTGGAAGAAGTAGTTGCATGCATTGTTTATGTGATAACTAGATATCCTACAAAGAGTTTAATGAATAAATTTCCAGAAGAAGCATGGTAAAGTATGCCTTGCAGTGTATATATTGTTAGAGTGTTTGGATGTATAGTCTATGCACATGTACCTAAATATATAAGAAGCAAGTTGGATGATAAAAGTGAAAAATGCATATTTATTGGTTATAGTGAGTATTCAAAATCTTATAAGTTGTATGACCATGTCAGTAAGAATATTTTAATCGACATAGATGACATGTTCAAATAACAAGAGTCATGGAATGGTATTGTAGACAAAACAGTTGAAGTAAGAGTGCCACTCATGGAATAAGAGCATGTATCAAAAAAAAGCAACAAGAATTACAAGAGAAGACACCAATCAAATTCACAATTTTAGCATTCCACCGGATCTCTGAAGGCTGAAAGGAGACCAACAAAGGTAACCATATACCACTTTGACCTAGTAGCTAGCCCTACTAGGCTGAGAGGTCTATCTCATTGATATCACAACCAATTTGGCTGGATCATGGAGATTTTAGGCTAGATATGCAGATTATGGTTTTGTTGATTTGGATTTTTGTGCTAGATGAAATTGGACCTTTAGAAACTAGGCTTTGAAAACTCTCCTAGGGTTACAAGAGAAAAAATTGCAGGGGAATGAAGGGGAAAGATAGGGAAGCCCGAATGACCAAATAGATTGTATGATTATGGTAGGATGAAAAGAGATATCAGGAACAAGTATACAAGTATGAATTCATTCCTTAAGAATTAATCAAATACAACGTCATCATCTCATCAAAACAAGGCATGCATTACTCATGAATCCGGCTTAAAGAACTATAAAGAAAATGAGTGAAAGTAATAAATATGTAATGGAAAGAGAAATTATTCACTGGAGTGACTTACTGAAGATAAAAATATCCATACAAGCTCACCACATGAATCCCTAAATTTAAGTTGGAACTTTTCTCTGTATTCACTGTATCACTCTATCAAAATAGAATACACTAGTTCAATGTCCAATGTTCCAACATCCAACCCTTGAAAATTATTACAAAAGGCCTCATATAGCTACTGAGGTCAAAATCCTCCCTTGGAGGTCGAATTTGCTAGCAAGAAAGTCAAATACATGCATCTATCTGAAGTCAACTACACCCTAGGGAGGTTGCACAACAAATTCCTCCTTTTCCTAACCACTAGAGACATATCCTCAAAGAAATAAATGGAGGATAAGACACCTATTCAACTCCATTTTTACCATTTACATTCACATTTTGACTTTATATTCATCCGCATTCATCTTTTCACTTTTACAAAATTCAAACTACAAATTGTCGAAAATTACAGAGTGAAAATTCAATTAAAATCTCAAAAAAATGGAAAGAGCGTAGCGCCCTGTTGTAGGCCATTTTTAGCCACATTCCTGAAGTCAAAATTGAAATATGAGAGAACAGAAAACTAGCCATGTTTGTTGAGTTTCCTAAACGTCTTGAATTTTTTAAAATAACCCATGGGAAGGCCTTCAAAAACGCATTCTCCCAAGACTGGTCAAAAAGCGTAGCGTGGCCTCAAAAAACAAGGCAAAAAGGTGTTTTTTAGGTGGTTTTTGACCATTTTCTCCTTGTAAAGTTGATGAATTGGGTTAATAGGTGTCCAAATTTAATGTAGGATTCATAATCTATCCAACCATGTAGAGTTGTTTCCATTTGGATCTCTCCATAAAAAGCGTAGCGTGGCCTATGCCATGCTTTTTGCAAGGTGGTTGTGTCAAAAATTGCCAAATTTCTAGGTTTTCAGGAAACATAGGCCTAAAAAATGGTGCTATATTTCACTAATCATGATATTTTGTGCACAAATGAGATATTGTTTTGTTTTTTGGAATTTTATGAACAAAAACCTCCTCCAATTTTCCAAGATTCGTCTCTGATAGTTGAAAAATCATCTCGGAAAAATGGTAACTTAATCAGGACATTGCACAGATAGAAACATATGTTATGAAGATGTCAATGGAACTCTTATTATGTAATTACTGTGTATAATATGAAGTAGTTTATTGTACTTTGATATCTTAGGAACAAAAACCTCCTCCAGTTTCCCAAAGTTCATCTTTTGTTTGGCCACAATATGTTCTCCAAAAATATGACTAAACAGGACATTTCTGGAAAATGTGCCTTCAAAGGTTTTTTCAAATTTCCTAAAAAATGCTCTATATTTGCTTCATGCAGACCTGATTTGGTATTCTATGCTATCATGGATGCATCAATAAGCAAATCCAACTTATCCTTCTCTTTTGGCTTGATTAGGGTTTGTAGTTTTGAATCTTTAGGTCTTGGTTCTTGAACCATTTCCCACCTTGATTAGGTATCCATGTGACCTCTACAACTATATCAATGGATATAGTGAATGCTACCCCTGCAATTATGACTTTATCTTTCTTGAGTTTGGTGACAAACAATCTGGTCAATTCAGGGTGATATTGCACTTTTTGAACCAACTCACAAAATTCAAAACACCCAACATGTTGAAAACACTTGAATGAAAGTGGTGATGAAAACAGCTCCCGAGTATCTGATGGTACATATATTAACACCTTCCCACCATTTTTATAAGTTTTATTCTCCTCCTCCATAGTAGACTATGCTACCAAACCCTAGGGGAAAAACAAGGGAAGGGAAAAAAGCAGTGGGATGACGGGGTTAGGAAATAGGGATGAGTGTAGGAAAAATTTAAGAGGAGAGGCGGGATGTTAGGGACCTTAGGGAAGTGTAGGGAGACTCAAAGGATGAGGGAATAGGGCTAGGGAATTTTTACACAGGCCTATACTCGTGGCTGCCCAAAAACGCTGCAACTAGGTATAGGGTTTGGGGATAGGTTTTAGGGAATGAAAGTTTGAGAGGGGCTTAGGGTTTTAGGGATGTATTTGGGTTTGTATGAGGTTATGGTATGGTAGGATAGGGATTCTATGGTTTTCAAATAAGTAAATAAAAAAACATAGTCTTCAAGAAAAGCATAGCGTGGGAAGAAATTGATAAATTTTCCACCATAGGAATGAAGACACTGAGTGAAAAAGGGTGTGAAGTGGCTCAAATTACTTGTTTTACCCTTGTGAATTCTTGTGCTGAGCTTGGAGAACTTTTTCAACCCTTTAAAATATTTTCAAGATAAAGCGTAGCTCCTCTGCAAAAATCACAGCGCCAGAAGAAATAGCGCAACGTGTGAAAGAAACGTGAAGCGTGAAGTTGCAGGCCACTTTTGGAGGCCTTCCTGAACACCAAATTGAGCTCATGATAACTCATTGGAAATATATCTCTGTCTAATACACAATGGACCCCTGAAGCACTGAAAATGGTCAAGAATAGACCCTCAGAAATCAATTCTCCCAAGACTGGTAAAACTCCAAATTGAGCTCATGATAGCTCATTTGAAAGCTATTTCTGTCTCGTTATCATTTTACTTAGGTCATTTGGACACTCTATGACAGAGAAAATTCATTTTCCCAAGAGTACTCCATAAGTATAGCAAATTCTCCTGTAGAAACTATATTTTGGGCATTTCTCCCAAATAATAACACTTGTGTATAAAATGAAGGAGGTTTTTCTTCCTTGTTCTATTATTGACAAAAACCTATTTCATTTTTTTCAAATTCATCTCCATTTGGTCAGAAACATACTTTGAAGCAAAATTGCTCCTATGTATAGCAAATGACCTCTTGATGAGTTTGTGAGGCATTAATCTCTTTGATGTTAGATGGCTCAACTCTCAAGGCATGTCCTCCATTATTGTGTTTATTCTTGTCAGTGTATGTGGTGTCTACTTCCATGGAAGAAATCCTATCTTACTAGGAGGAAAAATAAGGGTATGCTCTTGGGAAAATAGGGGATTTTGGGGCAGTTTTGGTGACCTTGAAACCCTATGACCTAATGGAGACATTGAACTAAATGAAATCATGATGATGATAATCTCTGAATGATGGTACACACAGTTGTGTGATGAGAGCGTCTGGCATGTGAAATTCTTGAGAGTGTGGAAATAACCCTAGACACACTAGCGAGTGACCAAAATTTTATTTGAAGACTCTATGAAATGAAAAAAAATTGAATTGAAACCCTAAGAAAACCTTGTAAGATCATATTTGATTACTGGTGACAGACTGAAAAGATTGATACTAACATTGGGTCAAACTAGGGATAGCATCTCTTTAGAGGTGTCAAGAACACCGTAGACCAAATAGTCCAACCATTGGGCATGGAGTCAAAATCAAAAGACTAACCTCAAAACCGGAAACCAACAGACAAAATTAATTGAAACTGAATGAAATAAAAACTTACAAAACTTATTGATGGCAACATATCACCGAGACTTGAGGGCTTTAAATCTTGATGACAACTACCTTCCTGTTGAAGACAGATGTACAATCATGTGAAGTGATCCTTCCAGTGTAACCAATCTAGCAGATGGCTACTTACTTGAATTTTGCTCTCACTTTCCATGAGAAAGTAGAAAAAACAAAAGATTGGCAATTCCGAGTGTTCACTGAAAATGTCTTCATGATCCATAAATTCAAGAAACGTATCATCCCTATTGACTATAGCAAATCAGTAAAAGGATATTCAAAAATCTTAAATGTTACCCTGTCTTGAGATTTAAAAAAAAAACAAGTACACCCTTCATTCTGATATGTAAGTACACTTGGTTGTTGATCCATAGGAATGCATAGGGAAGTATGACCTTCTGTTATGTGAGTGTTTGTTGTAAATTCCTCAAGCATGGGAAACTCTCAATATATCTCTTGCACGTTGTCTCTCTCAGGCTCATACTCCTCAAATTCATAGTCTAAATCATCCTTGAACAGAAAATATTCTTCAAGATTGTCAAACATGACAGACCTATCCTCTTCACGAGAGACAAAAATCTCTGTTATTTGATATCCTTATAGTAAATCATCATCACAAATTGGCTTACTCATAACAACTTCCTGTATAGTTTCATCAGTCTCATGACTGTCATCATTTAAACTCATATTTTCATTTTCAATAATGGAAGAAGTTTCACTAATACATTCTTGACTATGTGAACACTGCAAACCTGCATTAGCTTGGGATGTAACATGACTATTCAGGAGCTGATCTATTTCATTTTCAGACAAAGGAGAAACTTGACTTTTATCGCAGTAATTATTAGCTTGATGATTTTCATTTTTAGAATTGGGAATAGGCATTTCTCTTTCTTGGTCCTCATCTTTTTGTCCAAGGAGGATTTTGGGCCGTGAATACAACCACTTTTTAACACTTATTTCATCCATTTTTACTCTTCTTTATCATGTCATTTATTATAATTTATTATATAAATCCATTTTATAATGATTTATGCTCTTATGGATGAATATTATTTCTTCTCCTTTATTTTTAATAAATGGATGATTATTAAGCATAATTTTATCAATGATGGTTTATTAATATATTTTGTAATAACACTCACCATTTTAGCCTCCAAGATATTTCCTAGATTGCATATTTGACCTCCAGATCATCATCAAATATTCCAACTCAGAAATTCGCTGGAATAAGAAGTGACAGTTTGGCGGTTGAGATTTTGGGCAAATGGAGAAGAATATGGAAAATTCGGGACATGGGTTTTGTCCAGAACAGACCAAATTTATTTATTCAAAGAACGGTTTGCCCAAATTCGGCCTGTATTGAGAGAAACGCAGAGTTATTTGAGCACAATTTTTTCAGATTTGTTGTTGCGGTCGTCCTCCAAATTATCCCAGCTGGAAATCCAAATTCGACTTGTTGTTGTTGAAAGATGGATGGAAATCTATTTTCTTGTTGATCAATTGGTTAGGAACAATCAAATATTGTTATGAGAGATCATATTTACTATTTAATTTCTCCTCTTTGTGATTATAAAAGGAGAGCATGTATTATGTATTGGGGGAGGATGGATGTGAGATGGAGAGATTTCTTGTTGTAATCATACAATTCCTCATCGACTCTCATTGATTAAACAGAGATCGACTGTTTGTAAACGTTGTTATGCATGATTAATACAAGAACGTGTTGTTGTTTAACTTCTTAGTTCTACAGTATCTCAGCGGCGTTTCACCGGTGGTTGAGGGCCCAACCCTAGTGGATCGATCCACTGTTCGTATCTCTACATTTTCATTATTGTTGTGAGATCGTTCATATTTTCTTTTATTACAGTTACAAATTAATCGGTTTGTTGTTTAATTGCTTTGATATCAGTGTGTTATATTAACGAATCGCATTGTTGTTCTTTTATTATTTAACAAGAATCTCAACACTATATAATTTATCTTGTTAATGCCTTAATAGAGCTTCACTGTTCTATTTCCATTATGGTTTCATTCCACTTGCTGTTTCATTTGATTGATATTCATTACAGATTTTTGTTCAATAGGATTGGTTATTCGACTCCATTAATTAGAATTTGTTGTTCAAATTTATTAAATAGGATTCGTTGTTTAATTCCTTTAATTACAGTTTTTTATCCATTTACTTTGTTGTTCATTTCTGTTGATTAATTGCAAAGAGTTTGCTTTTAAAGAGTTTTCCTAGTTTACTTTTAGTAGCAGCTTTAGTTCAATTTCTATTTCCTTTTAATTCCTTTAAATCAGGAGTGTCAACTGTAGAGAACATTGGTTATTTCTTCCTCATTCCCAGATTGATTGTCTTGTTCTAGTTTGATTTCAATTGCATCAATTTCTAGAGGAATAAGTTATTGCTACTGTATCCTTGATTGATGTTTTCTGAGTGAATAGTTGAATTTCAGAGAATTTGAGTTTATGTTGCTGTAGTTAGATTTCTTTTTCAAGCATCCATTTACTCTTGCATTTAGAACACTATACTACATATTGAAGAGCATTACTCTTGGATAAATTGTTGCCTCAGACTGAGTACACTCTTGCAATAAAAATTCGTTCCTGGATCGATAATTAATGTGAGATAAATAGGTGTTAAAAAGATACCTTTTATAGCTCAACATTTTGGTGTCGTTGTCGGGGAGAGTGTATGCCATTTAGAAAGAGTTATGCATATTTAATTTTTTCTAGTTGGGAAGAATTGGGTATTAAAGATGGAAGGTGAGAACCTGCGCACCGAGCAAGAAACACACTTTTTCACTGACCCGCTTCACAGCAGAATTGAGTGAAAGCTTAAGGTAGGAATGAATGCTTGCGTTTTCTTGAATTTTGGAGGTTGAAATTTTGAAAAAAAAAATATTGTAATTCAACTTGAGTGGTGATGTAAGCACCACCCATTTCACTAACCAATTGACAGGAACATTGGAAGGAGGATCCTTAAAGAAACACATGAAGAACATATTCTATTATGGTAAGAAATGGCTCACATTGCAACTTTCGAATTCCCTATCAAGGATCTAGGAGGAGTGACACAAATGCACATAATTCCCCTATTGTCTCTACCAAATTTTCATGGTTTGAAAAATGAAGATCCAGATACATTCTTATTTGAGTTTGAAATACTTTGTAGAGGATATGATTATTGTACTAATGATGAAAGATTGAAAGTGTTTCCTCTTACTCTAAAAGGAGCAGCTCTCCGATGGTTCATGAGCCTAGGTGGGAACTGCATCCAAACATGGGAGGACATGAAGAACATATTCTTGAAGAAGTACCAAGACTAATACAAATCCAATGGAGATATTTTCAGTATGATACAAGGAGAAGATGAAAGCTTGGAGGACTATGTAGATTGATTTCGATATAACCTTCAAAAATCAAAGCATAAGCATTTGGAAAAAGAGATCTTGAAAACACTCATTTTTAAAGGAATCAAAGATGAATTTTTAGAACTATTAAATTTGATAGGAAAAGGTGATGTTATTCAGTTATCATATGATGATGTTTTTGAATTGTGCATAAGGTATTCAAGAGGAATTTCCAAGGCTGGTAAGAATTCTAGAGATGTTTCTTCTTTCTTTTCCAAATTTACTACAAGAACAAGAACATAAGAGCTGAAATCAATGTTTTATTTGAAAATTTTAAATATGATTTTATTAGCTCTCTAAATTCACAATTGAATGTTTTGCAGGTTCAGAAAAATCAAAAATTTGATGAAGTGTTTTGCCCTCATTACCGAAAGGAGCATCCCATAGATAGTTGTTCTTCCTAATCTAAATTGGAAGTGGCATATCAAAGAGATGGGGAAGCTGCAACAAGGTCAACAGGTATGGTTCAAAACACTTCCTCTCCATTTTCTTACTTGCATAATCCATTATGGAATACTCATATGTTAGGGAAACCATGCCAATATCAATATAACCACCACCAATCTTATCTACATGCTTGGCATGGTTCATCTTATGATTTCATGACTACTCTCCCTCATCTTGTAGCACAAACACATCTTCCAGCTCTTCCACAATATCTTGCTTGCCCATCAAAATCATCCACTCAACACAATAAACTACATCATCAAGAGGCTCCATTCCCTACACAATCTCCTGCTCAACATATTCCACAGCCTCACCATAATAAACCAGTACAACATGCTTACAGTGTTGAACTGGAAAATTTACCCACCCATTCTATCTCACATGCACTATTGGAGAAAACTTACACTGAGACTCAGAATGAATCAAATCCAAAAATTGTAGAAGTTATGAAAGAAAATGAGGTTTCTTCTAGTTTGCCCCAACAAACCATTTTAAAATCTCAAGAACTTAATGATATGATGGCTATGGGAAATCAAGAAAGTAACGGATACATTGAAGATCGGTTTCACTCCATCATTTGTTTCCAAAATCACTCTATGCTTCAACAATTTTTGGCACCATCTTTTCAAGGGAAGCTGGCTTCTCATACCCTAATTTTTATCAACATGCATTTTTCAAATTTGGGTATGTACATACTAGAGGCCTTATTTCTAAAATGGTTCCATTGGAAATACTCTTATACATAAACACATTCAATTCTCAAAGAAGAGTAGGATAGTGGAGAAAATAAAATAAATAGGGAAATAAAACAAACACATTTTTTATTTTTGTAAAAATAGTTGTTTCTTTGTTGCAACCATAGTTATTAAAACCAGAACCAGTGACCGGACTGGTGGACCTAATGAACCGGGTTTCTAGCCGGAACCGGTCTAACTAGGAGCATTTAGATCTCACTGAACCGGTTTTTAAAAAAAATACATTAAATAATTATTTTTTAATAAAAAAAACTATTTTTAAGATTTTCAACTATGATTCCAAGCCAATAGAGACAAGATATGCAAAGTTTGCTCATTTATATGCCATGAAAAGGTGAATATATCAAAATGGCATCAAGTGCAATACATATCATCGAAAAATACATAATCAATGAGGCTCCAAATGGCCCATAAAGTCTAAAAACAATGCTACAAGCTATGAGGCCATTAGCCTAATACAAGACTACATATTAGTGATCAACAACATGATCACTCCTCATCATGATCAAAATCATCACCACTACTAGAAAAGTGATCATCAACATGAGCTACATAAATAATATGGCTTAGAGTTTGAGGACTCCTAAAACTTATCTACAACTTAGTAGTAGTAGCAAAAATAGACATCAAAACTACAAATCATAGAGCAACATGGTCTCTCATGAAATTCATCATTGATTCATCGCTACTAGAAATGGGATCATCAACAAGAGATACATAAACATGATCATCTAGCTCAAAGTCTTCAGACTTGGATTGCTCAACCTTATAACATGATAGAAATTGAAAAAGTTTAACATGCCTAACCAGTGATTTCGGTTTGAGTGAAGGGTTCATCTCCTCAACCTTAAAATGCAGTAGAAAAATATTAGCATGCCTAACCAGTGGTTTTCCTTTGAGTGAAGGGTACATTCTTGTTAAGGCCACGGTAGGGGAGTTCAACAATCAATACCACCAACATCAAAAAATTTCAACAATCAATGCCACCAACATCAAGGTTCTTAAATGACTTCATGCTCTTAATCAAATGCCAATCTCGTACCCTTACACACGATAGAAACAAATGGAAACATTGCAAACCCCAAAACCATGAAACCCTGAAAACCATTAAGTCTACTGAATTTTGAGTGAAATCTAAAATTCTAGTTTCTCCATATGAAATCCAATGAGGACGAAACCACTCTTAAACATCCTGAGTCATTTCATGGTAATGTTAAAAATTTAAGTAAAAGGATGTCACTTTTACTTTAATAATTTAACATTACCATTAATTTCCAAGAGGATGTGTTAGGAAAATGAGAGGGTAGGAAAATTCAAGTGAAGCCCCCCTTTCCCTCCTGAAATGGTAGCACAAACTTGAGCATGGGACACCTAACCGGCCGGTTAGGTACGAAACCGACCGGTTTATGCATTAACCGGCTAGTTCTGTACCTAACCGGCCGGTTTGGTCTAGTTAAACAGTCATTTTAGGTGAGAGGCCTCCCTTAACCCGGTTTCTTGAGTGGTTTATACCGGCGCCTTAGCTGACCGGCTGGTTTGACCGGTTACCGGTTCAAACTGGCCGGTTTTGATAACTATGGTTGCAACACGCTATGAAATCAACATTGATGATAAATATTCTAATTTATTTGTGTATGTAGATGAATTATATTGCAAATAAAAATTCTACAAACACTTATATTCATTTTTATTATCAATATGGAAAAATTGCTTGAATATCATATTTTTTTGGCTTACGGGCTTGATGCAATTTCTGAAAACAAAGTGGGGACAGTCATATTTTGGGAGACCAAAAGTGAATATTTTTAAAACCTGTTTCTATCCTAAGTAGCCCCTGATGTATACTTCCCAACCCAATTTTAATCACTCAATTTGGATTTGAAACGAAAAAGTTAGAACCAAAACATTAACAGGGTGTCTAGTAGGCAGCTTAGGAACAGAGTTGGGACAGTCCGTTTTTGGAGGCCTAAATGACTATATTTTCAAAACATATTTCTATGAGAGATTCCTCTATGAATATAGTTTACAATGCAAATTTAATCACTCAATTTTGATATCGTATGAGGAATTTATGACCAAAATACTGATTGCCTATCATAAATCAGCACTCTTGAAACTCTGTTTTCTCGGTTGTTCATTAACGTATTTGACCCATCAATTCTTCTTGTCTTAAAAAAATATTTCTATTGGAGATAAATAAATTAATATAATTTAATATCCAATTTGAATCGGTTCAATCTGTCATCAAACGAAAAATTTAAGCTTGAAATATCAACTATTGGTCTAAGCTGGAAAATAAAAAATGACTCTATTATGCAGGTTGCTCTAAGAAAATTTGACATATCATAGCATTGAATTTTTAAAACCTGTTTCTATTGGAGATAAAACTTTGAATTAGCTCTCATTTGGCTTTGGAATCACTCAAATCGGGTGAAAAACAAATAAGTTATGATTGAAACACTGCTGGTTAGCATGATTGGCCACTGCTCTTGCACAGGTAATAAATTAATTTTACTTTTTCCATGGATTTTTTCTATAGAGTAACTAATTGTTAGTTTTTTACATAATTATTGGATTAGGGGAGCCCGCACACCTCTCTTTATCCATGATTTAATGTTTTATTGCAGGTAGATACTCGTTTTTTGCAGGTCTTAGCAGAACAAAAAAGGTCAATTTATGGACGAGTGATTCTTGAAAGAAATTTTAGTGAAACAAGAGCATATCATCCAGTTCATTACCTAACAGATTCATAACAAGAAGAAATGAAGAATTGGTTTCCATTTGAAGATTCATGTCAATGCTGCCAAAACATTTTTCAAAAAGATCATTTTTTTTTCCATTCACAGATTGATATTCCCTTAATAACATCATAGCTGTTGTAACTTAATAAAGTGTTGTTTCTTTTCTGATTTCTTTTATGTTTTTGTGTTTTAGGTGTTGATCCCTCCAAATTGTAGTTTCTGTTCCATTTGCAATTGCACAATAAGGACCCAACCATGCAAGTTTCAGTTACATAAGGCAATTCTTCTGCAGTGTTATAACCCTAATAATTCTTAGGTTATGGGATGGGGATTTTTGTAGTTAAGAACACTAGGGGTAACCAAGAACCACTTTGAAAATTTAGGATCTAGCCTTCCTGAGCTCCGGAGAGGGATCTCTCCTTATGATTTAGCTTTGTTTTGGTAAAATATTTTGGGCTAGCTATGAGTGAAAAGTAGGGATTGTTTTAAAATATTTGGTGGGAATAAAAATATTTCAAAGTAAACTAGAAGGATCTACCAGAACATTGGGAAATGGAGTCAACTCTCTAGGCAAGTAGAACTAAGAAATAAGGCTCAGAGATGAAAATATGCTAAGGGCAAGATAGGTGACCTTCTAAGGCTTTGTATAGGCTTGATTTGATGGAGTGGGTGGAATCTGAGCAAAAAAGGCACTTAAGAATCCTTAAGCTACAGATAAGAAGATTGAATAAGGGGATCTAATTGGGACCTAGAGCAATTAAGAATTCTATGGTCCGGTTATCAAGTAGAAAACATTGAAATGCCAACAAGTTTTGAAACAAAGAGCTTATTATCACTAATCCTGTTTAATTTTTCCTTAGTTGATCATTACAGACTATAAAAACATAATATGAATGAATGTAAAATTTAGAGAAATACACTGAAAACAAGGAAAGAAACGAGACTTATCTTGTCACCACGAGAATCCTTAGCTATGATGTCTCTGATCTCTTTCCAGTCTGCTGCTTTTGCTAATTGACTCACCAACTTCAATATAACCAAAAAATAAGAATATAGTTGTCTTGAGAAATTTTTATTCACACTAAATACTTCGAAATGTGAAGTATTTATACAAAAAACTGTTTACAAAATAACTCAGGAATTGAGATAATGTTTTAATAAAAAATATGAAAGAAAACTTAATAAGAGGGACAGCTGCAAAACAGTTTGCAAGCTATTACCTTTTTACAAGAAAAAATAGAACTGATTATTCTAATTTGAACTGATTGTTGATGTGCTGTGAGTACTGCTGGCATTAGGTGCATCTTATTGTGGAAAGTGGTTGAAGAACTTTCCTTCCTTTAACTTTCAACGCTGATACTCTTTATTCATCTGATTTGAGTTGTTTTACTGTGGTAATTAAAAAGTAACCAACAATAACTTTATTTTCACTTATACTCTTTCACCTACTGATACACTTTAACCCTGTATTTTTTACCTCTGAGGTAATAGTAAAATATGAATTTCCAAGTGATTTTCCTGTTTTCTATCAAATTCACAGCAGATCTGTGAATTCTTGCCACTTTTCAGCAGAGGGGATCTTCATAGTTTTCAATTTCCTGTAGCTTTTGTCTGCTTCTGTATACTTGGCAAAATTAGGCTTGATAGTGAACATATGTTTAATCTCATTATCCAAAAAGAACAGATTTTCAAAATATTGAAGAAATATTTTTCCTGTTGATGATCCTTGTGACAGTGGTTGTTTGGCTTGCTCTTTTGCATGATTTCTAATTTTAAGATCATAGTCTTTCTGAGGCATCAACTTGTCATTCAATGCATGAATATCAGGAAAACCTGCTTCTGATAATATCTTGTATTTGGCCCAAAATCTTGAGATGACCAAATTCATGTCTTTACATCTATCTTCTAAGTTACTCATCAGGTTTCTTTTGTTTAGGACTTTCTTGATTTGAAGGATGGTCTTTGTCCTATCATTAATCTTTAATTCTTCCAACTCTTCCCTGTTTTTGCTGTTCAAAAAGGTTATGAGTTGAAGTGCTTGGGCTGGCTTATTCTCAATTTCTCTTTTAGTCTTGTCAATCTCAGCACTAGCAACTTGAAGTAACTCTCTTTGTTCATAAATTATCAGAATTGAAGGCCATTGAGAATGAATGCCTTCAATAATTTTGGTCCATAAATGATTTTTTATATAGGCCACTTGATCTATAAGGTTTACTTGTGCTTGCAGAATCTTCCCCTGTTCTTGTAGTCGAATGGCCCTTTTCTCATGTCCTCTAGAAGTAATCAAGGCATCATTTTTGGATCTTTCTAAATTTTTAATAATACCTTTCAAACTAAGAATTTCTTTATCTTTCATAGATATGTCCTCCATGGCTTTGATCACGGCTGCTTGGTCTTGTAGTGTGCTCATCTGTGAGGATGAAGAAGAAGAGGCAAAGATTTCCTGAGAAGTAATTGGCACTGTAGTGGCCATTACTCCCTGTGGCACTAAGTGTTCAGCTAATGTAGATGGAATAGCAGTACTTACAGTAGGAATTACTGTAGGAATGTGAACCTGTTGAGTTTTCTTTAGGACTTCATTTTCTCTTATGGAAGCCTTCAATTGACCTTCTATTTCTTTTATTTGAGCAGTCATCTCATGAACAAGTTGTTTGAATTCATCAATTTCAGTTTTCTGCTGAAGAATCTCCTTTGCTTGAGGATTTTAATTTTGGGGCAACCTTAGCTGCTTTCTTAGGACAGTTATATCCTCATTTTTCTGTTTAATCAAAGTTTTTGCAATCTCCATATTAGCAGGATCAGATCCTGCTTCAATCACCAAATCTTCTAGTGCTTTGATCCTCAAATTATTAGCATATAGTGAGGCCTTGTCCAATTTCATTTGATTCTAGAGGTTGAGTACTGTTTTCTCAAGCCTAATTGATTTCATACTCTTACTGAAAATTTTGGAATATAGCATTTCAATATTTCTCCTATGAAATTCAATTTGATTCATGAATGGCTTCAAGAATGACATTACTAATTTAGTAGATGAATAATCAAATGCTGAAAGAAGCTTGTCTTTATTTCCAGGCTTTTCCTTAAGAAATCTAGAATATGCTTGATTCTTGATCTCTTCATTCTTCTCTTTAATTTGTCTGAATCTGATCTGAATCTCTGACTCTGTATTGTCAGTTTCCTTAGACGAAGGAAGCAAATCAACAATAGCCTGGTTTTCTTTCATGACTGTATCTTTTTGTTGTGTTCCAATTTTTACATTTTGAAGCTCTTTTAATGTTTCTATGACTATTGTTGTAGCTTCATCATTTGTTTCATTATTTTCAATATTTATAGCCTTATCCATTTCTTCTTCTGTTATCTTACTTCTCTTACTATAAGGAATTCTGAATTTTTTATTCTCAATAGTCTGAGCTACGAAACTATCTCCTTCCCTATCTCTTTTATGTACATTATCAGTCTCTTGGCTTGTTGAAGCCACCTGTGTCTGTTCAATCTGCTTGCCTTTGCCACTGTCTACCTGTATTACCTGTACTACCTATGAATCATCATCAAATAGGTGTTTGGATCCCATTCAATTTTATTAGCATATCTTTCAATATGGGGCTTAGGATCATGCAACTAAACAGGCAGCTTGCATTTTACCTTCATTGTATTCAAAATACCTTGTGGGTCATAATTCCATATAAAAATACATGGGAACTTGTACTCTTTAAGTTTGACATTTATTTCATTGGCAGCTTCTCTGTTATTCACAATGAATGGCCCAATTTGATTTTTCAGCTTAAATTGGGTCTTTTTCCTAGAATCTATGAAGTTGATTTCATCTATATTCAACAGCTGTCTCAGATATTACAAAGCAAATATTATTGCAATAAAAAATCTCGGTAATTTATATGGGGCCAGGGATGAGCCATACACTCTGATTTCTGTGTGATTTTTATATAAATACCAGTCCCTAGTTTTATAGCTCTCTGATAGGTGTAGAATTCTTCTTGTCTCATCCTTGATCCTAGGGATCTCCTATTTTTCCAAAAGATACATAGCAGGAGCTATAAATGAGTCATTGAAATCTGCAAAACTATACTCTCTGTTCCATTTTCTCAGAATAGATGACCAAAATACTACTAATAGAACCTTTCCTTCTGCATCCACTTTCTGACATTCAATGGGAAACTTATCTGTTTGATAATATAGGAAGAGGTGGAATAGATAAGAGGAGTATCTGAAGACTCCTTCTTCTGATAATATGGATAACTGATAATGCATGTTTGCAGCAATGAATCTAGCAAAATTGAACAGAATGGATGGTGATTGATCAAGGCTTAGAGTTGACAGAAAACCTAGGATAGCCACATTAGTGAATTCATCACTGGTGTATCCTAGTATGAAGGAGAGCATTGAGACAATTTGCCTAGTCTCATCTGGGAAATCAGAGGTGTCAAAAGGAGGATTTAACTTATGAATATCAACTTGATTTGGAAAAAAAGTCTGATATATTTTGAATCTGGTATTGAAATCCAAGTCAAGATATAGTTGGTTCAAATCTTCTATTGATAGGGAAGCAAAATTGGGGTCATGATTCATTTGCAGCATGGAATTTATTGACTCTTCATTGATGTAAAACAGGATCTATTTTTCTTTGTTTACAATGCATCTTTGTTCTGGCATATAATAAGCTTGGCATAATCTGATAAAGTCAGGAACTGAATGAGTGAGAGGGACAATATATCTAGGCAAACTGGATTCCCAAACTGGAATATCTTTGTCACCCTTTTCCACTGATTTTCCATAGCTCCAATTATAGACATCAAGCAAGTTAAATTCTACATTAGGGTCCAGTATTCTCTAGTCCAGATCAACTAAAGGACTATTCTCTAGGGAAATGACTGGAGGCTGGACTAGTCTGACCACTTCTGTAGAATCAGTCGTGAGTGCAGGGTTTGACTTGGCGATTTTGAAGGGCTTAGGCTGAGGGATTTTTGCAGAAGACTTTTTTTGAGACTTTGGGCCTCCATTCTTGGGGGTTACCTGTTTCTTTTTCATCTCTAATTTGAACGAAGCAATCTTAAACGGTTTGCTAAGTTCCTTTACGAGAAACAAGGGTTTCTTGGTGACTTTCTATTGGAAAATTGGGTTTCTGTGCAGGGTTTTGAGTAATGCAATGGTTTTAAAGCTCAGAACGTATATTAGGATCGATTTCAATAGTGAAACAGACCAGGGTCTGGGAAAAACTGTGAGAAAGGGCAATTAGAGATTCCAGGGAAATTTTGACAGAGTTTCCCCTGTAAAACGGACACTTTTATGCAATTTAAATGGTGTAACTTTGGCAATTATTTTGAAAATGACAGGAATTTTGAAATCTTAGAGGGCAAGCTCGAAGAAAAGTACCTAAAGAGCTAGCGAAATTTGGTTGAAGATGTTGCAGAGGTGCTCGGTCTTCAATTCTTCGAAAATGGCTTTTCAGAGGGTAATGTAGCACTTTGTAGTTGAAATTCAGGGAAATGGGCATCGAAAAATGGCTCTAGTGGGTTGAAAAAGCTCTGCACGGTTTCTCAGGGTTTAATGACGCAAATTCGAGGAAAAAAGGTTTATGGATGCTTTCACCAGTTTAAAAGCAAAATAGTGAAAAATTTGAATAAAAATTTAAGTTTTAATGTATTGAACCGATGGTGAAACCATAGTTAAATAACATTAAACTCGGGTTAAGTGGGTTGGGTTTAAGGAATACTGCCAGTGGTATTTGCATTGGTGAAGGGTGGTAAATGGTATTATGCATTTTGAACGTGATACAATGTGGTGGCGACACGTAAGTGCGAGGTGGTTTGGGAAAACCACCCATTTCGCACGGCTTTGTCGAAACATCGAACGTTTATGTTTGGAGCGCGAAAATGACCAATCGCCGTTGGATCGGGCCTTTGGGAGCGAACGGTCCAGATTAAAAGGGAAAGTGAGTGGAAAGTGCAGTGGGTCCAAGAGATTGTTTATTGGCCATCGATCAGATGGATGGAAGATCGACGGTATATATTGAGCGCAATGGGCGATGGTAGGAATGGGAGCTGGGGATTATTGGGTTAAATAAGGATCGTCAGATCTTGAAGGTAAGTGAAGATCGAATGGTTGAAAATTAGCGTGACAGGAAGGGATTAAAGCAGGGATTTAACCAAGGTTAAGAATTGGGGTATGAAGTATAATGTATGGGGGGAAAAGGTAAGGTTAAGGTCTTGACCTTAGGTTAAGGGACTTGGAGCGAGAATATACAGGGGAAAGGTTTGTTTTTTTATTGAAGTTTAGTTTTAATAAAACTTCGAGTAATTTTTGTTTAAAACACGCATAATACATGTTTTAAGTTCTTTTTTTTCTCCATCTTTTATTATATGGTTTAATCAAATCGAAAAGATTTAATTACCATAGGGGCGGGATTAAAGATAAAGATAAACTTTTAGCCAAAGGGGTTATAAGGAGGGTTTTATTTAAACATGTGGGAATAAATACTTTGGCTTAAGTTATAATAACTGGGTTTTTGGGATTTATTTATAAAAGGAGTTATATAATAGGAGAAGGTTAATTATATAGAGAATTAATACATAAAATCAATGTTAATATGACATGGGAACAATGTATACTCAAAACACATTAATATAACTAAGAAAGTGAAGATTAAAAGCAAATTGTATTATAATAACTTCATCACTTAGACTTAGGATAAAATGTGATTTTGAGGGATTTTTGTGTTTAAATGATGTAGGAAGTTAGCTAAATAGGAATTACAAATGTTTCTAAGTAAAATGAAATTTTACTTAAGATTTTCAAGGGAATGAGTGCATGAATGGTGAATGATATATTTAGGGGATTAAGATACACATTTCACACTTTTAACTCACCAGTCATAGAGCCTTGGGTCCGGTCCGAACAAAAGTCAAGGAAATGCCTTGAGCCTTTCTGACTGATAGCTTGGAGTGCTTAATGACTATGGGAAGGGGAAGTTAGTTATTCTGAACCCATGATGAATGATATTTACAACAAGATTTTTCACGTTCCTCTACTTACCCATCCTACCATACTAACATTTTTTCTTCTTTTTTAACAAGGTGCATTTAAGCTAGCAACCTTCACAGCATTTATTTTTTCTGAAAGCAAGTAAACTATCTAACTCTACACTTATTTCATCCATGAATCCAGCTTAAACTGTTGGATTCACTTTATTCTCTACCTAACTACTGAATTTTTAGGATTAAACTATCTAACAACTCATTATTCTCTATCTACAACAAAGGAAATTGAAAAAATGATAAGTTAAGATTGAACTGTTTAACTCATCATGGACTAATGGCATTTATTGACACTCTACCAAAGTCAAAAAGTAAAAAGTAGTGGAATTTATTCTTTCTCACTTTCATGTTTTATTCATTTTTTCTTTGGGGTATCTTATTTTTTCTAAGTCCTTTGATTGTTCTTTTAGGACCTTTTACCCTCTTTTTTTTTTTTTTTTTTCAACAAAATATTTGAATACAACTTGCAGAAGGCAAAGTATGTACAAATTTACAAAATTACCAATAGTTAAGTCAAAATTATGACCTCTATATTATAGGTTGCTAACATCGGCTCCACTTGGGGATGGCTTTTCCTGGTGAAATGCCAAGAACTCTGAGATCAGTAGCCTTATCCATTGACCTTTGTGAATATGTAATTGTCTTCTGTGTTCTGCAACAATCATATTTATGATATGTTATACTGCAAAGCTTAGGGCCTTCTCTTCGAGCTTCAACTTTGTAGATAATATATCCAATCCAATCTTACACTCTAACTATGAATATCTACAATGATAAAGTAAATGGGTCTAACTGTTAAGTGACTTGCAACGAATAGTAATGCTTCAACATTCTTCCATTTACTAGTCCTTCTTGAAGCTCTGTGCCATCCAAATTTATGAGAAAAAAGGAATTGCTTCCTCTGTAACCATATATGACATAAGGTCCCTGCCACAATAAGTCAAACTTTCCATGTTTACATTTATCCTCTCTTCTTGCATCCCATATTAAAACTTGATCTCCTATGAAAAAGTCATCTTCCTTAACTCTTTTTTCAAAAAAAAAATGATCTTGTCTTGTAAAACTTGTGACCTTTGATAAACTTCATATCTGGTTTATTGAAGGTGTATGGTATCATTGATTCTTCTTTGATTATCATTAGTTTCTACCTGTGATTCCTAGATGATCTTCATGACTGGGACACCCAAGGAAGAAGGAAAAACTGCATCAGTACCATAAACAATTTGATATGGTGAAGTTCCTATGGACTTTTTTGTAGTAAGCCTGTCAGCCCAAAGGGTATATATCAGCTTCTTGTTCCATGTCTTTTTATTATCTTGGAGTAGTTTTTTGATGATGTTGACTAGACTTTTATTAGAAGATTCGGCCAGACCATTACTTTGGGGGTAATCTGCTATGGAATGACCTAAGGTAATATGGTATTTATGGCAGAAATCAATCATCATTTTAGATTTGAAAGCAACAACATTGTCTGTGATAATTTTGTGTGGGCATCCAAATCTATACAAAATATTACTTTCAATGAATGAGATAATAACTGAGTTTGTAGCTTGCCTAGTGGGAATTGCTTCAATCCACTTAGTAAAGTAATCAGTAGCAGTTAGAATCCATTTGTGTTGACCTGAGGATGGAGGATGAATTTCACCTATGAAGTCTAAACCCCGTGACTGAAATGGTTTTTCTGTGGATATTGGTTTCAGAGGTAATGGCAAAAGTTTCTTTTTACCTTCAAAAATCTGACACTTATGACAAGAGGTAACAAACTTTTTAACATCTGAAAATAAGGATGGCCAATAAAAACTAGCTCTGAGTATTTATCAGCTGTGCTCTTCCAGTATAGATGTCCACCATAGTCACCTGCATGAAACTCTTCAAGGATTTTGTCAACTTCAGATTTCAATAAACAATTAAGTAAAATTCCAGTACTTTCTCTCCAATACAGTGCATTATTTAAGATACAGAATTTCATTGCTTTTTTCTTGATAAATCTTTCTTTTGTTTTGGTAAGTCCAGGAGGAGCTTGTAAGTTTGTAAGTACACAGATTATGTCAGAGTACCATGGTGAGTCTTGATAGGCTTCACTGATCGATGAAGTCGCCATCTCCTCCCGTTCATCTACTTGTGCAATGAAATTAATGTCTAAGGCATTGCAATTAGATTCAGCCATCAGTCTGGCTAAACCTTGTCCCTTGATGAGTTTATTTGGTTTAATTTCCAGATCATATTCAAGGATTGTGGCTATCCACTTTCCTCTTCTGCTATCTGGTCCATCTTGAGTCAAAATGTCTTTAACTACTGCATTGGGGACATATGCAATTATATGTGAATGAAGTATATACACTCTGAAATCTTTTATAGCTTTAACCAGAGCTAAACCCTATTTTTCTATTATGTTATATTTCAGTGGTGCATCTCTGAGAGCTTTACTGAAAAATACAATGGGTTGTTCAAAGCCTTGATCATTCTTCTGCAGAAGAACTGCAGCTATGGTGTGTTCGGATGCAAAGGAAAATATTATAAAATCTTTTGTGTAATCTGAACTGATAAGGACTGGTGCTTTAGTTAAGGCCTGTTTGATAGAGTCAAAAGATTGTTTGGCCTTTATTGTCCATTTAATTGAGGAGTCCTTCTTAAGCATGTTATTAATATCTTTCATAATCTCAGCCAGATTTGATATGAATCTTCTTAGAAAATTGATCTTTCCCAAGAATGCTTGGAGTTCTTTAATGTTCCTAGGTGGTTGAACGTTTAGGATTGCTTCAATTCTAGCAGGGTCACTTTTGATGCCTTCTTTTGAAATGATATGACCTAGCAATTTGCCTTCTTATAGCCCAAAAATAGATTTTTTCAGATTAAGAGATATACCATATTTTCTGCATTTGATGAAAACTTGTCTTAGATGATCCAAGTGATCATTATTTGTTTTAGAAAATACAGTAATATCATCCAAATAAATGACTAAAAACTCATGGATTTCCTTGGTAGAGGCAATATCCATGGCCCTTTGAAACATAGCCCCTGCATTTTTTAATCCAAAAGGCATTTTCACATACATGAAAGTGCCCCATGGAGTAGTAAAAGCAGTTTTGGTTTGGTCATCTTTATGAACTAGGATCTAATTGTAACCAGAGAAACCATCTAATAAAGAGATTCTGGAAGAACCTGCTACCCTCTGTAAAATATGGTTCATTTTTGGCAAGGGGTGGTTATCCTTTAAGGATGCTTTATTAAGATTCCTAAAGTCTATGCATAATCTGATTTTTCCTGATTTTTTCCTGGTTGGTACTATATTAGATACCCAGTCAGAAAATCTGACTAGTGCAATTATCTTAGCAACAAACATTCTCTTAATTTATTTTTCAACTAGTGGCAACAAAACCAGATTAATCCTTCTGAGTTTCTATTGAAAAGGTTTTTTATTTTCTTTTAAAGGAATTTTATGTTGAATAATGTCTGTGTTATAAGTTTTTAAGCCCTCATAGCTCCATGCAAATACATCTTGAAATTATTTTAAAATTTCAATATATTTATCCCTTTCATTTTATGGTAAGGATTTGGATAGCTTGATTATTCTTGGTTTATCATCTGTCCCTAGGTTATATTCTTCTATGTCAGATTTAACTGGCTCCATTTTTGGCCTTATGGGCACATCATTAGAGTCAAATAAATCTTCTAGAGGAGTTAAACCTCTGGGTAAAATGTTATTCTTTAAATCAATAAAATCTATTTCATCTTCAATCAATTCCTCTATTTCTATTTTTTCCATTTCATCAATGTCACTTTGAGTAAAAATAGTAGGTTTTTCAAACTTATGTACATCTAAATTATCTAAATCATCTATTTGACAGAAATTTAAATCTATATCACAAGGTGGATCTATATTACATTTGTTATCAATTTGACAGTTTTGAAATTCACGCTCATTATTCAAAAAATGATAAATTTTCTCATCCTCTGAAAAAATTTGCCAATATGTTATATTATCAGGAACAATAGGCCTATATTTAATCTCAGCAGTGTATTTTTGCAATGGTGAAAAAGGAATTTTACAACTGCTGGCAAAAGTAGCTAAGAAATGGGCCTGCATGTTCTGATCTCTAGGGATGACAACAAAATTACCTTCTAACAATTCTTCAAGGAGTTCCAATACTGTTTCTCTGTATCTTGCAAGTCTGGGGTTATGAACTGAATATTCAGCGTTGATTTGTTTTATAACTAGTTTAGAATCACCCAAAACCATTATTCTTTTTCCTCCCTTTTTTCTTATAATTTGCAGGCCTAAGATTAAGGCTTCATATTCAGCCATATTATTGGTGCATTTGAAGTTTAATCTAAAAGCATACCCTTCAGAATGACCTGTTTCAACGTTTTTGATCCAAACACCAGCTCCTGCTCCAAATTTATTAACATATCCATCAAAATCTAAATGCCACAAAGCTTCATGACCAATATAATCATCCATGATTTTAAGTCTTTTGTCAGTGAGTACAGTTGGATTTTCATTTTGATCAAAGTTACTAAGGATAAAAGAATCAAGATCAGTGGGGGTGGAATAAATTGGATAATTTATAGGTCTGTTTGCACTACTGATCATGTACTTCATCAAGGTTTCTCTATAAAGCTTCTTAGGCTGCCCAAATACAGAGATAGTAGCATAACTCATGTCCAGTTGTAGAGATCCCTGCAACTTTGCTCCCCATGAACGAGAAAGAAGCATGCCATACTTTGGCGGGATGTCAGCTACTACAACGTCCATGATCTTACTCTTACCAGGATACTGGACTAGGTTAACACACAGATCTTTAATCAAACCAATACATTGTACTTTGGATGAATCAAATCAGAACAGGTCCTTATAAGGTCTAGTTATGTCTAGATTAAGACTTTCCATTATAGCTTTAGGCATTAAATTGTGGGAAGCTCCAGTATCTAGCATAGCGTTATGTAATATTTGGTCATGTATGGTAAGGCTTAAATAGAATGGGCGTACCGACCCATCTGAATGCTTGCCATCAAAATTGGGACTAAAAATTAGTTTAGGCCTGTCTTCATTCATGTTAATTGTATCTTCATTCTCATTGACATTCAACATATCAAAAATCATTGATCTATATATAAATCATTTTTAGCTAGTTCGGTTAAGGGAACAACTATTTTCAATTTGGATATTTCAGACTGCATATTAAATGTTGGCTGAGATCTAATGGTTTGAATCATTTCATCTTTGGGAACTATTGTTTGTGAGGACTTTTCTTGAGTTTCTACTGTTCTTCCTTTGTTCTGTGCTTTTCTCTTGTCTTTTGTCTGAGTTTCTTGGTTCCTACTATCTTTAGTCATTTTTTCAAGAATGATTTGAGGATTAACAGGAGTTTTATCAGATTTAGGATTCTCAACAGAAGGTTTAGGATTTGATATTTTAAAATTAGTAGGATTCTTTCTTGGCTCAACGATTGTTGTTGAATTGGTGGCTTTGGGAGGATTATCTTTGGAAACATCTTTGGAAGATTGTACCACCTCGTCAGTAATATCTAAAATTTTTGGGCCTTGCTGCTTTTTAGGACTGGTTGGATTTGAACTCTATTTGCTTTCTCTGGGAAGAATTTGCAAAAATTTTGATTTAGAAGTATCAGACTTCTTTCTGTTTTGTTCTTGTTGCTTTAGAGCATTAGTCTTTATAACAGGATCAATGTTTTTCTTGCTCCTAAGGTTATATTGACTATGAATCTCATTTATTGCAAAATCATAACTTTGTTTGTAATCATAGGATTATCCAAATCCTACTTTGAGTTGTTGAAGTTCAAAGAGTTCCTGGTCCTCATGGGTGAGGAAAATGGTATTGTTGTCATCGATCCCCATAACAATGTTTATATCTTCCTCCTCATCAACATTGTTTTGTGAAATTTCTACAAAATTTTCTTGAAATGGGGTTCTTATATTCTGATTAGGGGAAGGCTCTTTGCCTTTCCCTGGGTTGGTGTTTTTTCTATAGTTGGGATTCTGGATTTGGGGTTGATTGTCCCATTGTGGTTTCTTTTCAATTTGATCCAGTCTGTCAACTACTTTTTCTAGTGCTTTAGTGATGAAATCAAATTTACTATCCAAGTGAGATGCTTCCTCTTTAATGGTAACCCTTCTTTCATTTCTCATTCTGGCCTTCTTTGCCAGTATGTTGACTTCTACACCTACAACATATTTTTGCATTTGTTCTAAAGTATCTGCATCCCTTTCTCTAAGATGGTAAGCCATGTCTACGTCAAAACAGTCAGGGAATTTCAGTAGCACGGAATATGGGGTAGGTTTAAAATCTGTAGGAATGGCATTGTATACGCTGTTATATCTTGTGCAGAAATCTTGGATAGTTTCATTTTGGGCTCTTTTGACAGCATCAAATTCAGAGAATATTTGCATAGTGTTCTTCTTTTTCTCCCATTTATTGAGGAAGGCTCTATGGAATGCAGCTATGTCTGCTATGCTACCAGGTGCTAAAGCTTTAAACCAAGTTTTCACCTCTCCAATTAAGCTCTGAGAAAATAGTCTCATTTGGACATCAGACTCATCTATCTCATAGACTTCCCAGAAATCACTCATTCTAGTAATGTGCTGTTGTGCAGTAATCTGTGAAAGATTATCAAATAGTGGAATATCTTTTTGATAGTTCTGGGGCATGTCATGGATATTTTGAGGTTAGACCAAGGGAGCATATCGGGCTGCCATGGCTTGAATTTCAGCTTGGCTGGGAGGTACTGTTGTGGTAGAAGGGATAGTATTGGTTACTGCAATGGAAGAAGTTGAAGAGCTGGGTAATGGGGATGAAACAGAAGTAGTATAGCTAATGGTAGTTGTAATGGGTTGGGTAAATGATGGATATACTACTTTGGGCTACAAGGGCAGCTCAAGAATAAATGGATCGGTTGATGAAATAGCAGTGGATTGGGGATATGATGAGTATATGATTCGCTGGGGCAGAGGCAACTCAGGGCTTATGGGCTCTAGATGTAAACTGACAACAAAATCAATAAATGATGTGGTAGCATACAGAGTTGAATCTAATGCTGGAAATATTGTAGTGTATAGTTCAGAGACTGGGGGTTTAAATTTAGACAAAAAATTAGCTAACTTAACAGCTTCTTCAATGTCTTTGATTTTTGTAACACTTACCCTTTTAACTGGACTTTTACTTTCAGTTTGATCTGATTTCGTAGGAACATAAATATTTTTATGTTTTTCACTTACATAAGAAGCAAAAACTGGATCTAAAACAATTTCTTTTAAATCTGATTCAAATTTTGTTCTAAATAAATATTTATCAAACTTTAAGTCAAAATCAATGTCTGATAAGCTTACCAATTCTTTGGGTAAAGAATCGGCTCTTGTTAGGGATATTTCAGTTTCAGAACTATTACTTCGCTTTTTCTTCTTTTTTCCTATCTGGTCAGGATTATCTACTATATCTGGAGGATTAAGATCAAGGTTGTTTCTAGTGTAGTAGATTTTCTTGGGAGCTAGATTTTTTATTGGGTAAAATACCCACAACCTTTAAACTCAATCTTAAAGTAGAAAAGATATAATTAAAGATCTTCCTTCAAGACTAAACTTAAAACTAGAGAGTGGTTAGTTCCCCACTATGGTCGCCAATATGTTATCACCCTAATAATTCTCAGGTTGTGGGATGGGGATTTTTGTACTTAAGAACACCAGGGGTAGCTAAGAACCGCTTTGGGAATTCAGGATCTAGCCTTCCTGAGCTCCGGAGAGAGATCTCTCTTTATGATTTAGCTTTGTTTTGGTAAAAGATTTTAGGCTAGCTATGAGTGAAAAGTAAGGATTGTTTTAAAATATTTGGTGGGAATAAAAAGATTTCAAGGTAAACCAGAAGGATCTACCAGAACATTGGGCAATGGAGTCAACTCTCTAGGCAAGCAGAACTAAGAAATAAGGCTCAGAGATGCAAATATGCTAAGGGCAAGATAGGTGACCTTCTAAGGCTTTGTATAGGCTTGATTTGATGGAGTGGGTGGAATCTAAGTAAAAAGGGCACTTAAGAATCCTTAAGCTACAAATAAGAAGATTGAAGAAGGGGATCTAACTGGGACCTAGAGCAATTAAGAATTCTATGGTCCGGTTATCAAGTAGAAAACATTGAAATGCCAACAAGTTTCGAAATAGGGAGCTTATTATCACTAATCTTGTTTAATTTTTCCTTAGTTGATCATTACAGACTATAAAAACATAATATGAATGAATGTAAACATTAGAGAAATACACAAAAAAACAAGGAAAGAAATGAGACTTATCTTGTCACCACGAGAATCCTTAGCTATGATGTCTCTAATCTCTTTCCAGTTTGCTGCTTTTGCTAATTGACTCACCAACTTCAATATAACCAACAAATAAGAATATATTTTTCTTGAGAAATTTTTATTCACACTAATACTTCGAATTGTGAAGTATTTATACAAAAAATTGTTTACAAAATATCTCAGGAATTGAGATAATGTTTTAATAAAAAATATGAAAGAAAACTTAATAAGAGGGACAACTGCAAAACAGTTTGCAAGCTGTTACCTTTTTACAAGAAAAAATAGAACTAATTATAATAATTTGAACTGATTGTTGATGTGCTATGAGTACTGTTGGCATTAGGTGCATCTTATTGTGGAAAGTGGTTGAAGAACTTTCATTTCTTTAACTTTCAACGCTGATACTCTTTATTCATCTGATTTGAGCTATTTTATTGTAGTAATTAAAAAGTAACCAACAGTAACTTTATTTTCACTGATACTCTTTCACCTACTGATACACTTTAACCCTGTATTTTTTACCTCTGAGGTAACAGTAAAATATGAATTTCCAAGTGATTTTCCTGTTTTCTATCAAATTCATAGCAGATCTATGAATTCTTGCCACTTTTTAGCAGAGGGGACCTTCATAGTTTTCAATTTCTTGTAGCTTTCGTCTACTTCTATATACTTTGGCAAAATTAGGCTTGATAGTGAACATATGTTTATTCTCATTATCCAAAAAGAACAGATTTTCAAAATATTGAAGAAGTATCTTTCCTGTCAGTGATCCTTGTGACAGTGGTTGTTTGGCTTGCTCTTTTGCATGATTTCTGATTTTAAGATCATAGTCTTTCTGAGGCATCAACTTGTCATTCAATGCATGAATATCAAGCAAACCTGCTTCTGATAATATCTTGTATTTGGCCCAAAATCTTGAGATGACCAAATTCATGTCTTTACATCTATCTTCTAAGTTACTCATCAGGTTTCTTTTGTTTAGGACTTTCTTGATTTGAAGGATGGTCTCTGTCCTATCAGTAATCTTTAATTCTTTCAACTCTTCCCTGTTTTCACTGTTAAAAAAGGTTATGAATTGAAGTGCTTGGGCTAGATTATTCTCAATTTCTCTTTTAGTCTTGTCAATCTCAGCACTAGCAACTTGAAGTAACTCTCTTTGTTCATAAATTATCTAAATTGAAGGCCATTGAGAATGAATGCCTTCAACAATTTTGGTCCATAAATGATTTTTTATATAGGCCACTTGATCTATAAGGTTTACTTGTGCTTGCAGAATCTTCACCTGTTGTTGTAGTCGATTGGCCCTTTGCTCATGTCCTCTAGAAGTAATCAAGGCATAAGTTTTGGAACTTTCTAAATTTTTAATAATACCTTTCAAACTAAGAATTTCTTTATCTTTCATAGATATGTCCTCCATGGCTTTGATCACGGCTGCTTGGTCTTGTAGTGTGCTCATCTGTGAGGATGAAGAAGAAGAGGCAGAGATTTCCTAAGAAGTAATTGGCATTGCAGTGGCCATTACTCCCTGTGGCGCTAAGTGTTCAGCTAATGTAGATGGAATAGCAGTACTTACAGTAGGAATTATTGTAGGAATGCGAACCTGTTGAGTTTTCTTTAGGACTTCATTTTCTCTTATGGAAGCCTCCAATTGACTTTCCATTTCTTTTATTTAAGCAGTCATCTCATGAACAAGTTGTTTGAATTCATCAATTTCAGTTTTCTGCTGAAGAATCTCCTTTGCTTGAGGATTTTCATTTTGGGGAAATTTTAGCTAATTTCTTAGGGTAGCTATATCCTTATTTTTCTGTTTAATCAAAGTTCTTACAATCTCCATATTAGCAGGATCAACTCCTCCTTCAATCACCAAATATTATAGTGCTTTGATCCTCAAATTATTAGCATATAGTGAGGCCTTGTCCAATTTCATTTTATTCTGGAGGTTGAGTACTGTTTTCTCAAGCCTAATTGATTTCATAGTCTTACTGACAATTTTGGAATATAGCATTTCATTATTGCTCCTATGAAATTCAATTTGATCTAATTCATGAATGGCATCTGCATCCACTTCAAAATATGTTTTAGAATAATCTGCTGCTGATCTTGGATTAGTCACTGCAGGCTTCAAAAATGACATTACTAATTTATTAGATGAATAATCAAATGTTGAAAGAATCATGTCTTTGTTTCCAGGCTTTTCCTTAAGAAATCTAGAATACGCTTGATTCTTGATCTCTTCATTCTTCTCTTTAATTTGTCTGAATCTGATTTGAATCTTTGACTCTGTATTGTCAGTTTCCTTAGAAGAAGCAGGCAAATCAACAGTAGCCTGGTTTTCCTTCATAACTGTATCTTTTTTTTGTGTTCCAATTTTTAAATTTTGAAGCTCTTTTAATGTTTCTGTGACTATTCTTGTAGCTTCATCATTTGTTTCATTATTTTCAATATTTGCAGCCTTATCCCTTTCTTCCTCTGTTATCTTACTTCTCTTACTATAAGGAATTCTGAATTTTTTATTCTCAATAGTCTCAGCTACAAAACTATCTCCTTCCCTGTCTCTTTTATGTACATTATCAGTCTCTTAGCTTGTGGAAGCCACCTATGTCTGTTCAATCTGCTTGCCTTTGCCACTGTCTACCTGTATTACCTGTACTACCTATGAATCATCATCAAATAAGTGTTTGGCTCCCATTCAATTTTATTAGCATATCTTTCAATATGGGGCTTAGGATCATGTAAGTAAATAGGTAGCTTGCATTTTACCCTCATTATATTCAAAATACCTTGTGGGTCATAATTCCATATAAAACTACATGGGAACTTGTACTCTTTAAGTTTGACATTTATTTCATTGGCAGCTTCTCTATTATTCACAATGAATGGCCCAATTTGATTTTTCAGCTTAAATTGAGTCTTTTTCCTGGAAGCTATGAAGTTGATTTCATCTACATTCAACAGTTGTCTTAGATATTCCAAAGAAAATATTCTTGCAGTAACAAATCTCGGTAATTTATATGGAGCCAGGGATGAGCCATACACTCTTATTTTTGTGTGATTTTTATATAAATACCAGTCCCCAGTTTTATAGCTCTCTGATAGCTATAGAATTCTTCTTGTTTCATCATTGATCCTAGGGATCTCCTCTTTTTCCAAAGGATACATAGCAGGAGCTATAAATGAGTCATTGAAATCTGCAAAACTATACTCTCTGTTCCATTTTCTCAGAATAGATGACCAAAATACTACTAATAGAACCTTTCCTTCTGCATCCACTTTCTGACATTCAATGGGAAACTTATCTGTTTGATAATATAGGAAGAGGTGGAATAGATAAGAGGAGTATTTGAAGACTCCTTCTTCTGATAATCTGGATAACTGATAATGCATGTTTTCAGCAATGAATCTAGCAAAATTGAACAAAATGGATGGTGATTGACCAGGGCTTAGAGTTGACAGAAAACCTAGGATAGCTACATCAGTGAATTCATCACTGGTGTATCCTAGTATGAAGGAGAGCATTGAGACAATATGCCTAGTCTCATCTGGGAAATCAGAGGTGTCGAAAGGAGGATTTAACTTAGGAATATCAACTTGCTTTGGAAAAAAAGTCTAATATATTTTGAATCTGGTATTGAAATCCAAGTCAAGATATAGTTGGGTCAAATCTTCTATTGATAGGGAAGTAAAATTGGGGTCATGATTCATTTGCAGCATGGAATTTATTGACTCTTCAGTGATGTAAAACAGGATCTCTTTTTCTTTGTTTACAATGCATCTTTGTTTTGGCATATAATAAGCTTGGCATAATCTGATCAATTTAGGAACTGAATGAGTGAGAAGGACAGTATATCTAGGGAAATTGGATTCCCGAACTGGAATATCTTTGTCACCCTTTTCCACTGATTTGTCATAGCTCCAATTATAGACATCAAGCAGGTTAAATTCTACATTGGGGTCCAGTATTCTATAGTCCAGATCAACTAAAGAGCTATTCTATGGGGAAATGACTAGAGGCTAGACTGGTCTAACCACTTCTATAAAATCAGCTGTGAGTGTAGGGGTCGACTTGTCAATTTTTAAGGGCTTAGGTTGAGGGATTTTTGCAGAAGACTTATTTTGAGACTTTGGGCCTCCATTCTTGGGGGTTACCTGTTTCTTTGTCATCTCTAATTTGAATGAAGCAAGCTTAAACGGTTTGCTAAGTTCCTTTACTAGAAACAGGGGTTTCTTGGTGACTTTCTATTGGAAAATTGGGTTTCTGAGCAGGGTTTTGAGTAATGCAAGGGTTTTAAAGCTTAGAACGTATATTAGGATCGATTTCAAGAATGAAATAGACCAGGGTTTGGGAAAAACTGCGAGAAAGGACAATTAGAGATTCCAGGGAAATTTTAACAGAGTTTTCCCTGTAAAATGAACACTTTTATGCAGTTTAATTGGTGTAACTTTGGCAATTATTTTGAAAATTACAGGAATTTTGAAGTCTTAGACGGCAAGCTCGAAGAAAAGTACCTGAAGAGCCAGCGAAATTTGGTTGAAGACATTGCAGAGGTGCTCGGCCTTCAATTCTTCAAAAATGGCTTTTCAGAGGGCAATGTAGCACTTTGTAGTTGAAATTCAGGGAAATGGACAACGAAAAATGGCCTTGGTGGGTTGAAAAAGCTCTGCGTGGTTTCTTAGGTTTTAATGGCACAAATTTGAGGAAAAAAGGTTTATGGATGCTTTCACCAGTTTAAAAGGAAAATAGTGAAAATTTTGAATAAAACCTTAAGTTTTAATGTATTGAACCGATGGTGAAACCATAGTTAAATAACATTAAACTCGGGTTAAGCTGGTTGGGTTTAAGGAATACTGCCAGTGGTATTCGCGTTGGTGAAGGGTGGTAAATAGTATTATGCATTTCGAACGCGATACAATGTGGTGGCGACACGTAAGCGCGGGGTGGTTTGGAAAAACTACCCATTTTGCGCGGCTTTGCCGAAACATCGAACGTTTATGTTTGGAGCACGAAAATGAACAATCATCGTTGGATCGAGCCTTTGGGAGCGAACGGTCCAGATTAAAAGGGAAAGTGTGGGGAAAGTGCAATGGGTCCAAGAGATTGTTTATTGGCCGTCGATCAGATGGGTGGAAGATCGACGGTATATATTGGGCGCGATGGGCGATGGTAGGAATGAGAGCTGGGGATTATCGGGTTAAATAAGGATCGTCAGATCTTGAAGGTAAGTGAAGATCGAATGGTTGAAAATTAGCGTGACGGGAAGGGATTAAAGCAGGGATTTAACCAAGGTTAATAATTGGGGTATGCAGTATAATGTATGGGGGGAAAAGGTAAGGTTAAGGTCTTGACCTTAGGTTAAGGGACTTGCAGCGGGAATATACAGGGGAAAGGTTTGTTTTTTATTGAAGTTTAGTTTTAATAAAACTTCGAGTAATTTTTGTTTAAAACACGCATAATACATGTTTTAAGTTCTTTTTTTTCTCCATATTTTATTATATGGTTTAATCAAATCGAAAAGATTTAATTACCATAGGGGCAGGATTAAAGATAAGAATAAACTTTTAGCCAAAGGGGTTATAAGGAGGGTTTTATTTAAACATGTGGGAATAAAATACTTTGGCTTAAGTTATAATAACTGGGATTTTGGGATTTATTTATAAAAGGAGTTATATAATAGGAGAAGGTTAATTATATAGGGAATTAATACATAAAATCAATGTTAATATGACAAGGGGACAATGTATATTCAAAACACATTAATATAACTAAGAAAGTGAAGATTAAAAGCAAACTGCATTATAATAACTTCATCACTTAGACTTAGGATAAAATGTGATTTTGAGGGCTTTTTGTGTTTAAATGATGTAGGAAGTTAGCTAAATAGGAATTACAAATGTTTCTAAGTAAAATGAAATTTTACTTAAGATTTCAAGGGAATGAGTGCATGAATGGTGAATGATATATTTAGGGGATTAAGATAGACATTTCACACTTTTAACTAACCAGTCATAGAGCCTTAGGTCTGGTCCCAACAAAAGTCAAGGAAATGCCTTGAGCCTTTCTGAATGATAGCTTGGAGTGCTTAATGACTATGGGAAGGGGTAGTTAGTTATTCCGAACCCATGATGAATGATATTTACAACAAGATTTTTCACCTTCCTCTTCTTACCCATCCTACCATACTAACATTTTTTCTTATTTTTTAACAAGGTGCATTTAAGCTAGCAACCTTCACAGCATTTTTTTTTTTTGAAAGCAAGTAAATTATCTAACTCTACACTTATTTCATCCATGAATCCAGTTTAAACTGTTGGATTCACTTTATTCTCTACCTAACTACTGAATTATTAGGATTAAACTGTCTAACAACTCATTATTCTCTATCTACAGCAAAGGAAATTGAAACAATGATAAGTTAAGATTGAACTGTTTAACTCATCATGGACTAATGGCATTTATTGACACTCTACCATATTCAAAAAGTAAAAAGTAGTGGCATTTATGCTTGCTCACTTTCATGTTTTATTCATTTTTTCTTTGGGGTAACTTATTTTTTCTAAGTCCTTTGATTGTTCTTTTAGGACCTTTTACCCTTTTTTAAATTTTTTTTTTAAATTTTTTGATTTTTTTACAAAATATGTGAATACAACTTACAGAAGGCAAAGTATGTACAAATTTACAAAATTACCAATAGTCAAGTCAAAATTATGACCCCTATATTATAGGTTGCTAACAGGCAACACCAATTCTGTAAAAAAAAATTAAAAAAATTAAAAAAATTAAAAATAAAAAAATAAAATATTTTTTCTTGAAACCTGTACATAAATTTTGTTTTATTTTACTTTGCTTATTTTTTTGTATAAAATTTTATTTCTTGAACCATTCTTACTTTTCTTGCTACGAATTTTTGTTGTTCCTTTCCAAAGGAACAACACTTTTGTTGTTCCTTTCGAAAGGAATAGCAGTATTGTTGTGAGTGTTTTTGCTATTCCTTTCGAAAGGAACAACAGTATTGTTGTGAGCATTTTGCTATTCCTTTCCAAAGGAACAAAACTTTTGTTGTTCCTTTCGAAAGGAACAACAGTATTGTTGCGAGCGTTTTTGTTATTCCTTTCCAAAGGAACAACACTTTTTAAGTGCATTTTTTTGTTTGTGAACAACGTTTTGATGATTTTTTTGAATTTTTCATGACTTTTTGAAAGCCAAACATACAATTTATGGAAGGATACACAAATTAGAGGTTACTGGAATCAGAAAATCAAGAGAAATTGTCATTTTTAAGAAATTGTTTTGTAGTGATAAGAAAAGGAAAGGACACAACTATCTATATCACTTTGCTGTCTTTATTTTCACTAAAACTAATATGATCGACTATCTTTATCATGTTGGTTATTCCCTAACTCTTCACAACTCTCTTTGATTTTTATTTATTGAATAAGAATAAGGGTATACTTTCTCTATTGAGATGTTCAGAATTCTTCCACGATCTCTACTCTTAAGGAGTGTTGAGCCATCCTCTATACATAAATAGGGAAGTGCTACATAAAAAAAGAAGAAAAAACTCTTTATATGGTTACTAACAATTCTATGATATGGCAGATGGAGGATAGGGGGTCTCATCAAGAGCCAGCCTACCATGATCATAAGGGAGCAGTGAAGTGGCATTCCCATTATGGCCACCACACCAGGGATATGATCCAATGGACAACTCAAAAAAATAAAAAGTCCTTGGAACAGGAGGTCTCATCACGAGCCGACCTGCCCACCTTTCACTCCTTCCTGGTGAATGGCATTGTGATTCATCTGGTTCCCAAGCCAGCACAGTGGCCTCCATCATGACATCACACAGCACTTCCCTAGGCATAAATAAAGGATAATGGTTCCAAGGGTGAGAAAGCAACTTTGTCAAGGTTATAGACACCTGTGGGCAACAGAGCTTTGTTGATGGTATTGGAGTCATATTTTTCACAAATCAATAGTAATGATAAACCCCTTTCTTATATCTTTATCTAATATCAAATGAGAGTATGCTCTTAAACCCTTTGTTCGGAACCTCTTATGCATGAAACTTATTTATAAATCGATCATAATGGTTTATGTGGATAATGACCGCATAAGTATTTTTTTCATCAGCTATCATTTTCCCTTATTTTCGAATCATTACATAAACATTTCCATATCTACTCACGATTTCAAAATATGCATTGATTTCAGTAATGCGATAATTTTTTGATCATATCATAAGTATGTATGTCTTTTCATGTTGTATAATTACTGTGAAGTACGCTGCCATTTTGCCACAATAGTCATACTGCATTTCTACAGAATTTTTGCTGATTGAAATTTTTGCATGCATCTTATCTGTTGCCATTCAAAATTAACACTGTGGATTCAAGAAAATTGCATCCAAAATCGTGATTTTTTTACAAGAGAACAACAAATATTGAAGGGAAATTCTATTCACAGCATGACCACACTATTGCAACTAATAGCAAAGGCTCGCGAACGCACACAATTCTTCAAACATGATGTGCTTGCATGGCTTCCACCTTTTGCATCACTTTTAGTATCTTCTCAGCCTACATCAGCTTCAACAAAGGCCAGTCCCTACATTTCCTTCAACATTTTTTTCGAAGGTAACACTTGAGGTAAAATAGCATAATTTTCTGATTTATTATGAATTTATGAGAATTTCATGAAAATCCATTAAGCATTATTTATCATCATTCATTCCAAATTTTTACCACTTCCCATTTTTTTAGACACGTTTCATCTTTCAGTTTGGAGGAGTGTTGATTTCCTTCATTTATTTTTTATGACCATGTCAGTAATCTTCTTTGATATTCTTATTCATTCTCAACACCTCCCTTATTCCATGTTGTTTTACACCAAGCATAGATTTTAACATATTGTAGCAACCACCTCTCTTTGTTTTCTAGCATCACATGAGGAGATGCTAATTCTTCAGTTTGGGGGGGGGGGGGGAATTGCTACACATGATAGATGTTTTCCATTTTCTTTCTCATTTAAGGCATAGAATTTCATTTGTATATAGTGCATAAATTTATTTGCATATATCTTTAAAACTGCGAATTGAATTCTTATGATCTCTGGATAACAAAGAGGTATCATTAAAATACACAAACCCAGATAATTTCACGCTAAATTAGTTCATAAAATTTCAAAAATTATGCACTATCATGTACAACCATTTTGTTTATATCTCATGATCCGTGCATCAAAATGATTTGATTTTTGAGAAAATGGTTAATGAAGTTTGTTGTTACTTATGTCACATTTTTCTGCAACTTCATATACATATAGTGGAACGTCAACTTTAAAAATTGTTATGCCTTTATCAAGATTTCTAAAATTGAATATTCATTATTTTAGGAAAAATTCATTTGTTCCATCCATTTCATGAGTTGAGATGAACAATTTTTTCTTGGTTAACACATGGGTTTTGTCTTTGGGTTGCATGAGGACATGAAATATATTCAGTTTGGGGGTATGTTGGGCCATGAATACAACCACTTTTTAACACTTAATTCATCCATTTTTACTCTTCTTTATCATGTCATTTATTATAATTTATTATATAAATCCATTTTATAATGATTTATGCTCTTATTGATTAATATTATTTCTTGTCCTTTATTTTTAATAAATGGATGATTACTATGCATAATTTTATCAATGATGGTTTATTAATATATTTTGTACCAACACTTACCATTTTAGCCTCCAAGATATTTTCCAGATTGCAGATTTGATCTCCAAATCATCATCAAATATTCCAACTCAGAAATTCCCTGGAATAAGAAGTCAAAATTTTACGGTTCAGATTCTAGGCAAATGGAGAAGAATCTAGAAAATCTGGAACATGGGTTTTGTCCAAAACGGACCAAATTAACTTTAGTGATGAACGGTTTGCCAAAATTAAGCCTGTATTGAGAGAAACGCAAGGTTCTTTTTGCACGATTTTTTTCAGATTTGCTGTTGTGGCCATCCTCCAAATTGTTCAGCTGCAAATCCAAATTTGACTTGCTCTTGTTGAAAGATGGATGGAAATATATTTTCTTGTTGATCAATTGGTTAGGAACAATCCAATATTATTATTAGATATCATATTTTCCATTTTATTTCTCCTCTTTCTGATTATAAAAGGAGAGCATGTATTATGTATTGGGGAAGGATGGATGAGAGATGAAGAGATTTCTTGTTGTAATTGTACAATTCCTCATCGACTCTCATTGATTAAACAGAGATCGATTGTTTGTAAATGTTGTTATGCATGATTAATACAGGAACGTGTTGCCGTTTAACTTCTTAGTTCTGCAGTAGCTCAGCGGTGTTTCACCGGTGGTTGAGGGCTTGGCCCTGGTGGATCGATCCGTTGTTTGTATCTCTACATTTTCATTATTGTTGTGAGATACTTCATATTTTCTTTTATTACAGTTTGCAAGTTAATCGGTTTTCTGTTTAATTGCTTTTATATCAGTGTGTTATATTAACGAATCACGTTGATGTTCTTTTATTATTTAACAAGAATATCAACACTATATAATTTATCTTGTTAATGCCTTAATAGAGCTTCTATGTTCTATTTCCATTATGGTTTCATTCCACTTGCTGTTCCATTTTATTGATATTCATTACAGATTGTTGTTCAAGAGGATTGGTTATTCAATTCCATTAATTAGAGTTTGTTGTTCAGATTTATTAAATAGGATTCATTGTTTAATTCCTTTAATTACAGTTTGCTATCCATTTACTTTGTTGTTCATTTTTGTTGATTAATTGCAAAGAGTTTGCTTTTAAAGATTTTTCCTAGTTTACTTTCAATAGCAGCTTTAGTTCAATTTCTATTTCCTTTTAATTGCTTTAAAGCATGACTGTCAACTGTAGAGAACATTGGTTATTGCTTCCTCATTCCCAGATTGATTGTCTTGTTCCATTTTGATTTCAATTGCATCAATTTCTAGAGGAATGACTTATTGCTACTGTATCCTTTATTGATGTTCGCTGAGTGAATAGTTGGATTTCAGAGCATTTGAGTTTATGTTGTTGTAGTTAGATTTCTTTTTCAAGCATCCATTTACTCTTGCATTTAGAACATTGTACTACATATTGAAGAGCATTACTCTTGGATAAATTGCTGCCTCAGACTGAGTACACTCTTAAAATAAAAAGTCGTTCCTGGATTGATAATTAATGTGAGATAAATAGGTGTTAAAAAGATACCTTTTATACCTCAACAGAGGAAACTAATATTTCTTTTTGGGAGGAAAAATCATAAAGGGCTCTATGATCTCATCATCTAGATACTCTTCATCCCCATACAAATTTTCAGAAATCTCACAACAACTATCAATCATCGACAAGGAAGAATTAGAGCTTTAATAATGTTGAAATAAAACTGAATGAAAATACTTTAGAGAATACAAACTAGCATATGGTAGACTCTCATACCATGATCTCACTTGTTCCTCCAAGGTAGCGATGAAAATATTCATCAGACAATCTTTGGGAAACTCAATATTTAGTCTGTGAATATGAGAATGAAATTTGACAAAATGCAAACTAGCATCTTCTCCATCGCGACGTTTAAAATTTGGTATTCATGTTGCCAATATATACAAGGAATATGATTCGAAAAACCAGGAATATGAACTCGATTCATAGGAGCATACCTTCTAGTAGTTGAATCCATTTCGACAACAATGAGGTCACTAAGAATATCTTCACACTACTGATTCTTGAATAGTGGAGTCATCATGAAAATTTTGAACCTTTGGATTCTTCAACACTGGAGTCACCGGGTGAATGATTTCAGCCTTGATGTGTCTGATCATTGTTCACCATTAGCAATCAGATATGATCCTTTACATTCTTTCCCAAGGAATATCTATCACCTCGCTCCCTAGCAATAGCGCCAAAATGTTAACACTCCACCAGATCTCTGAAGGCTAGAAGGAGACCAACAAAGGTAACGACATAACACTTCAACCTAGTAGCTAGCCCTACTAGGCTGAGAGGGCTCTCTCAATGATATCACAGCCAATTTAGCTATTTCATGGAAATTATAGGCTAGATATGCAGATTAGGGTTTGGATGATTTGGCTTTTTGCATTGGATGAAATTGGACCTTTAGAAACTAGGCTTTGAAAACTACAATAGGGTTACAAGAGAAAAAATTGCAGGGGAAGGAAGGGGCAAGGTAGGAAAGCTCAAATGGCCAAATAGGCTGTATGATTATGGTAGGATGAAAAGAGAGATCAGGAACAATCATACCAGTATGAATTCATTCCTTAAGAATATATTAAACACAACATCATCATCTCATCAAAACAGTGCATGAAATACTCATGAATCCTGCTTAAACAAATTTAAAGACAATGAGTGAAAGCAGTAGATATGTAACAGAAAGAGAAAGTATTCAATGGAGTGAATTACTGAAGATAAAATTAGCCATACAAGCCCACCACATGAATCCCTAAATTTAAGCTGCAACTTTTCTCTTTATTCACTGTATTACTTGATCAAAATAGAACACACTAGTTCAATTTCAAATGTTCTAACATCCAACCCTTGAAAATAATTACAAAATGCCTCATATAGCTACTGAGGTCGAAATCCTCCCTTGGAGGTCAAATTTTCCAACAAGAAAGTCAAATACATGCATCTATCTAAAGTTAGCTACACCCTAGGGAGGTTGCACAATAAATTCCTCCTTTTCCTAACCACTAGAGACATATCCTCAAAACAATAAATGGAGGATAAGACACCCATTCAACTCCATTTTTACCATTTACATTTACATCTTGACTTTTACATTCATCCACATTCATCCTTTCACTTTTACAAAATTCAAACTAGGAATTGTCAAAAATTACACAGTGAAAATTCAATTAAAATCTCAGTAAAATAGAAAAATCACAACGCCCTATTAGAGGCCATTTTTAGGTACCTTCCTGAAGTCAAAATTTAAATCTGAGAGAGCAATAAACTAGACTTGTTTTTCTAGTTTCCAAAACATCTTGAATTTTTGAAAATGAACCATGGGAATGCCTTCAAAAAACTCATTCTCCCAATGCTGGTCAAAAAGCATAGCATGGCCTCAAAAACAAGGCAGAAAGATGTTTTTTAGGTGGGTTTTGACCATTTTATCCCTATAAGAGCTGATGACTTGGGCTTCCAGGTGTCCAAAGTTGATGTAGGAGTCATAATCTATCCAACCATGTATAGTTTGTTCAATTTGGAGCTCTCCATAAAAAGCATACCATGGCCCACGCCATGCTTTTTGCAAGGTGATTGTGCCATAAATTGCCAAATTTATGGGTTTTCTAGAAAACTAGGCCGCTAATATGGAGCTATAGCTCACTAACCATGACCTATTTTTCCAAATGGAGAGAGTATTTTTTTCTCTGGCATGTTAGGAACAAAAACCTCCTCCATTTTTCCAATATTCTTCTCTAATTGTCCACAATATTCTCTAAAACAAGGTAACTTAAAGAGGGCATTGTGCAGTCAGAAAAATAAGCTGTGAATATGTGAATGGATCTCTCATTCTATAATAATTGTGTAAAATCGGAAGTATGTTATTGTACTTTGATATTTTAGGAACAAAAACCTCCTCCAGTTTCCCAAGATTCATATTTTTTTGGCCACAATATGTTCTGTAAAAATATTTCTAAACAAGAAATTTCTAAATAATGTGCCTTCAATGATTTTTTCAAATTTCCCAAATTTTCTCCAAATTTATTCAAAATTGCTCCAGATTTGCTTCATGGAGACCTGAGATGATATTTTATTCTATCATGGATGCATCAATAAGCAAATCCAACTTATCCTTCTCTTTCTTCTTGATTAGGGTTTTTGGTTTTGAATCTTTAGGTCTTGGTTCTTGAACCATTGCTCACCTTGATTAGGTATCCATGTGACCTATACAACTATATCAATAGATATATTGAATTTTACCCCTACAATGATGACTTGACCTTTCTTGAGGTTTATTACAAACAATCTGGTCGATTCATGATGATATTTCACTTTTTGGACCAACTCACAAAGTTCAAAACACCCAACATGCTGAAAACACTTGACTGCAGGTGGTGATGAAAACAACTCTCGAGTATTTGATGGTTCATATCTTGTTGCTTTCCCACCATTTTTATAATTTTTCTTCTCCTCCTCCATAGTATACTATGATAGAAAACCCTAGTGGAAAAACAGGGGAAAGGAAAAAAGGAATGGGCTGATGGGGCTAGGAAATAGGGAAGAGTAGGAAACATTTAAGAGGTGAGGAGGGACATTGGGGACCTTAGCAAAGTGGAGGGAGATTAAAAGGATGAGGGAATAGGACTAGGGAATTTTTACACAGGCCTATATTCTTGGCTGCGCAAAAATGCAACACGTAGGGATAGGGTTTGGGGATAGGTTTTAGGCAATGAAAGTTTGAGAGGGGATTAGGTTTTTATGGATTTATTTTGGTGTGTAGGAGGTTTAGGTTATGGTAGGAGAGGGAGTCAAGGGTTTGCAAAAAAAATTAAAAAAACATACTCTTCAAGAAAAGCGTAGCATAGGAAGAAATTGACAAATTTTCCACCATAGGAATGAAGACACTGAGTGAAAAAGGGTGTGAATTGGCTCAAATTACTTTTTTTACCCTTGTGAAAGATTGTGTTGAGCTTCGAGACCTTTTTCAACCCTTTAAAATATTTTCAAGACAAAGTGTATCTCCTTTCCCAAAAGCACAACGCTAGAAGGAAAAGTGGAACATGTGAAGGGAAAGTGTAGCAACAATTTGCAGGGCACTTTGGGAGGACTTCCTAAACTCCAAATTGAGCTCATGATAGATCATTGGAAATATATCTCTATCTTCTACACAATAGACCCCTAAAGCACTGACAATGATCAAGAATAGCCCCTCAAAAACCAATTCTCCCAAGACTGGTCAAAACAACACATCATGGCTGAGGAAAAGCGTAGCGTGAGATTGAAAACCACGTTTGGAGGCCTTATTGAACTCGAAATGGAGCTCATGATAGCTCAATTGAATGCTATTTATGTCTAGTTATCATTTGACTCATCAAGCAGGTCATGTGGATGCTCTATGATAGAGAAAATACATTTTCCCAAGAGTACTCCAAAATTATAGCAACTTTCCCTGTAGCAACTATATTTTGGGCATTTCTCCAAAATAATAACACCTGTGTCTACACCAAAGGATTTTTTTCTCCCTTTTTCTACTATTGACAAAAACCTCTTTCATTTTTGTCAAATTCATCTCCATTTGGTCAGAAACATACTTTGAATCATAATTATTCCTATGTGCAACAAATGACCTCTTGATGAGTTTGTGATGCATTAATCTCTTTCATGTTAGATGGCTCAAATCTTGAGGCATGTCCTCCATTATTGTATTTCTTCTTGTCATTGTTTTTGGTCTCTACTTCCATGTCGAAATCCTATCTTTCTAGGAGGAAAAATTAGGGTTTTCTCTTGGGAAAACAAGGGATTTTGGGTTAGTTTTGGTGATCTTGAAACCCTAATGACCTAATGGAGATATTGAACTGAATTAAATCATGATGATGATGACTAAAATGATGATGATAATCTCTTAATGACGGTACAATCAGTTGAGTGATAAGAGTGATCGACATGTGAAATTCTTGAGAGCATGTGAAATTCTTGAGAGAGTAGAAATAACCCTAGACACACTAGAGAGTGACCAAATTTTTATTTGAAGACTCTCAGAAATGATAACAAGTTTACTTGAAACCCTAATAAAATCTTTTACAAGTATATTTTATCACTGGTGACGGACTAAAAATGCTGACACTAACACACACTAGCAAGGACTCCAAGATATTATCAACAACATGGATCTTGAAGTAGATCAACAGATCAGACTTCTCTCAACAATCAATCAAGTGATGAATAAAGAAATAGTAAGAGAAAAATGAGAATTTTGTAAGATATTTATGATGATTTGGATGTTATTTAAAATTTTACATTGTTTTCATTTCAACCTTCATCGTTTGAGGAGGTTATCAGAGATGAAAACTGGGTGTAAGCTATGGATGAATAGATATAAGCTATTGAAAAAAATTATACTTGGGATTTGGCTGATTTGGCAAAAGATTAAAATATTATTGGTGTGAAGTGGGTGTACAAGGCAAAGCTGAATGAGAAAGGAGAAATTCATATATTTAAAGAAGGACTTGTAGAAAACAGGTTTTCAAACAATGAGGAAATTATTTTGCAGAAACATTTGCTCCAATAGTAAGATTGCATACTGTAAGAGCAGTATTATCAACAACAATGCAGAACAAGTGGGAAGTGTATCCAATGGATTTGAAATCAACCTTTTTGGATGGAATTCTAGAAGAATAAATCTATGTACAACAACCTCCAGTTTATGAAATTGAAGGACAAGAAGACAAGTTTTATAGGTTGAAGAAATAACTATATGGACTCAAGTAAGTGCCAAGAGCTTTGGTATAGCAAAATTTACATTTACATGATCAAGAATGTATTTTACAAGAGAAAAATTGAGCCTACCTTGTACACAAAGGTAAATGAACATGGACATATTTTGATTGTTTGTTTGTATGTGGATGACATGATTAACACTGGTGGTATTGAATTTGATGAATTTAACATAGAAATGAAGAAAGAGTTTGAAATGACAGATATCGATCTTATGAAATATTTTCTTAGCATAGAGGTTAAGCAATCTAATAAAGGGATTTTCATTTGTCAAAATAAATATGTTAAATATTTGTTGAAAGTATTCACGATGGAAAATTGTAAACCTTCCCCTACACCATTTGCAACAGGTACAAATTTAAGTAACCATGATGAAGGATCAAATATAAATCCAACTCTATTGAAAATATTGGTTGGAACCCTTATGTATCTCATAGCTACAAGACCTGATATATGCAAGTAGTTGTTTGATTTCTAGATTTATGGAGTCTCCAAAAGACTCACATTGGAGAGTAGGCAAAATAATTCTATGATACATAGTAGGAACTATATATTGTGGCATATTTTATGCAAATACAAAGAAGAACGATTTGGTTGGATATACTGACAATGATTTTGGAGGAATTTAGGATGATAGGAAGAGAAATTTTTGTTATGTATTTCATCTTGGTTCAGGTGTGATATCATGGGCATCCAAGAAGCAACCTATTGTGACACTTTCACAATCACAAGAAAAATATGTAGCAACAACATCAACAACATGTCAAGCAATATGGTTACGAATATTTATGGATGGAATTCAACAAAAACAATAAAGACAAAAAAAATTCTATTGTGACAACAACTCAACCATTGCACTATTCAAGCACAGTGTGTTTCATCAAAAGAGAAAGCATATTGATACACGATATCATTTTGTTAGAGAACTTGTGAGAAATGGAGAAGTTTATTTGAAGCCTTGTAAATTGAGTGATCAACTGGCTTATATAGTCACTAAGCCATTAGAAAAATATGTATTTTAGTTTCACAAAGGAACTTAGGTGTTGTAGCCTAGTTGAGACTTATGCCAATAGGCATGTTTGAGTTTTCATGAGTCATGTCTTAGTTTAGTGGTCATAATTAAGCGGGGTGTTAAAGATAGATAATTACTCCCGTGTGAAAAGTTGTCTAAATTTAGAGTGTTAGTTAACTGAGTCAAGTGTGAGTGAGTGTTCAGCCTTGTTTTGGTTAAAGTCAAATTTAGAGTGTGTTTTCATGTTGAAGTTATTTTTAGTGAGTCGTTGGTCGAAAAAAGTATAAATACCCCTCACCGGGTTCATTGTAATCATCAAGTTTTGTGTGATCAATAGAAGAGTCGAAACTCATTTTTTTTTTGTGTATGAAATTTTGTGCCTTTCTTCCTATTCCTTTCCAACAAATGATATACAAGGTACTTGTGTAGAAATGAGTATTCAATTTTATTGTACCACAGAAAGGAAAATGGTAGAAGGAGACCAGAAAAGGGGCCAATGAAGGAAAACATGAAGAGAAGTTCACCATTGAACATTGCAACATTTTAAGAGAGAGAAGAAACAAGCTGCCTCATAGGACTTTGTGCCAAAATAGTTAATAAGAAATCGTGGAGTTTCATTCCCACGGAAAACCAAGGGAAAATCAAGGAGGTTTGTGCAAAGGTTCTTTCGATAAATCAGAATTTTTGTGTTTGGAAAAAAATTTCACCGCTTCCACTGTGTCACTTCTCTCATGACTTGACCTCATTTTAAGGATTTTGGTACTATTTTTTTCCATTACGATATTTATTTGTGGTACCTTATTTACTAGTGCATTTCCTTCTTATCCCACTATAGATCTAGTGACAAATTTTAGGATATTAGAGGTAAGGAATTTTTTCTTGGGCATGCTTTCTAGGAGGTTTATAATTCTCTTATTTCTAAAATTTTCTAACACGATTTGGAAATCTTCAATGGGGTGATCATTGGCTATACATATGTTACACAATTTTAGAATTCTTATGTCCTTCGAGGGGAAACTTTGACTTAAATGATATTCTTCTAAATAGATAAAGAAACACATTCTCTTTTGTATTTCTCAACCATGTCCTCCTCAAATATACCAAACATGGGGTCCTCCTTTGTATTCACCTTTGCCTTGACATCAACCTCCCATTCCTCCTTATCCATATTTTTTATTTTTATCATAAGTATGTTAAACAATGCAGTAATTTGGCTTAGTTCAACTGTTACGTTGACATTTTGTTGTATTGTAGTTCAACTCTTCACATGTTCATACCATTTTGGCTTTTTTTCACCAAATTATTTGGATAGTAATTTTTTGTGTGGTTGGTGATGATTTTATATATCTGTTGGGTTGCGAAATGGGTATGTATTTGCTAGTAAGTTCATCCTCATTGTCCTTAATTCTTATCTTTTTCATGTCTTAATGCGCTAATCTATTAAGGAATTATGGTGAGAAATAAAGAATGATTGCAGTTGTGATTTAACTAACGTTTACCGTTCTTCATGGAGGAAAATGGACAAGGAACGATTGTTGTTCCCTGTTGTGGGAACAACCAAATCCGACAAGCAAAGAAAGGAATGAGTCGGTTGCGGACATGGCTAAGAATGAATCAGAGGGATCAATGCGGAATAGAGGAGATGTCTTAAAGATATAAATTTGTTGCAAATCCCTCAGGATCGGGAGATCCCGAGGGATCCCATTTACTATTTACTTTTTACCCTTTCTGATTATAAAAGGAAACGATTGTAGGAAGAAAGGGATGCTTGTTGTTTTTCCAAATTGAAAGCTTAATTTCAGACTATATAGTTGAAGAACGAAATTACATTGTAATGCTACTCAAGCTCGATGATTAATTGAAGTTGTTGTTTTCATTCGCATCATCTGAAGTAATCTAGCAGTGCCTGCTGGTGGCTAAGGGCCCGACTTCCGGTGGAATTCACTGCTTCATCTATGTCATACATTTCTGATTATCACAAGTGTGATGGTTTGATAGTATTATCGCTTTCTGTGATTTTATCTCCTTTTTTGTTCATTATTTTCTTGTGTTAACTGAATAGTTCTTTTTTGTATAATTTACAGTATTGTTATCTATTCAATTTACTTCCGCTTTCGGATTGAGTTTCTTAGATAATTATTCTGCTCAATGTGATCAATTGTAATGAGTATTAACTGCTGCTGTTAGGCTCTTAGATTGATATCATTGTTGTTTTACTAAAGAATGCATTTGATTTAGATTCAATCAGTTTCGAAGAGAAGAGTTATCACTACTGTACTCTTCACTGATATTGTTGTTAATTGAAATGCTAAAGGACTTGATTTCATTAGAGGATTGAGTTTTCATTTAATTGCAATTATAATTTACTTGCTGCATCCATTTAATCTTGTATTAAAATATCTATACTGCAATATATGAAACATTACTCTCTGATTTAAATAGTAGCCACATACTGTGTACACTCTTGAAATAGAAGGACTTGCCCGAATTGATAATTAATGTGAGGATAATTAGGAGTTTAAAAGGCACCTTTTATCACCCAACATTTTCGCACCGTTGCTGGGGAGAGTGTAAGCCATTTACGAAGAGTGATGTATATTTGATAGTTTCCTGTTGAGAGAGAACTCGGTATTAAAAATGGAAGGTAACAACCTGTGTACAGAGTATGCAAAATGCCTGCTCCCTCGCCCTCTTTCCAGCAGAGTTGTTAGAAATTTAGGGTAGAGGTAAAAATTTGAATTGTTTGTATGAATGATTAAGAAGAAAAGACCAGAAATCAATCCAATTCCACTACCCAAACCTGAAAAATCTAAGGGGCCAGTGACCCTTGGATGATCAACTTTCATAGATGAAATATTAAAGAAAGTTGAATCTCAGCCATCAATAGGTCCTCAAAACGTTTCTTCCAGATAACCTACTGTCTCCCTTCGAGCCACAGGCTCACTATCTGCAACCTACATTGAGGTCCACAGCAAAAATGTAGGAACTGAGCAGAGTTTTCAAGAAATTGAAAATTCGTGCCCAATTTCCTCACAATAAGGGAATTCTTGTAATATTCGTGAAGGAGGAGAAACAGGGGAAGAACCAAGATCCCCTCATGTAGTAATTGAGCAAGGAACACCCAGTATCCCAAATAGAGGGAGCGTTGTTAAGATTAATCCCACCTCTTGTAATATTTGAGAAGGAGGAGGAGAAACAGGGGAAGAACCAAGATCCCCTCAAGTAGTAATTGAACAAGGAATACCCAGTATCCCAGACATAGGGAGTGATGTTAAGATTATTCCCACCTCTTGTAATATTCATGAAGGAGGAGAATAAACAAGGGAAGAACCAAGATCCCCTTAGGTAGTAATTGAGCAAGGAATACCCAGTATCCTAGACAGAGGGAGTACTATTAAGATTATTTCCACCCCTTTGGGACACCCTAGGGATAACTCCCTAGCTCCAGAAATCCCAGAAGGATACTGGCATATATTTGATCAAATGGCTAACAATCCACAAGCACCCCAAACTTCCACATTGCAGTACCCCATCGTTGACACAACTGCCAATGCGCCTATGAAAGCTATCCCTTTAAAAAATATTCCCACCTTTCATGGGCTCACATCAGAGGATCCAGATGCATTTCTATTTGAATTTGATGTATTATTTCAGGTTTATGATTATATCACTGACCCCCAAAAGCTAAAGTTGTTTCCCTCTACATTAAAAGGCGCAGCCTTGCATTGGTTCATGGGGCTAGGTGGGGGAACAATAAATGATTGGGATCAAATGAAAAATGACTTCTTAAAAAATATGAAGATTATTCCAGATCTAGGGAATTGAAAGACGAAATATTCCAAATGGCATCTAGACCCAGTGAAACATTGGAAGAGTATGTAGAGTGCTTCCAATATAACCTCCAAAGATCCCCCTATGTAAATCTGCCCCTGCCTGATAATGTGCTGAAAACTAAACTAATTAAAGGGAGGAAAGAACACTGGATAGAGAAATTAAATATTATGGGTAAAGGTGATATATATCAAGAATATTATGCTGATATTATTAAATTGTTTATCAGGTGCTCAAGGGGTAGTACGAGATTGAAATCAGCAGAACGCAATATGACCACTAGGGACAGAAAAATCTCTGGCGAAACCATTACTCGTACAGAAATTGGCAATCTGCTAGAGGATTTCAAAACAGATATCTTGGGAAATTTGACGATGCAATTAGACATCATGTAGGCCAAGCAGAAGCAGGCAGAAGCAGAACGAAACCTGGTGATATTTTTCTCGAGATGTAGAAAGAAGCATAGTCACAAAGAGTGTCTGCTAGATATGGTACAAACATGTGCCATATGTATTAAATATCATGCCATAGAAAGCTGCTTGTCACTTCCAGGGTTAAAAGCAGTCTATAAAGAGGCAGAAGAAGAAACAGAACCAGTCTACCTACTAAATCAACGTCGCCAATGGAAACCATGAAAAACAGGTACGCCAAATGACCTATCTTCTTCCTTTCAGCCCTCGCAATATAATGCTCAACAATAGACAGGAGCTATGTGGCAAAACCAGACACCTTTTCCCAATTGTTCACAACAACCATCCTCTACGCCACCTTGGTCCAACCAATCAAACCAAAATAATAGTTGGCCAAATTTTCCTTTTTTTCCACCATTTTGGCCATCCTCCATATATCCATTCCAATGGCCATCCTCTACATCACAAAACCAGAGTTGGCAGTCAAGCTGGAAATGACCTACAAATCAGCCAATAGGAACAATCCCCCTACCTCAACCTACACTGCTAGCACCCTACACATTTCAACAGAACCCTCAGACCAACCTACGACCACAGCTCCCAGCCTAGCGCAACCCGAACCCCAACAATAGACCGATCCAATCTGTGCAAATTATTGAAGGACACGAGCTAGAAAATGAGTTAAGGGAGTGTAATGAGCTGCAATTAAGGTCTGGGAGGATAATAGAGTCAGAGGGGGATAAAAAATATGCAAAGTGAAAATCTGTTACCTGTAGAACAAGCACCACAAGTGGAGAATCCAATTAAACATAAAACTCACGATCAAACTATTACCTCTTCTCCACCATTCCGAGAAAGATTAATTATACCCTACTCAATCGAATATCCAGATTTTGATCTTCTGGGAGAATTGAAAAATTTTGTGTAAAAATACCTCTCCTCCAGGCTATTCAGGACATTCCAATTTATGCGAAAACTATCAAGGAATTATGTATGAAAAATCCAAAGAGGAAAACAAAAATAACTCCAACTATCCATGTCGTCAGTACTCTGTCTGATTTATTATCAGGCAGAGAAACACTAGTAAAATATGAATACCCAGGAAACCCTATAGTCACAGTGCAAATAAACTGGTGCTCCTTTCCCAATGCATTAGTTGACCTAGGAGCATCAATCAATATTCTCACAACAACTTGTCAAAAGCTTGGCATTACATGCTTGGACCCAACCACGACTATCTTGGAACTTGCTGACCAATCAATTGTCAAACCAGAGGGGGCATTACAGGATGTAATGGTGTCTATAGATTCTTGGGAATACCTAGAAGATTTTCTGATCATCAATCCTAGAAACTGACTAGATGGACATCCCCTAATTCTAGGAAGACCTTGGCTAGCAACCGCAGATGCTTACATAAGCTGTCAGATAGGCAGCATGACTATAGCAAGAGGAAAAGATGTGAAGTATTTAGCCTTATATCCTCCAGCTCAGCCAAGTCTAAAAATAATAAAAACAAGGAAGAAACCTGTATCATATTTAACTGAAAACATTAGATCACCACTAACCATAGAAGATGCTCTTGAATTCAAGGTTCAAACAGAAGATGACATCATTAACACTTATATTAACCAACCAGATGTCGTATCTCATCCAAAATGTCACATGATCGAAGCAGCCCTGGATAACGAAATCGAAGAGGATCCCTTAAAACATTTTAGTGACCAATCCATCCTAACAACTTCTATTTATAATAACAAAACCGTAGAAATTGAGCCAGGGAAAACCTTAAATATCAATAAAGATCTGAATGAGGACCAGGCACAGAGGCTTGTCCAAATTCTGAGAAAATATAAAGAAGCCTTCACTTGGGATTACCCAGACATGAAAGGGATTGATCCCCAACTATGCATGCACTACATCTATATAGAGAAGGATGCGAGGTCCATTAGATAACTTCAACGGAGGTTAAACCCTCATCTTAAAGATATTGTGAAAGATGAACTACAAAAACTATTGGATGTGAATTTCATCTATCCTATATCTGATAGCAAATGGGTCTCCCCATTAGTAATAGTGCCTAAAAATAACTGAAAGTGGCATATATGTGTTGACTATAGAGAGCTTAATAAAGCAACGCAAAAATATCACTTTCCCCTTTTGTTCATTGACTAGGTATTGGACACATTGGCAGGAAAGAAATTATTTTCTTTCTTAGACGGCTTCAGCGGCTACAACCAAATTCAAATTTCCCCTGAAGACCAGGATAAAACTACTTTCACCTGCCCATGGGGAACCTTTTCTTACAAGGTCTTACCTTTTGGACTGTGCAATGCACTTGCTACATTCTAGAGGGCTATACTCAACATTTTTTCAGATCTGATAAACGAAGGGCTCAAGGTGTACATGGATGACTTTACACCTTACGGATATGACTTCGAGCCAACATTTCAAATGCTAGAGAAAGTTCTGCAACGATGCATTGCTACCAGGCTCTGTTTAAGCCATTAAAAATGCCACATGATGATGACCGAGGGCCTCATCTTGGGCCATTATATTTCAGCAGCTGGAATCCAGGTAGATCCATCAAAATTTCAGATAATTCTTTTAATACCTACCCCTTCCACACAAATTGAGGTACGCAGTTTCTTGGGATTTTCTGGATATTATAGAAGATTTATAAATAATTTCTCTCGAATTGCTACACCCTTATATGAATTAACAGGAAATATTGATTTTATTTGGATTGACAAATGTGATAGTGCTTTTGAAGATTTAAAATGGCTTGTATCAATAGCCCCAATGCTAAGGGGCCCAAATTTGGATTTTCCATTTTAGATCTCATCTGATACATCAAACACGGCTATTGGAGCAGTTCTCGGCCAGGAGGAAGATAATAAGCCATATGCGATATACTACATCAACATAAATCTATCTCGTGCGGAATTGAACTACAGTGTGACTGAAAAGGAATTTCTGGTTGTAATCTAGGCTATTAATAAATTTAGACATTATATAATAGGATACCCTACGGTTTTGTGTATGGATCACTCTGCTATTAAATATCTAACTAATAAACCTGTTACAAATGGAAGAGTGACAAGATGGTTGATTCTTTTGCAGGAATTCGACATAACAATCAAAGATAGACCAGGAAAGGAAAATCCGGTAGCAAACTTCCTTTCACGTATACCAAAGACAAATGACTCGGCAGTAGTAGAATACAGGTTCCCCGATGAACACTTATTTGCGGTGACCTTGAAAACATTGTGGTACGCGGATTTCGCAAACTACTTAGCAGTGGATAAGTTACCCAAACACCTAACACCTAATGAAAGAAAACAAATAATATAGCGTAGCACGTGGTTCTCCTAGATTGGAGGTTATTTATTTCATACACGGGCCAATATGCACATTCAAATATGTGTCAAGGAAGACGAAATCTTCAACATTCTGAAAGCCTGCCACGATGGGCCTTGTGGCAAACATTTTTCAAACCGCGGGACTGGTCACAAAGTCTTACAATCGGGCTATTATTGGCCCACCATTTTTAAAGACGCCAAGAAGTTTGTTCAGGCATGTGATAGTTGCCAAAGAATGGGACGCCTTGGGCAATTTGATGAGATGCCCCTGCATCCGTAGTTAGTCATCGAACCTTTTGAGCGATGGGTGTTAGATTTCATCGGTCCAATAAACCCATTATCTAATCAAAAGACATATATATTAGTTGCAACAGAGTATGTGACTAAATGGGTGGAGGAAAAAGCATTACCAAGGGCAATGGAGGACTCGGTAATTCACTTTCTTTTCCAAATTTTCGTGCAATATGGCTTGCTTAGAGAAATAATCACAAATGGAGGGCCACAATTTATAGGCCATAAGATTGCTGCGACATTAAAAAATCACCATATCTTGCACAGAATCACAACTCCATACCACCTATAGGCAAATGGCAAGGTAGAAAGCACCAATAAGGTAATCTAGGCAATACTCACAAAAAAAATCGTATCACATAGACGTGACTGGGCTACCCGATTTCCAGAAGCCCTGTGGGCATACTGCACGACATGGAGAAATACCATGAGATATTCCCCATATCAGCTAGTGTTTGGCAAAGAGCCCATATTCCAAATAGAATTTGAAATTCAGACATTGAGGATAGCTCAAGAAGTAGGATTGGATCTAAATGAAGCAAAGATTAACAGACTACATCAAATCAATGAACTGGATGAAATCTGCCTATCAGCTCTTCAACATACCACACTAATCCAAAAAAAAAAAGCGCAATGGCATGATGCCCTCATCAAGAAGAAGACATTCCACGAAGGTGATTGGGCACTTCTGTATGATTCCAGGTTCCAGGATTTCCCAGGAAACCTCTAGACTAGATGGTTAGGCCCCTATGAGATACAAAAGGTGCATGATAATGGCACCCTCACATTACCCACCATTGATGGGTCTGGCTACTATTTTAAAGCAAATGGACATCGAGTACGCCTCTATCACAAACCGCTTACTAGGGAGTCCTTTTGCCAACAGCTACGTGAAGATTCAACTATACAAATTCTTGCTGAGGAGGGCAACCCTTCCATAGCACCAGTTCAATGAAGGAATATACTTTTTTTCAGAACTTGTACATAATTTTTCCTTTTTATTTTTGATTGGATTTGATTGTATGTTAGTTTTGATTCTTTCCTATATTTCATTTGTTGTTCCCTATGGGGAATAGCTGTTGTTACCTATAAGGAACATAAATTTTTGTATCTATTTTCTTTGTTGTTCCCTGTTGTTCCTTGAGAAACAATTCTTGGCTGTGTACAAGAATCCGTGCTCAAGACATTAAAAATTATGTCACAAAATGTATATATGTGTCCCTGTTTCTTAACCCTTCAAATGTTAGTAATATATTTCCCAAATATCAAATCTTTAGTAGCTCTTCAATGCCATATTCCTTTTATATTAAAGTGAGCAGATGGAAGACGAAGAAAGAAAAGGATTTTAACTTGTCACGCTGCTTTAAAAAGAAACTGCCATTATAAAATCCTGAAGAAGTGAAAAACAAATAAGCTAAAGAAGAGGAGCGCCCATTAAGGATGTTTAACTCTTAGATATATAAATACCAAGAGACCTGCAACTCTAATCACTCTACTTTATTCACAGATATGAAAATGAAATGAAAACCAAGAAAAATCTTCAACACAGATGGAATATTGGAAACTTGCAAAACTTCTTTATTCATTCAATATTGCTCAGTACAAAATTAGCCTTCAAAGGTTCAAAACTCGGAACCCTCTTTCTTCCTTAAGATGTCTTTAAATACAATCTGAACCAAAATGGTTTCAGTTATAAAACTGATTCTAACTAACTGTAACTACTTAACTACTTTTTGTAACGGAGGTACATGCCTCGGAAACATTTCATTACATTTGCATCACTTCACTTAAAACAAAATAAAAGATGATAACTCCTAATCTAAAGGAACTGATGTTCCTGGAATAGCAACTGACTCAATGATTACTTGCGGCTGAACGGCTATTTGTGGCTGCTTGGCGGGAAATCCTTTCTCTGTGTCAATAGTGAATTTCTTACATTCCTTCCAGAGCTTATCTTGAGTTATTGGAGCATTCTTATAACGATGATATTCTACTGTGAAGGCAACAATATGACTGTGAGTGAGGTTACTTGTGAACAATGTTTTCACCATCCACAGCAGAAGGAAATGTCTTTGTAAGAAATTGAATATTGTTTCTCCCTTCAGTATCTGCGTCTTCTCATGTCGACCATCTGCTCTGCTTTTTGCAAATACCAATTGATCCTCATAAAACTTCCAGGACATAAACTCACCTCCCTCCTTCCAGCATGAGGGCAAACCAGTTCTTATCAACTTATCAAATGAAATATCAAATTTCTTAACCATCTCTTTAATTACCTGTAGCCGCTTCTCTGATGCCTTCAGAAGGTCATTTTTAATGATCATTTTGTTTACTTCTTCAGCATAAAAATACCTATCATGTATCCCCATATCTTGCAACTCTTCATCTGTCTTGGAATTAATAAAATTCATGAATTTCTTGGCCCAATTTGATCTTTTGATAGCGGCTTGCTTATCCGATAACAGCTCTTTTTCATGATCTGCAACAATGTTCTTCTCTCTGGCAATTACTTTTATGGAGTCCCATTTTGCCTGCATTTCAGAAATGATCTCATTCCAGATGAGATCCTTAGCTTTAATAAGGGAAATATTTCCCTTCAATTTCTCCTTGAGTTCTTTGATTTCTTCTTCAGCTTTTTGTAGCTTCTGCTCGTTTTCATTTGCCTTTCCTTCCCATCCCTGCATCAATCTAAGAGCTGTGGCCAATTCAGACTGGGCCTGTTTGCAATCTCTCTCTGCCATTTTTAATTCTGTATTCAGTTGAACAACTTGGGCTTGTGGGTCGGCTACACCTGTAGAAAAATCAAAAGTACAAGTATGGTTCTGGATTTGATTTTGTAAGGTTATAGCAGTTTGCTTTACCTTATCAAGCTCCTCGTCCTTCTTTATCAATTGTTGTCGTAGCTCCTCTTTTTCCTTCTCTACCTCTGCTACTTCGGCTGCCAACGAATGCTCTGCAGCTGGCAATTTCAGCTTCTTCCTTAATGAAGATATTTCTGCTTCAGCGCCCTTCATTAGTTTGTGCATTGCGCTTTTATCATTTGGATCGACGCCAATTTTCATTATGATTTTCTTCAGTTCTTCATTTTGAGTAGTCAACGCTCTGCGTTGGCTTTCTCCATCTTGCACTGTTTGACAACCTTAGCAAGCATATTTTCTGTCTTTACTGATGTAGCATGAGTCTTGCCTAAATCATTAACAATTAACTGACCTGTTTGCATGTGGAGATTCATCTTGTCCCACAAGGGGATATTTTTCACATCCATGACTATATTCAACTCCTTAAAGCTGCCTGAGGGTCCCAGATACATTCCTGTCGGATGCGATAGCGCCATTTTAAACTGATCTTTCTCCAAATCCATCACAGTCAATAGTCTTGTTTGGTCAGCAGATATGTGATGTTCTGCTTGTGTCTCTATATTGGCTTTTATTCTTTGGTTCTTTTCTTCAATTTGGGAGAACACCTGCTTCATGGAAGGAGCCTTCTCCAAATGAAGTTCTGGTCTGCTAGGAGATGAAGCACTCTGTTCTTCATTGACCTGGAGAGTAAAACCAGGTGAATTGGAGGAGTGATCTTCTGCTAATTTAGTCCTTTTCTCCTCTCGGGGTTCCTCCTCATCGATCTCAATAACATCATCTCTCCCTCTCTTGCCCATATTTTCCAAGATTACAGGTGTTTGAATATTGATTCGTGATGAACTTGACCCTCCTGGATTAGCCAACTTTTCTAAATCCGGTTTACTTACATGAGTAAAAGCCGCATACCCATTCTCGACCCTTCTTTGTGAAATAATTCCATGTGGGTCATAGGCCCATTTCTCTCCCAATAATAACTGTGTTCCTTCCAATATCCTTGATACCTCCTCATAAGCTTGCCTTGTGTTAACCACAAAAGGGCCTACACTCATGGGCAACTTGTACATTAATCCTTTCTTCATCGGAAGAAAATGAACTTGATCCACATTGAGACTTTGCCTTATAAATTCCAAAGCAAACAGTCTCATGGGAACAAATGTTGGAAGCCTATAAGGCTCAATACTGACTCCATATAGCCTTATTTCAGAATAATCTTCAAAAACAAACCAGTCTCCATATTTACAATTAGGTCCTAATTGCAAGAACTCCTGGGCCTTTGGCATGAAGCATGGAGGCAGAGTTCCATTAAGAATTTTATAAGCAGTGGTCATGAACTGTTCCAAATATTCAAATAAACCAGCTTCGTTCTCTTCCCTTCTGACCATATCAGTCCAAAGCAGAACTGACTGTTTATTCTTATTACTATCCATTATATTCAAACCAACACTCATGAATTCTTCCACATTCTGATATAAAAACAAGTAGAATACCAATGAGGGAAATCTGAAATAATCTGTTAATGGGAAAGCAATCAGTTGAGAATTCACCATTTCTTGCCAAAAGGATGGGATATCCAACACCACTCCTGGTTTCATCATGAGAGTGAACATCCCCAGGGCTGCCTTGTCAATTTCGCAATCATCATCTCTCCCCAGAATCTCCATAATACAGCTAAGAACTGACCTGTATTGAACATTAAATGCATCCAAACTGAACTTTCCCGATTCAAATTGGGTCTTCTCCGGACTTGATACCAAAAACGACATGCAGCGGTTAAAATCCTCATTTGAGAGCCCCTCGAAATATTGAATCAGCGAATCTTCGGAGAACTGCAAAGGAGAATCATTCTTTGGAAAACATAATGCCTGACACATTAATTGAGTTGAAACCTGCAAAACACTTTCCCCTTGGGAATTCATGACAAAACACTTGCCGAGATACATGGATGAAACTAACCAAGAAATGAATTCGGGAAAGACATGAGTTTTAGGAATACAGGCGGACAACACTCCCGAACTCTGCATAGCGGAAAACACAGGTGACTTGTCAGTGTTCAAGGTCACTTGATAATGCAAGAGAGGATGGTTTACGGATGACGCAGTATCACGGACATCTTTCTCACTATCTAGGAGAGGGCTCAGATTTGACAAACCAGACAATGATGCTCGCTTGGCCATGACTGATAGGAATTTCGAAAACAATTCAGTGCAAAGGTGGCGGGACGTAGTTTGAAACAGGGCAAACAGTCACAATTGAACCACAATAGAACGAAAAACCCCACTTATAGACAATGAAAACCATAATAAATGCAAGGGTGACGTGGAAAGATAGCAAATAGTGAATGATAGTTGTTTTCCACCTCGGAGGATGACGTAATGCGGGGGGTCTGTGAGTATGGCGGAGAACTCCAACCCATACCCCCCGTAATTAATCAGAGCCGTCGATCGACAATTTTCAGAGATCTGACCAGTCAACTGCGGGGGGTCGGGTTTTGATAACCGACGGGCTAGTTGACCCCCCGCAGTTGCTTATCCAAATGCTTCTGCGCACGATTGTGACTTCCGCTCCGGAAGTTGCTCGAACTTTATCGTTAATATAAATATATCAACCTAAAGTTAGTCCGCTCCATGAATCAAAATGGAAATGGAAATACATTGCATTCTTTCTTCTTCTTCTTCTTTTTTTAATACTAAAGTATAAAACCTTATACTATAGCATATTTTCGGATCCTTATATATATATTTTTTTTCAAAAAAATTTCTTTTTCAAAATTTCAAAATCGACATAATAAAAAGGATATGCAGATATAATGATCCACAACATCTGGCTCCACCTGGGGATAGTGTTTTTACCACGAAACACTAAGAACCTGCAGATTAGTGCCTTCACCTCGGGCATGGAGTCAAAAAATTGCTTGATGAAAAATGTACAATGAACACTCCGGATATATACAATGATGAACCAGCAACTGCTTAATGTTGGAAATAATGCTTGAGATATTTCCCGTTGACAGGCATATCCAGCATTTCTCCCTCTAGATTTTCCAACACGAACGTATTATTTCCTCTGACTTCATTAATTTTGAATGGGCCATACCACAAGGGATCAAATTTGCCGTGTTTGCCTTTTTCTTCCCTTCATGTATCCCATCTCAAAACTAAATCTCCTTCCTGAAACAAAACTTCCTTTGCTTTTCTATCAAAAACTGCCTTCATCTTTTGCTGATAAGTGAGCAAGCGGTCCCGAACCTGATTTCTGCTTTCACTTAGTTCCATCACATTGTTCATTCTTCATATCACGGCGTTTCGTTCTGCTTGGGCATCTTGGAGAAAAGAAATCACAGGTTTTACCAATTGTGTGGGGAATAAATCTTGAGTGCCGTACACGAGCTCATAAGGTGACTTGCCAGTAGATCTTCTTGTAGTCATTCTTGTTGCCCACAAGGCAAAAACTAGCTTCGTGTCCCAATTCTTCTGATTCTCACTGATTGTTTTCTTCAAAATCCTAACCAATGTTTTGTTAGAGGCTTCTGCTAATCCATTGCCCTGCGGATGGTAAGCTATGGAGTGAGACAATGTCACATTATAAGTTTGGCAAAAATTAATAAACCTGAGTGAACTGAAAACCTGAGCATTATCTGTCACAATCTTCACTGGGCATCCAAACCTGCTAAAAATATTCTCCTCCAAAAATTTCATTACTACCAAATCATTTGCTTTCTTGGTGGGAATTGCCTCCACCCACTTTGTAAAATAATCCGTAGCAGTAAGAATCCATTTAAACTGCCCACTGGATGGTGGATTGATTTCTCCGATGAAATCTAATCCCCATTGTCTAAAGGGCTCTTCAACGAAAACAGGGAGAAGAGGTAGCGGAGCCAGCTTTTTCTTCTCTGCAAATAATTGGCATTTTTGACAGCTTCTGACTGTCTTGTAAACATCCGAAAACACAGTCGGCCAATAGAAACCTGATTTGAATATTTTGTGAGCCGTTACCTTCCAGCTGTAATGCCCTCCACACAAGCATTCATGATACTCTTTTATCACTTCTGAAATTTCCTCCTCCGTAAGACACAATAACAACATACCAGCTGGATCCTTCCAATATAATTTTTCTTCGATTATAACATAAGGCTGAGCCTTAAGTTTCAGGGCTCTGTATTTTTCTCTATTAATGGAAGGAGGACATGAAAAAAAGCACAGATAATGTACAATATCCTTATACCATTCTGAACAGAGAAATTTATACTTAACTACTGTTTTTGACTGATTATCACGCGTTTCTTCATTTGCTTCTTCTACAAGGGCCAGCAAATTGATTCCCAACGCTTGGAAATTGGATTCTGTCAGTAATTTGGCCAATCCTAATCCTTTAACCAGCTTGGTTGGCTTTATATCCAAACCATATTCCTGGATCTTTGCGATCCATTTTCCTCTCTTACCTTCCACATCGCTTTGTACTAGCACATCCTTCACGGCCGAATTGGGGACATACGCTAAAATCTGAGAATGAAGAACATAAGTTCTGAAAGCTTTCAGTGCCTTTACCAGAGCATACACCTGTTTCTCCAATATGTTATAATTCAATTCTGCATCCCAGAGAACTTTACTGAAATATGCAACTGGCTGTTCCTGCTTTTCTTCATTTCTCTGCAATAAAACAGCTGCAATAGTTGAGGGAGAAGCAAATGAAAAAATTTGAAACAGTTTCAAATACTCTGGACTGACTAAAACAGGTGCTTCCTTTAAAGCCTCTTTGGTTCTTGAGAAGATTTATTTCTAGTCTAGCAGAGTTACTTAGATTACTGACTAACATGTTGAGGAAATATTCAAGCATTGACTGGACTTTAGAAGCCAAACAATCATTCTAGGAAATTAAAATGGCTTTAACAAGGACACCAGTTCTGACCAGTCCTAAATTTGATAGAAACTTTATTATTTTTTCATTTGCTTCTGAACATACTGTTGCAGCTGTTTTACTTCAAAAAGATGACCAAGGGTGTGAAAAGCCAATAGCATTTTTTAGTAAAGCACTGAGGGATGCGTCTCTAAAATACTGAGATCAAGCCAACAAAACTTATAAAGGGCAAAGGTTTAGCACAACTTATGACAGAAACCAATTGCCAAGCCTTAGACCTCAATGAACTGGATAACGAGCAGGAGATGGCGACTCCTCAGATCATTCAAGCTTTCTTAGATTCACACTGGTACACTGATATAATTCATGTTTTATTAAACCTGCAAGCTCCTCCAGGGTTGTCCAGAACCAAAAGAAGATTTTTAAAAATGACATCTTTGAAATATTGTATTTTAGATAGCACTCTATTTTGGAAGAATCATGAAGGAATTTTATTGAATTGTCTCTTAAAAGATGAAGCTGATAAAGTGCTTAATGAATTTCATGCAGGGGATTGTGGAGGACATCTTTACTGGAAATCTACTGCAGACAAAATCTTAAGGGCTGGTTTTTACTGGCCAACATTATTTTCTGATGTAAAGAAATTTGTAACAAGTTGTCACAAATGTCAGATATTTGAGGGTAAAAGAAAGTTGTTACCTCTGCCTTTAAAACCAGTTTCCACTGAAAGACCCTTTCAACAATGGGGTTTAGATTTTATTGGAGAGATCCACCCCCCTTCTTCAGGACAACATAGATGGATTTTAACTGCTACAGACTATTTCACCAAATGGATTGAAGCCATCCCATGTAGACAGTCCAATGATTCTGTAATCATAGGGTTTCTTGAAACCAACATAATTTCAAGATTTGGATGTCCAGAAAAGATTATAACAGACAATGCTGCTGCATTTAAATCAAAGAAAATGATTAATTTCTGCCATAAATATCATATTACTTTAGGCCATTCAACAGCCTATTACCCCCAGGGTAATGGACTAGCAGAATCTTCTAATAAAAGCCTTATCAATATCATCAAAAAATTATTAGAAGAAAACAAAAAGAATTGGCACAAGAAACTGACCAATGCATTATGGGCAGACAGACTTACAACTAAGAAATCCATTGGGACTAGTCCATATGAGTTAGTTTATGGCATTGAAGCAAGATTACCCTCATCTTTAGGAATCCCTGTCATGAAATTACTTCAGGAGGCTCAAGTGGAGCCAAATGACATTCAAAGAAGAATTAATCAAACAATCCACCTGCAACAAACCAGAGAAGAGGTATACCAAAGATCACAAGTCTTACAGGAAAAGCTAAAGAAAATGTTTGATAAAAGGACTAAAGCAGAGGATTTTCAGTTAGGGGACAAGGTCCTAAGATGGGATTCTAGAAGAGAAGAAAAAGGAAAACATGGGAAATTTGATTTCTTGTGGAAAGGGTCTTATATCATTCATGCCTTGCAGGGAAACAACACATACTTTTTGAAGGACTTGGACAATTCAGAAGTTGAAGAAGGACCAGTCAATGGTCGAATGCTTAAGCATTATTTTGATCCAATTTACTAGAATGTTTAAATGTTTCTAACTTGTACATAATATATTGTTTGCTTGTTTTATTTTTGTTACTGCAGTTTGGATTGGATGGTGACTTATTGGAATTGAAGCCCGAAGTGAAGGCCCTAAGTTCCAAAAGCTTCACTATCATATGTAAAATAAAGCTACCAGAAGAAGGAAGATTTCATACTTTCAGTTTGAAGACATTTTGAGGCATCTGACCTGCTGTTCTTGACTTTCCACAAGGAAAAGCCATCCCCAAGTGGAGCCAGTGTTAGACTCCTATACCAATAAGTTTCATCTTTCATGATTGTCTTGATTGAATTATGGAATATGTTCAAACCTTCTTTCTTGAGCAAAGGTGTTCCATATTCTTAAAAAACCAAAAAATCAAAAAAGTTAAAAAATGTAAAGAGGGTATACCCTAAAAGAAAGATCAAAGGGTAAAAAGAATAAAATGGTCAAAAAAGTGAAAAAAATGAACCCCAAGCAAAAAATAGACCAAGGAAAGTGTGCAAATCCAAATGCCACTGCTATTTCATTTTTGTAATAAATCAATTGTGTGCAGCTTGTGAAACTTTTGCCACAATTCATGAATAAGTCAAACTATTTAAACTTGGCTTAGTCATATTTCAATTTCATGTTATAGATTAGAGAATAAATATCTAGCCAAACAGTTTAATCTTGGCAGATAAGTAGCTAGGTAGAGTGAATAAAAGGTGCTCAACAGTTTAATCTAAGCCCTTGGATGTAATAAGGGTAGAAATAGATAGATTCATCATGTAAAAAGAAAAGATTGATCAGGGTTTGCAAGTCTAAATGCACCCTAATAAAGAAGACAAAATGGTAGTGTTAAGTAGATAGGGTAGGTAGATGGTGCTGCAAAGTGTTATCTGATGAATGGTGTTGCTACATGTTAGTTAATCATTTACTTTCATCAAAAGTACTGAAGCAGAAAATACACTGGAAAATCACAGCAAGCAAAGTCAAATTCATTAACCTCCCCCATCATTTTTCCCCTTCAAGAGTTTTACTAATTTCCCCAAAAGTACTAAGGTAATTGGAGATCAAAGGGGCTCAAGGCATTTCCTTGACTTCTGGAGGGACCGGACCCTCGGCCTAATGATCAAAAGACCTAAGCACTTAAAATAATCCATCAATGATTATCTTCCATCTTTAACTTTTTCCTAAGTAAAATCCCATTTTACTTAGGAAACTGATGCAATATTCCATAAAATTCCTCAAAACAACTTGTTATTCTAAGTTTAAGTGTTGAAGATAAAATGTTGCAATTTACTTCATAAGTTATCCCTTTCTTAGATGTACAAAGATGTTTTGATTTTCCTTGTCCTTTTTCATATTAACATTTGATTTTACTATATTAAATCCCTAGTAAAATCCCCTTTCCTAAGTATATAACTCCCTTTTCTAATAAATATCCCCAAAACCCTTTATTATAATGTTTTACCAAAGTATATATTCCCACACGTTGAAAATAAACACCCCGCTTTATAAAGCCCTTTGGTTAAAACTATAGCCTTATACATTAATCCCCGCCCTATGGTGAAATAGTTGTGTATTAATTAATTCATCGTATAATAAAATATATATAAAAAGCGTTAGACATGTAATATATGTGTTTAACACCAAAAACAAGAATAAAATGCGACGGAGTCCTGCGCCACCGTGGTCCGTCCACGTGGCATTCCTCTCAAGCCAACTCTGCCTCGACCCTTTACCTTTGCATATGGGATTAATTAGTTATTTGAACTAATTAATAACCTTTCACTTACCAATCGAAATCCTCCCGGGGCGATTAAATAACGGTTAAACGAATGTAAATCCCGCCGGGCCCACTTTTCAATCCCCCGCATGTTTCCCTTTCCTTCAGCCGTCGGATCATCCCTCCATTGATCAACGGTCATGATCAATCCCACTGCCCATCCCGTGTGAGTTATTTAGCCAGCGGGGAATGGGTGGTTTTGACTAGTCAGACCATCCACGTGGCGTTAGAGCTATGGAATCGCTCCCCTCGCGTCTTTTACCGCCTTCGTCCATAAGCGGTGCGGGCTCACCGCTTACCGCCTACCGCATACCGCCGGCCCCACTCCCCTACGTCACCCCGTACGTCAATGACGTCATCACCTCGAAAAAGACAAAAACCCTTTTTGACTTGTAAATAAGCCATTTTCGTGTTTTTTCAGTTATTTTTAGTTTCTGAAAGAGACAAAGCTCCCGCTGCAATTTCAAATTCCACTGCAAATACACCAATTTACTCCGAAATTCAGCTGCGCCCGTGTTGAAGAACGTCCCCGCCATTGTTCATTACCTGTTAAAGAACCAGTTCCATCTAAAAACAGGTATTTATCATTTCGCACCCCGACTGCAAGTCAAGCTTAGTTTCCTTTGTTTTTCTCTGAAAAATGGTTAAAAATCCTATCTGAGTCCTCATTGAAGATTTAAAACCTGTGAATTTGCTTCCCAAACCTGCGAATTGTTCCAATTTCCTCTTTTGTCAGATATCCCGCCCGGTCTGCAAGAAAAAAACGAAAACCTCCATTTTGAATCCACAAGAACCAAAATGGAGGCCCCGACAGCTCTTAATATCACTCCATTGAATGCTCCTCACCGGGAATTAGACTATTTACCTCTAATAGATGAAGATTTCCAAATTAAAGACCTGCATTTTGATGAAAGTCCCCGTTTGAGTTTCTGTCGCTGCAAAGACGAACACTTAAAGGGGCAAGATCTTATAGGGTTGTGGGAATCCAATCTCCCAAGGTATTTTATTCCTACAGTCCATGTTTTCCCTGAAATCATTCATTATTGTCATGCAAATTATGATCCTGCACAAAGAGCTGTATTAGCTCCTGATCAAAGTGTTCTGTTCCCTATCACACCTCAGGCTATCAATGCTATGTTATACTTTGAGCCAGAACAAGAATTAGCACCTTTATCCATGGAAGGGTTGATTGAAAAAACCAGGCAGTTAACCCCAGAGAAATTAAAAGCAATGTGTCAGTATTTCATGTTACCTGAGCATCAGCCAAAAGGGACTCCCCCCTATGGTTTTTACTTTTTCAATCAATTGGGAAGGCTTATTGTGAATGTAATATCCTTTGTCTTAGGATTCAAGACCAGTGAGTATGTAGATGAGATAACTCTGGCTCTGCTATCTATCTTTACCCCTGGGCAGCCTCCTGAGATTAAGTATGATTATGCTTCCTTCATTGCCAACAAAATCCATGATCAATTTTTAAGGCTAGATACTGAAAATGTTTTCAAGTACTCCTCAGTTATCTATCATCTCATAATTTTCTATCACTCAGACAGATTCCCTTTCCTTGTTCAGAAACTTGATGCTAAAGGTAATCCCAGGTCTGTTATTTTTTGGTCCCCCATCATTCATTTGTCCTCTGATTCTCCCTACTCTTATTCAGAATTCATTGATCAGTTTGTACATCCTGCTACAACCTTGTTAACAGGAGTTTCTCCCCCTAGGCTTAGTACTGAGATTAGAAAGACCCTGCAATTGTCAAAAAGTTATAAAGTTGGGGATTGGTACTTGTACCAAAACCATACAGTCATCAGGATTTATGGATGTGAATTACATCCATTCAAGTTACCCAGATATGTACCAATGAGAATTTTTGCTTTGGAATACTTTAGGCAGATGAATAACTCAGATGTAATCCATTTCTGCAATGTAAAGAAGAAAGCACAGTTAAGGATCAAAAGCCAGTTAGGTCCTTTCATTTGCAATTCTAGAGAAGCTGAGAGAGAAGCAGAACTTATTTTAGAGAGAAAATTCCAGACATCTTTCCGTTGGGTCCCTTATGACCCCTTTGGTTTCATTTGTGAAAGAAGGTTAAAAAATAAGTCATCTCCTTATATACATCACAGAATTCCTGACATAGAACAGTATGCAAATCAAGATGAATGGGTTAAAGGAACACTTGTTGAAGAAGGAAGTGGAGCTGCCAAATTGAATAAACTTATGAAAGATGTTGAGAAGAAATTTGACCTAGAAACATATGATCAAATGCAGGTACCATACATTGGCACATCTTCAGCAGCTACTCTACAACAAGCTATACAGGAAGACAGTCCATCAGTAGCAGCAGAGCCCAAGGGTAAAGGAAAAGAACCTATAGTTCAGGTCATTGAAACCCTGGTCATGGCAGAAAAATCACCGAGTTCCAAAGCACCAGAACCATCTCAGACTTCTCACACACCAGCAAAGCAAATCCAAGTTCCAGAGATGCAAACTCCACTGAATGTGGAAATAGGGAAAAAGAGGCCAGCTCCAGATACCACACCTTCAAAAGGAGCCCCACAAGTTTATCAAGCTAAAAAACACAAGTCTGATCCACCTCCAGATATAGAGATTATAGATGAAGTATTTGATGATGGTAGGGAAGATAGTCAGCAAACAGGTACAGCAAGTGAAACAAACATAAGCCAGAAAGGGATACAAAAGCAATTAAGCACTGAAGTATCTTCTTTCAGACCGCCAAAGACAGATACTGGAGACAGTAAGAAAACCTTCATTAATATCAAAACAAAGAATGAACCATTGAAAATGAAGGTATACGATCAGTATATGAAGATGGCTCCTCACAATCAGCAAAGGTTGATGTCAGCATTTGATCTGTCACAAGGTAAAATGCAAATGAGCCACTTCAAAGCGAAGGTGCCAAAGCCAACTTCAGCAACAGATTACATCAGAACAAATTTTGAAGTTTTAGCAAAAGATATCCATCCCTTGGATCAGATAGAGCTTCATAGACAAACAGGGGAAATGGTTTATTCTACTCTCACCAACAAAGCCATGGCAGCTTTAACACTGCAAGATTCCTTGAATAATACTACTGCACAATTAAAGATTGAGAGGGCCTCCTCCCAGGCCAAGGACAATAGAATAAAATCTCTAGAAGAGATCATCATTGGTTTGGGTCACAATCCCAAAGACATTAAAGGTATTGAGGCATTGGTAAAAAAGAAAGAGGATGATATAGCTGCATTCAGAAAACAACTGAAATTACCAGCCTCGAGGCACCCTCAGACACAGGAAGTTATAAAAGGAAATTCACAAGAAGAAATGATGGAGTTGCTCTTGAATTTGACAGAGCGACTAAATGAAACAGAGAAGGAGTTGGAAAAAGCATTGCAGGAACAGGAAATTATCAAGCAGACTTCAACAACAGGTACTACAACTACAGGAGAGCAGGAACAACCATCTCAGGTGAACATTTCTAATTTGAATTCTGAGGATTTAATTAAACAAATGGAGAGTTTGCAGCTAAAGGTCACAGAACTCCAAGAAACAAAATTACAATTAACAAAATTGGAGGGAAAATATGACACATCAAAAAAGACAGCTGCTGACAACCTCAGGGAAATAAAAAGATTGGAGAAATTGGTTGAGGCTTTACAAAAAGATCTTTCACTGGAAAAGCCTCTGAACGAAATAAATGATATTCTTTGGAGCAACATCATTGAATTAATAAGAGATATTTGGCCTTCCATTCAAGCTATTTTTGAGCAAAATGAATTAGTCAAGATAGCACAAGAGGAAATAAATAAAACTAGACATGAATTAAGGGGCAAGCCGGAGCATGCCCAGCAGATCATTCAATTTTTGAATTCCAAAACAAAACAACAGCTTGCATTGATAGGAATTGATGACAGAACAGGTGTAGTTTTGGAAGCAAAGAGAATTTTCACCAAGAGGACTTTCATGCAAAATCTAGAAAGAAAGTGTAATGACATTTTGGTTGACATCAACGTTTTCAGAGAGAAGTTTCAAGCTTTGCTGGACAGTGAATTGCCAAGTCCCATGCTCACAGAGGATCAAATAGTAGACTTGGAAACATATGAGAAAAGAATAAAAGCTCATGCTAAAAATACAGCTATAGGTTCTACTAACTCATCAGAACCTGTATTACCAACCGGGAAAAGTATTTATGAAAAAGTGAGGAATCTATTTCATCTGGAGCATGAACTAAAGTATCTATTTCCGAACGAGCCCACTTTTTATAAACTTACTGAAGCAGATGAAACTTTAAGAAAACTCAGAAGAACAATGATACCAGATGATCAGTGGTGGAAGGAAATGCTGGAAGTTTTGTAAAAAATGTTTTCAGGATGAAAGTTTATCTTTACTATTGAGTAAATGGTAAAAAACAGAAAAGCAGATGAAAGAGTATCAGATGAAAGGTAAAAGAGTATCCGTAAGAAGAAAGAGTATTCAACAAGTCAAAGGAATACGCAAAGGACAGCACAGAGCCCTATTTTAAGCACTTATCCTTAGCACGTCCACGAAGAAAGGAACAGTACATCAGCCGTTACTCATTATTCTATTTTACGAGACCATGTGTCTCTTGTTTGTTTGTAAATATGCTTTAAGTCAGCCTGGATTATTGGCTAGGATAGAGTAAGATTGTTAGGATTATTTTTTGTATAAATAAACCCTCAAAGAGAGAGTTGAGGGTGGATTCTATTACTCTGCTGTAACACTGAGATTTTTGGAATAAAAGCTTTTGGAGAAATTTACTTGTGGCTTACTGGATGACGATTTGAAGCACTGGACTTGTTGCAGGATTCATGTGTTGGACTACAGTTCAATAAGTGTTTCTACCCTTTGTCTGAAATTTTGTATTAGTTTATAATACCATCATATCCATTTCTAAACAATTTACATAAAGGATTGAAACAGAATTTGCTTAATTGTACTCTGTTTTCAAATGTGATTGTTCTTAATGTTTTCTTCTAAATTAGCTATAAGCATGAATTCTTAAATGCTCCTGCTTTGCTAATTCAAGCACTGTTGATTACTATAATAAAGAATTCTTCATTGCTCTTTGTTTGTAGTCATCTCATTTCTCTCTTTTGAACATGGTGAAAGATTCTTAGTTGCCTTTCATCCCTTCAAGATCATCCCCCCCACTTTAAATTTTAAGGATTGTTCTCTGTCTAGCTATCTTGCCCTGTAATACCATCTTGTGCGTAGAATAGAAATCCAGTAAAGCCATCCTTTGACTCCATAGCCCAATGGACTGAAAGCTCTCAGCCTTGCCCTTAGTTTGTGGATTCCACCAATTTCCCAAAACAAACTTTGAATCTATAGCTAGCCTAAAACCTTCTAAGAACAAAGATAAATTATAAAGAGAGAGCCCTCTCTGGATGCAGATTGGCTAGATTCTGCATCTAAAAGGTTGGTTTGTGGTTACCTCGGGTATACTTTCCTCTTACGCAACTTCTAGGAAAACCTGAGTGATAACATAGTGGCGACCATACTGGGGAACTGAATCATTTTATTGATACTAGTGTTTGATTTATAAGCTATAGACAGAGTCTGAAGATCAGCCAGGTAGCCTTTGAAATTGCTTTTGCTATGCAAATGCAAAAGTAAATAAATGATGTTTCAGTCTATCTCTGATTTAGCTTATAAGTTGAATCTTAGTTTCAAATTTTTTCAATCAGATTCTCTAGTTTAAACAGATCTTTGAGGAAATCTTAATCACATATCATTATTTCTTAAAGAATTTGTAGAAGTTGTATTTATTTTTCAATTAAAACCCAAAATCCAAAAACACATATTCTAAGAAAACTGGCTTCAGAAAGGATTCGACATACTAGGTCAAACCCTGACCCCAATCCACCACCAATATTTGAAAATCAAAATCTGATCCCTAGGATTCTTAGAAGACAAGGAAGTCAAGAAAGTTCTGAAAGAGGAAGTCAGGAAAGTACAGGTAGTTCTAGACCACTCTCTAGATCTGCATCTTGTCCTGTGAAAATTATTTATATTGATGACATTCCTTTTGATGCATGATTTGAAACATCTTTGTTTGTAAATTTCTTTGAGACTGAATTATCTAGATTAATTCCAGATCCTTTGTTCTTTGAAGATTTGCAATACAGATTTGTTTCACATCATCTTGACAGAGAATTGCATAACTCCATTCAATCTGAGCAAGCCTTTGAAGAAAGCTCAAACATTTCTGTGATAACTGAAGCATCTCCGAGCTCAGCCACTTTCCAAACACCTGTTAGACCTCCATCTCCTCCCGTAAGACCTCCATCTCCTCCTGTAAGACCGGCTACTCCTGTCACTCCACTTTATCTTCCAATGGCTAATCGATATGCCCCTTTACAGTTACCAGCCAACCCTCCAGCTTTACCAACAGACTACCAAAGTAAGATCACACCTTTTGACGGATCAGGTACCTACACAGCTCAACAACACACCAAAAGGATGACAGATTACTTTGAGTTTTATGAGATTGATACTGATGATATCCGTATGAGAATTTTTGTACAAAGTCTTACTGGAGAAGTTAGAACTTGGTTTAGGGCTCTCGCCCCGAACAGTATTGCTGACCTAGAAGCTTTGTATAGGGCATTTTTGAACAGATGGGAGAAAAAGAAATATCCTCTCCAGATCCTATCAGAATTTGAAAAATTAAGAAGAAGACCAAATGAAACCGTACAAGATTACATCATAAGATTCAATGAATCATATCATGCAGTTCCTCTGAACCTAAGACCCCCACCTAATAACGTGTTGGTCAAATTTCCAGACGGTTTTGACTCTGATATAGCTTATTCTCTTAGGGAAAGAGCTCCACAAACTTTAGAGGAAATGCAAAGCATAGTGGTGAGTGTAGAAGCAAATCTGATAGAAAAACGAGCCAGAGCTAGGGAAGAGAGAAGAATGCCTATGAATGAAGAACCTTCAGCTTTTGAAAAGAAGCTGGATGTAATCATTAAAGGTATGGAAAGATTAGGTGATAGAGTGGAAACCATTGAAAGAAAGTCTGCTACTGATAACGAGAATGTTGCAAGAAACCCAAACTTTAGGAGGAATCTGAACCAAAATATTGGAAAGAATGTCCCTGATCAAAACATTAGACCACCTTTCCAAGAAAACTTTGTTGAAGGTTCAACCTCAGAAGAACCTACAGAAGATGTAGAAATAAACAATGTCAATGAGGACAAAGATGAACCAGAAGTCTTCCTATCTCGGGATGATCAAGAGAATCATATCCTTGAAACATTCCACACTCATTCAGGTGAGACTTTTGATTTCAAAGAAGGCTATGACACAGCAATCTACGAGGTTCATAAGCAATACAACTTGAGAAGTAGACGGATAGATGTACCAGAGAAAAATAAACAGAAAACCACAAAACAAAATGTCAAAGGAAAACAAAACATTCCCCCTTTACAAAATACTTCCCCTGTACAAAACATTCCCCAAATACAAATTTTGCCTAGGATAACTCCTAGTTTTTCAAATCCAATAATTGAAGATGTCTCTGACAACCAACCCATCGACAAACAGCAATCCAATACATCTCCTCATGTAGGAACTGTAGAAGAAACAGTAGAAGTTAGTCCTGAAACATCTTCAAAGCAAAACTTCATTCATGAAAAAGAGAAAAACATTGAAGATCCAGTAAACCGAGAAAATCCAACTGTGCAAAACGCTAAAGCTCAAACAGAAAAACCCTTTAATCTAGAAGCTGAAATAGGAAAACTCAAGATAGCTGTTCCTTTATCAGAATTGGCTAAACATGATGTCTATAGGAATCAGATTTCCAAGTCTTTAAACATTAACATTACTGGATTGGATGATTCAGTAAATATTCTTGATGATCAACCCAAACTTCTTTTTGGCCCTGAGGTTAATGGCAAACCAAAAAGTGGGGGAACTCCTCCATTTTATGTAAGCCTGAATGTTCATGATAAGATACTCCATAATGCAATGCTTGATTCTGGAGCATCTCACAATTTGATGCCAAAAGCAGTAATGGAAAGATTGAATGTAGATATTACTAGACCATACAAAGATTTGTTTTCATTTGATTCCAGTCAGGTAAAATGTTTAGGTTTAATTAAAGATCTGTGTGTCACTTTGGTCCAATACCCTGCTAAGTCTGTTTTAATGGACATAGTAGTTGCTGATATTCCACCCAAATATGGTATGTTATTGTCTAGGTCATGGGGTGCTAAACTTGGAGGATCTATTCAATTAGACATGTCTTATGCAACTATTTCAGTTTTTGGTCAGCCTAAAAGATTATATAGAGAAACTTTGATGAAGTACTTAGTGAGTAGCCATGAGAAGCCTGAAAACTTCCCTGTTTATTCTGTACATTCTGACATGGATTCTTTTATTTTATACAATGCTGAGTCAGATCTTCTTACTGAAATAGAAGCACCAGAAATGGAAATCATAAACAAAACCACGGTTAAAATTGAAGAAATCTCTGAAAACAAAGAAACACCAGATGACCAAGAAATACCTGAAAAAACTAAACAACTAGCTCCTGTCAGAAAATACGTTAAAACAATTGATGAAGATTATGAACATGAAATTCTATGGCATTTAGAGTTTGATGGCTCAGTAAACAGACTAGGGGCAGGAGTTGGGATTTGGTTACACAATGTGGAGAACAATCATGCAGAGGGTCATGCTTATAGGTTAAATTTCAAATGCACTAACAACATGGCAGAGTATGAAGCTCTTTTATTGGGGCTTAAACATGTCAAGAAGTTAGGAGGCATTAGGGTATCAATCATAGGCGACTCTGAATTAATCATCCAACAGATTAAAGGAGAATGTGCAACAAAGGACATGAGACTGAAACAATACCGAGAGACAGTTGTAGAGATTCTCAACACATTTCTACAAACCCAACTTGCCAAAATTCCCAGGAAACAAAACTTGCATGCTCACAGTTTAGCAATGTTTGCTAGTACATGCAAATTGCCTTTTGATCCCAATCATCAGTTTTCAGCTGAGATAAGGCACAGGCCTGCAATACCAGACAATCTTTTGAATTGGCAAGTATTTGTGAATAACAATCAAATCAATAGTTTTTTGACACTTCAGAATGAGTTTTCTAACTGTAATATAGATGAAGACATAACTGCTGATAAATTTAATCAAGAAAAAGAACAAAAAATAGAAATTTCAATAGAAAATGCAATTCATATGCTGCATCCAACCACGTTCACTGAAAAAGACATGCAAAATTTGAAACACATGGAATTTGATGAGATCATAGATGAAACAGAAATCATAAATTTAAAAGATAATCAATTACCCAAAGGATTAACACCTTTGGAAGATCTATTTGACTCAAATGATATTCCATTCAGACCCAAAATGGAACCTGTTAAAGCCGATATGGAGGAATGCAACTTAGGAACACCAGAACATCCAAAAATTGTTAAGTTGTCTAAATCTCTTCCAAAAGATCAGAAGGTAAAATATGTTGAACTATTAAAAGAATTCCAGGATGTCTTTGCCTGGAGTTATGAAGAACTCAAATCTTATGATACATCCATCATTCAACATACTATACCTTTGAAACCAGACCAGAAACCTTTTAAACAAAAGCTTAGGAGAATTAATCATGTTTTATTACCCTCAATTGAAAAAGAAATCAAAAGAATGTTTGAAGCAGGGATTATAGCTCCTATCAGATTTTCAGAATGGGTCTCTAACCTGGTACCAACAAGAAAAAAGACAGGAGAAATCAGACTGTGTGTTGATTTAAGGAATTTGAATAAAGTTTCTTTAAAAGACAACTATCCTCTGTCGAAAATGGACCACATTCTGCAAAGGGTAGTGGGATCTTCGAGAATATCACTACTGGATGGATTTTCAGGGTACAACCAGATTCTGGTTCATCCTGATGATCAGGATAAAACATCATTTACCACACCATGGGGTACGTTTAAATATGTCAAAATGCCATTTGGGCTCAAGAATGCAGGAGCTACATTTCAAAGAGCGATGGACATTGCTTTTTCTAAAGAGATACATGATTTTCTGGTTATTTACTTAGATGATTTGACTGTTTTTTCTAAAACGGATCAAGAACATTTAGATCACCTAAGGCAAGTATTTATAAAGTGCAGAAAATATGGAATTTCTTTAAACCCTAAGAAGTCATTGTTTGGTTTGGAAGAAGGAAAGCTTTTAGGACATATCATTTCTAAAGATGGCATTAGGATTGATCCTGAAAGAATTCAAGCAATTTTGCAAATACCCCACCCCAGAAACATAAAAGAATTGCAAACATTTATAGGAAAAATCAACTTCTTGAGAAGATTTATTTCTAGTCTAGCAGAGTTACTTAGATTACTGACTAACATGTTGAGGAAAGATTCAAGCATTGATTGGAATGTAGAAGCCAAACAATCATTCGAGGAAATTAAAATGGCTTTAACAAGGACACCAGTTCTGACCAGTCCTAAATTTGATAGAGACTTTATTATTTTTTCATTTGCTTCTGAACATACTGTTGCAGTTGTTTTACTTCAAAAAGATGACCAAGGGTGTGAAAAGCAAATAGCATTTTTTAGTAAAGCACTGAGGGATGCATCTCTAAAATACAATATTATGGAAAAACAGGCTTTCGCATTGGTAAAAGCAATCAAAGATTTCAGAGTTTACATATTATATTCTCATGTGATAGCATATGTGCCTAATGCAGTAGTTAAAGATATTTTGACTCAAGATGGCATTGAAGGTAAACGAGGTAAGTGGATAGCTATCATTTTGGAATATGATATTGAGATTAAACCAACCAAACTGATAAAAGGCCAAGGTTTAGCACAACTTATGACAGAAACCAATTGCCAAGCCTTAGATATCAATGAACTGGATAACGAGCAGGAGATGGCGACTCCTCAGATCAGTCAAGCTTTCTTAGATTCACCCTGGTATACTGATATAATTCATGTTCTATTAAACCTGCAAGCTCCTCCAGGGTTGTCCAGAACTAAGCAAAGATTTTTAAAGATGACATCTTTGAAATATTGTATTTTAGATAGCACTTTATTTTGGAAAAATCATGAAGGAATTTTATTGAATTGTCTCTTAAAAGATGAAGCTGATAAAGTGCTTAATGAATTTCATGCAGGGGATTGTGGAGGACATCTCTACTGGAAATCTACTGCAGACAAGATCTTAAGGGCTGGATTTTACTGGCCAACATTATTTTCTGATGTAAATAAATTTGTAACAAGTTGTCACAAATGTCAGATATTTGAGGGTAAAAGAAAGTTGTTACCTCTGCCTTTAAAACCAGTTTCCACAGAAAGACCCTTTCAACAATGGGGATTAGATTTTATTGGAGAAATTCACCCCCCTTCTTCAGGGCAACATAGATGGATTTTAACTGCTACAGACTATTTCACCAAATGGATTGAATCCATCCCATGTGGACAGTCCAATGATTCTGTAATCATAGGGTTTCTAGAAACCAACATACTTTCAAGATTTGGATGTCCAGAAAAGATTATAACAGACAATGCTGCTGCATTTAAATCAAAGAAAATGATTAGTTTCTGCCATAAATATCATATTATTTTAGGCCATTCAACAGCCTATTACCCCCAGGGTAATGGACTAGCAGAATCCTCCAATAAGAGTTTGATCAATATCATTAAGAAATTGTTGGAGGAAAATAAAAAGAACTGGCATAAGAAACTGACCTATGCATTATGGGCAGACAGACTTACAACCAAGAAATCCATTGGGACTAGTCCATATGAGTTAGTTTATGGTCTGGAAGCAAGATTCCCATCATCTTTAGGAATCCATGTCATGAAATTACTTCAGGAGGCTCAAGTGGAGCCAAATGACATTCAAAGAAGAATTAATCAAACAATCCACCTGCAACAAACCAGAGAAGAGGTATACCAAAGATCACAAGTCTTACGGGAAAAGCTAAAGAAAATGTTTGATAAAAGGACTAAAGCAGAGGATTTTCAGTTAGGGGACAAGGTCCTAAGATGGGATTCTAGAAGAGAAGAAAAAGGAAAACATGGGAAGTTTGATTTCTTGTGGAAAGGGCCTTATATCATTCATGCCTTGCAGGGAAAAAACACTTACTTTTTGAAGGACTTGGACAATTCAGAAGTTGAAGAAGGACTAGTCAATGGTCGAATGCTTAAGCATTATTTTGATCCAATTTACTAGAATGTTTAAATGTTTCTAACTTGTACATAATATATTGTTTGCTTGTTTTATTTTTGTTACTGCAGTTTGGATTGGATGGTGACTTCTTGGAATTGAAGCCCGAAGTGAAGGCCCTAAGTTCCAAAAGCTTCACTATCATATGTAAAATAAAGCTATCAAAAGAAGGAAGATTTCATACTTTCAGTTTGAAGACATTCTAAGGCATCTGACCTGCTGTTCTTGACTTTCCACAAGGAAAAGCCATCCCCAAGTGGAGCCAGTGTTAGCCTCCTATATCAATAGGTTTCATCTTTCATGATTGTCTTGATGGAAGTGTAGAATATGTTCAAACCTTCTTACTTGAGCAAAGGTGTTCCATATTCTTAAAAAACCAAAAAAATCAAAAAATTTAAAAAATGTAAAGAGGGTATACCCTAAAAGAAAGATCAAAGGGTAAAAAGAATAAAAATGGTCAAAAAGAGAAAAAATGAACCACAAGCAAAAAATAGACCAAGGAAAGTGTGCAAATCCAAATGCCACTAATTTTTACTCTGTTGTAATAAATCAATTGTGTGCAGCTTGTGAAACTTTTGCCACAATTCATGAATAAGTCAAACTGTTTAAACTTGGCTTAGTCATATTTCAATTTCATGTTATAGATTAGAGAATAAATATCTAGCCAAACCGTTTAATCTTGGCAGATAAGTAGCTAGGTAGAGTGAATAAAAGGTGCTCAACAGTTTAATCTGAGCCCTTGGATGTAATAAGGGTAGAAATAGATAGATTCATCATGTAAAAAGAAAAGATTGATCAGGGTTTGCAAGTCTAAATGCACCCTAATAAAGAAGACAAAATGGTAGTGTTAAGTAGATAGGGTAGGTAGATGGTGCTGCAAAATGTTATCTGATGAATGGTGCTGCTACATGTTAGTTAATCATTTACTATCATCAAAAGTACTGAAGCAGAAAATACACCGAAAAATCACAGCAAGCAAAGTCAAATTCATTAACCTCCCCCATCATTTTTTCCCCTCAAGAGTTTTACTAATTTCCCCAAAAGTACTAAGGTAATTGGAGATCAAAGGGGCTCAAGGCATTTCCTTGACTTCTGGAGGGACCGGACCCTTGGCCTAATGATCAAAAGACCTAAGCACTTGAAATAATCCATCATTGATTATCTTCCATCTTTAACTTTTTCCTAAGTAAAATCCTATTTTACTTAGGAAACTGATGCAATATTTCATAAAATTCCTCAAAACAACTTGTTATTCTAAGTTTAAGTGTTGAAGATAAAATGTTGCAATTTACTTCATAAGTTATCACTTTCTTAGATGTACAAAGATGTTTTGATTTTCCTTGTCCTTTTTCATATTAACATTTGATTTCACTATATTAAATCCCTAGTAAAATCCCCTTT